>OY757011.1:204303319-204821404 GCA_963580285.1 Lucinisca nassula | reverse complement strand
AGTCAACAACCATGTAGACACACCAGTTTTATTTTTTTTCATGGAGATGCAATTTTTTAAAATTATTGCGCAATTTTGCATCAAAAAGTGTACATTGTTGTGTCATCCATTTGGAACAATTGAGTTATAATTGATTAGTCTGAAGACATATAATATCATTTTGAAAAGTATTATTAAAGTAATGTTTCCCAGATTTTAATATCGATATCAGTAAAAAGGCGTTTGTTTTCAGGTTACGGACACTACAGCATTTTTGTAGTGTCCGTAACCACAAAATCGTTCACAGAGGATGATTAGTTGTTGGAAAAAATACTAATTGTGTTTCATTAAAGGTTATTATACACAAAGTATTAAAAACAGAATTTTTTATTCAAACAAAGCTACTGGCAGTAACAAAATGTATCATGGTTACGGACACTACCACTTTTTTTGGACTGTTGTTTTCCTGATAAATGATCCTGAAATTTATTAATAATCAGCAGGGGAGAACAATATGATTTCTACCACTATGGCATTCTTAATAGATCATTTTTAAGGAATTTCAATAAAGTAAACACCACTCTCCTATTGGTATGGTGTGCATAACCAGAGGGTTGTGTTCAAAGTCTTGAAATGTATAACGAAGTACCGCCTCTATAATTATGGTGATATCTTGAAAAGTTTTCAGCGCATATCAAGAAATTATATATCAAAATTTTCTTCAGACAATTTTCTATATTACTGAAATTGAAAAAATAACCTGTTTGCCATGCATTATTATTTAAAATTTGTTTGTAAAATGGTATTTTTTAAAGTGCAACCCATAACGGTGAAAATATGCCATTTTGGGGGGTCTTTGATGGCTGCTGACAATATGAAAAAGTAGCTAGACCATTCATTTATTTTGAACATCTGAGCCACATGCCTTGCTAAGTTTCTATGGAATAAATTCAAATTTAAAGTCAAATCTCTGACAGTAAGGCTGATATAACATGCTGAAATTAAAAAAAGCCACAATATTGTGATTCACCCGTATATAAGCCTATGTAAAACCATAGGCCCCCGCCCCGGGGGCATTTTGGCCCCCAGGGCTTTAATTTGAACAATTTTGAAAGAGGTCCAATAGATAAAGCTTCATACCAAATATCAAAGAACTGGGCCTTGCCGTTTGAGAGAAGAAGATTTTTAAAGATTTTCCCTGTATAAGCCTATGTAAATCCAAAGGCCCCCGGGGCGGGGGCATTTTTGGCCCCAAGGCTATAATTTGAACAATCTTGAAAGAGGTCCACTAGATGAAGCTTCATACCAAATATCAAAGATCTGGGCCTTGCGGTTTGAGAGAAGAAGATTTTTAAAGATTTTCCCTGTATAAGCCTATGTAAAACCAAAGGCCCCCGGGGCGGGGGCATTTTTGGCCCCAAGGCTATAATTTGAACAATCTTAGTAGAGGTCCACCAGGTAAAGCTTCACACCAAATATTAAAGACCTGGGCCTTGTGGTTTCAGAGAAGAAGATTTTTTAATGATTTTCCCTGTATAAGCTCATGTTAAACCAAAGGCCCCCGGGGCGGGGGCATTTTGGCCCCCAGGGCTATAATTTGAACAATCTTGGTAGAGGTCCACTAGATGAAGCTTCATACCAAATATTGAAGACCTGGGCCTTGCGGTTTCAGAGAAGAAGATTTTTAAAGATTTTCCCTGTATAAGTCTATGTAAAACCAAAGGCCCCCGGGGCGGGGGCATTTTTGGCCCCAAGGCTATAATTTGAACAATCTTAGTAAAGGTCCACCAGGTAAAGCTTCACACCAAATATTAAAGACCTGGACCTTGTGGTTTCAGAGAAGAAGATTTTTTAATGATTTTCCCTATATAAGCCTATGTAAAACCAAAGGCCCCCGGGGCGGGGGCATTTTGGCCCCCAGGGCTATAATTTGAACAATCTTGGTAGAGGTCCACTAGATGAAGCTTCATACCAAATATCGATGACCTGGGCCTTGCGGTTTCAGAGAAGAAGATTTTTAAAATTTTGTTTTAAAAAATCTATTTTTAGCTCCTGTGACCCAGATGTGCAATGGACCGGAACCATTTGAACAATTTTGAAAAAGGGGACCACCTAAGGATCATTGCTGTGAAGTTTGGTCAAAATCCGATCAGCGGTTTAGGAGGAGATGTCATTTGAAGAAAAAGTTTACGCACACACACACACGCACGCACGCACTGACGACGGACGACGGACGAAAAGTGATCCCAAAAGCTCACCTTGTCACTACGTGACAGGTGAGCTAAAAAGTACGTACGTACATGGCGCTAGAGGGATGACAAAAGTACGTATGTACGGGACAAATGCTATATCCCCCCTCACAACTATGTTGTGCGAGGGGATAATGAAATCCAACAGGTGGGTTTGGAGGAGAAGATTTTTAAGGATTTTTATTTTTTTGTGTGGTTTTGTTGCCATGGCAACCAGAGTTCTGGGTGTAACAAAATTCTTTGAAGGAATTTTGAAGAGGACTAAGTAAGGAACATTCCTGTGAAGTTTGGTTACAATTGGCCCAGTAGTTTAGGAGGAGAAGATGTTTTAGCATTACACTATATGTTAAATAGGGAAAATAAGCCCCACCCATGGCGGCCATGTTTTTTGTCGGATCAAAATTTCTTCAAGGAATCTGAAAGAGGTCCACCCAAGGAACATTCATGCAAAATAAAAATTAAATCCAACAGGTGGTTTTGGAGGAGAAGATTTTTAAAGATTTTTAATTTTTTGTGTTGTTTTGTTGCCATGGCAACCAGAGTTCTGGGTGTAACAAAATTCTTTGAAGGAATTTAGAAGAGGACTAAGTAAGGAACATTCCTGTGAAGTTTGGTTACAATGGGCCCAATAGTTTAGGAGGAGAAGATGTTTTAGCATTACACTATATGTTAAATAGGGAAAATAAGCCCTGCCCATGGCGGCCATGTTTTTTGTCGGATCAAAATTTCTTCAAGGAATCTGAAAGAGGTCCACCCAAGGAACATTCATGCAAAATAAAAATGAAATCCAACAGGTGGTTTTGGAGGAGAAGATTTTTAAAGATCTTTAATTTTTTGTGGTTTTGTTGCCATGGCAACCAGAGTTCTGGGTGTAACAAAATTCTTTGAAGGAATTTAGAAGAGGACTATGTAAGGAACATTCCTGTGAAGTTTGGTTACAATTGGCCCAGTAGTTTAGGAGGAGAAGATGTTTAAAGAAAAAGTTAACGCACGGACGCACGACGGACACAGGGCCATGACAATAGCCCCGCTGGCTTTCGGCCAGTGGAGCTAAAAAAAAAAACAAATATGTTAGGACTGATATGCTTTAAAATTTGATTAAATGTCAGCAACCAATGTATATAAGGTGCTCCAAGACACCACCTCATCACTAAATGACTTATCTTTGAAATCGCTTTTAACGATTGTTGAAGTAAATTTCAAAATGACTGAATTGTGCATCTCATGTGACAAGGAAGTAAATAGCCGACGCCAGGCCGTTATGTGTGACGTATGTGACCGGTGGCAGCATCGCTTTTGTGGAACAGGTATTTTAATCATTATTTAATATAATGTTTATTTATTCATTTTTTGGATTCTTTATTTATGTGTACTCCTGTGCGATCGGTTTCAACCCTGCGTGGAAGCATCATGCAGCCAAATCTATTCTCCAAGCCCTGATGGGCGAGGGTGATTTGTTTGTTTGATTTGAGTTTACCGTCCCCGTCAACACTGTATAGGTCATTTTGGAGACATTGCTTCCAATTTTGCCTATCTATCTATCTATCTATCTTCTTATACTGAGTCGGTCATATCTGGCCATTACCTCAGTTGATTGGGTGGCTAAATTTAGAATTTAGCTGAAAAAAAAAAAAAAAAAAAAGAGAGGCACTGGATGCGTCCTTAAAACTATTTACAATCTGCATAACAGAGGTATCCTAAAACGCATACCTCTGAGACCCAATCTTACACTGTGCGGGCTTTGAACTCTTCTGCGGACTTGGCATTCACCGCAGAGGAGGGAAGACTATTCCATTGGGGAATAGTTCTAGGAAAAAACGAGTTCTTCAGGGCATCACTATAGGACTGGTATCTACGATATTGTGAGTCGTTTAATTTTGATGCCCTTGTTTGGGTCGACAGTGTTACAGGGGTCAAGTACCTATCTTTATCAATAGACACTGAATCAGAGTGTATCTTGTAGAAGAAGGTTAAAGAGGACTGCTCACGACGGACCTCCAGGGACGGCCACTCTAGCTCATTAAGCATGTCACCGACGCTACTTCTATTTCGCCATCGCCCACAGGTCCATCGAGCAGCTGTCCTCTGCACCTTCTCCACCTGCTGAGTCTGAGTTTTAACATAGGGGTGCCAAATGGGTGATGCATATTCGAGTTGAGGGCGAACCAATGTTTTATATGCAACATCCTTTGTCTGCCTAGGTGCAAAAGCCAAGTTCCGTCTAAGGAATCCCAAAGTCCTAGTTGCTTTAGATGTAATCTCTGAGATATGTTGACCCCAATCAAGATCGTCAGTGATGGTGATACCAAGATATTTGGCGGATTGAACATGCTCCAAAACTTGCTGGTGAAGAGTATAGTCAAACTTAATTTGCTTGTCCTGAGGGTGTCGTGACACTCTCATTGAGTGACATTTGGCCACATTGAACTTCATTTGCCAATCGGCCTCCCACTGTGCAAGTTGATCCAGGTCATCTTGTAAAATAAGACAGTCAGAAGGAGAATATATGTTCCTATACAGGACACAATCATCAGCAAACAAACGGACCGATGACCTGATATTATCGGGGAGATCATTAATGAAAACCAAGAAAAGGACCGGTCCAAGGACCGAACCTTGGGGGACTCCAGATAAAACAGGGACTGGATCAGACGCTTGGCCATCAAGTACAACTTGTTGTGAGCGCCCAGAGAGCCATGAGCTAATCCACCTATGCGTGGATCCTCTTATCCCATAGTACTCCAGTTTATGTAATAGCCTTCTGTGAGGTACGTACCTTGTCAAAGGCCTTAGCAAAGTCCATGATGATCAAGTCAGTCTGTTTGTGGCCACGATTTACGGCCCCATCCAGATTGCTCAAAATGTCATGTTAAAATTGAACAAGCTGCGTTTCGCAAGACCTTTCGCCGGACTTTTACCCGCAATTGAGATGAAATGACATCTCAAGCCCTGTAGCCCATTGAAACCTGCATGAAAGCATCATGCAGCCCATCTATTTCTTCAAGCCCAGATGGGCGGGGGCGATAAATGCATGTTTGTTTGTGATTTTGCCTGTTGATTCTGTTATCAAATTCAATCATTGTTGAAAGAAAAGTATATAGTTATAGTCCTTAAACCGTTATCCTGCTGAATGAATTAAAATAATTAAAACACTTTATTTGGGCTATCATAACCATGGCTAATGTGACAGGGAATATTTTATACAGAAAAAAATGCTATCTAATAAAATTGGCCCGTAACAACCCAGGGCCGAAACAACCCAGGTCCACACTGATACAGGCCGAAACGACCCAGGTCCAAATTTAGGACGAAACAACCCGGATTCAGCTACCTATCTACTGAGTCGGCTACATTTGGCCACTACCTCAGTATTTGGCCATTGTACCCGAGTCAAGTCGGCCTGGGTCAACTGGACCTGGTGCCGAGTTGGTTACAGGCCGAGTTGACCCGTTTCCAGTTTTAATGGTCGGAAATAAAAATTCATTATTAGGCCTACTGTATGCTTTCATCACGCAAAATATGTAGTGTAGGTAATGTACACCTACGAGTAATCTATTGCAGTATGATACTTGGTTAAAGACTGTCTGCAAATCCATTACTTTCTCACTCAGAGGCTGTTCGCCGCACTCAATGTTCAGAGTAAGATTGAAAACAAAAACGTTTCACGGCTGTTCATATCACACAGGCATAAAAAAAACACTCTGCAAATGCATTTTCTATGTCTATGAGGTTGTAATTTTGTTGTTGTGCTTTTCAATAAAAAAGAAACTTACTGCGTTTCCCCTGCGGGTAAGTTCGGCCGTAAGTTCCGCCATTTTACTTGCCCATAATGCATCATTCATGTAGAAACTAACGCTTTGTGGGTCATTTGTAGAACAAGCAGAAGAGAAAAAATTAACGGTTTCAAGTTGGTTATTCTAAAAATAGCAACGACACTGTGGGATATTGGGCTGTTCCACACTATGGGACATTTTCTCAAATAAGTATTTTCTCATGATTTACGACTGGTTTCCAGGCATTTTTTGGACATGGTTTGTGGGACATATACAAATGTCCCATAAACCGTCCCGGATGCCCACAGTGCGGGTGTATATCAGACTAAATGACCCATATACAATGTCTAAGAAAACTATATATATATATATATATATATATATATATATATATATATATATATATATATATATATATATATATATATATATATATATATATATATATATTTTTTTTTTTTGATCGGCTGCTTGTAATCCACCAAATGTTGTAAGCACAGAAACTCATCAGCGCAGGTGTCCACGTGACTATGACTGATTGTGCGAAATGCAGGTAACTGTTATTTATAGTAAATAGCCGAGAACTTCTTATAGATTTGAGATCAGGGGTTTGCGCAAGAGGATTATCTGTAGAATTTGGGCTGGAATTTGGTAAACAGTGTAGATCCAGATCAGACGCCACAGAAAGCGGCATCTGATCAGGGTCTACACTGTTTTCTTACAGTACAGGAATAAAAGGGTTTAACGAAATGCTCCAAATCCCCGTTCCTGACTATTGTCCAGCCTTCATCCAGAGAAAATCGACCCGCCAGTGCTGTCAGAGCTTTTATTTAATTTGTCATCATTCAGTTGAAGGTATACTTACAATATTAGTACAATGAACGAATCAGGGTTAAATAATTTTGGTAATGTTTCACGTGATACATTGAACTGTGAGGTAACGAAAGACAACCTGCGTATAATTCTAGTAATATTTGGAATATTGTTGCATTGTGTATTCTTTGGTAATACATTAATAATATGGAGCGTTTACAGATTCTCCCACATGAGGCGCACAGCGTACATTCTGGTAGCAAATCTCTCAGTTTCCAACAATATATTATGTTTATATATAGTCCTGGAGCTCATAGACCGTTCTTATAATTTAACAGGAGAAGAAAAGAAATATGTCTGTTTGGCAAAGACCGCATTTGTCTTCATAAGTTTGATAGGTTCTGAATATAACATGTTACTCCTGTCAATAGAACGTTTTATAGCTGTTTTATACCCATTAAAACATAAAGTAATCATTACCACGACTCGTCTTCGATGTGTACTAGTGGTATGCTGGCTTTCCTATTTTGTGTTTGCGTCGTTACCTTTGATGGGATGGAACGCCTACTCGGAGAGACTGCAGTGTTACATCAAAGAAAACTGGACATTACCGTACTTTGGCGTCAGTTGTGTTCTGGTGGTCCTAGGCCTAATTCTCAACCTCGTTCTCTTCTTCAAAGTTTTATATACAATACAGTGTACAAGGATACAGGGACATATAAGACAACGAGACAGGAAAACAATGTGGATTTCATTCTGTATTCTGTTTGGGTTTGTTATATGCTGGGGACCCATTGTCATTGGAGCTTTTGCACGTGCAATCTGGATAGGGATGGGACCTACTCTGCCCTGTCCAGAGGTGTTTATTGTTGTAATCGGAACAGTGAATGGCGCTGTTAACTGGTTCGTTTATGGCCTATGTAATGCACGGTTTCGTGAAGCTTTCAAGACGATCCTAACCTGTCGGCACCTGAACGGGACACCCATTTACCGTACATCGAATAACCTAGAAGAATAATTCCACTATAATAGCAATCTTTAAAATACTATTATACATTTTAAACTTAGAACATTATTAAATCCCTGAATGTCCGATTTTCAGAGTGACGGAACCTTTAATTTTTAGTTTTATTTTTAGATCACCTGCCAAATGCGCTAGGTGAGCTTACAATATGGTAGTACATCCGTCGTCCGTCCGCCTTGCCGATCGCTGTACATCACTACCTAAGAACTTCAATGTTATATCTCTGAGCCTCAATCATTTCTTATATATAGCAAACCTCTGGTGCGGAATGGATTTCATAAGCTCTTCATCGAAATTTCATTAAACTTTGGTTGGTATGACAATCACAAGGTCCCATTGACCTACAATGGGAAAATGCTTGTCATCGGCCTAGCTTTTTCACTCTTGATCCGAGTTTCCTGAAACTTACGTATACGTTATAAGTTTTGGGATGTAAGCTCAGAATGATTAGTTCGAAAACTGGTGGTGGGGTCGACCTATTAATCTTATAGTTATGTACTATATGTGTTACCTTCTATAAATAAGGTCGATTATTATTATTATTATTATTATTATTATGTACCCTTGGTTGCTGAAAATGCCATTTTTATTTTTGACCGTCTCATAAGCATTAATCCTTTAGTTTTTGATCTCCTCTTCCTGTAAATCACATATACATAAATCAGTTTGGGGATGAAAAATTGGCCGAGCATCACAATAACACGTCTATATAATTTTGACCCCCTTGAACCCCACTTTTATATAGTAAAACTGGGGTTTAAAGGGGTAAAGATTATTTTTCTTATTTCTGCTCTAAAATATAGATTGTGGGTACTCGTTAGAACCGCCTCGACTAAAATATAGATTGTGGGTACTCGTTAGAACCGCCTCATCGAAGCGGTTCTAACGATTACCCAAAATCTATATTTTGAGCAGAAATAAGAAAAATATTACAATTTTTTATCTTAAAATTTTACTTATTCGGCGGTGAAGTTTACAATGTATTTGTATAGGCATGTTTTCGAAATGGAGTTTGAAAACTTTCTAGATCGACCGTAGAGATATGCCCCCGTCATTCCCGAAAACGCCCAAAACTAAAACTAGCAGCTAAGATAGGCATAGGCAGAAGCTTGAATAAGTTCAAAACTGACCAGACGAATTGGCCTATTATTCACCTTGTTACCAGCGTAAATACTTTAGTTTTGATCAGTTGTTTATGAAACTTGCCGAGAAGTTGGACAAATACAATGTTCTTAGGGGTGATGGGTGCTGTAAACTGGCAAGAGCATGATTGTCGGTCGTCTGTCTGCCAATTAGTCAGTCCGTGTACCCGTCTGTCTATTGTCAGACATCAGCTAGTCTTATCATTGCATGCTGATCTCAACCTGTCGCATAGATTGATGGATCGACGTTGTGTGACTAACTCCAGCTTTCCACATTTTGCTTTACATGGGCCTTGACGGATATAATACAGCTCCTTCAGATTTGAATCGTTAATCCTGCAGACATGAAAGACATCGAAAAACTGGAAAACAGTTTCATTTCAAGAACGTTCGAAAACCTACATAGTCTAATACCAAAGTTGTGTCGTTTGATTGCTAAAGACGCCTATAATTAACCTTGTTTGTAGCATAGCTCCTTGGCTTTTTATTGGGGTTTCTTAAACTTGAAGGTAAGAAGGCATGGATACGTTAACAATTATGTCCTTCGGATTAATAAATGTTGTAGACACTGAATGACCTTTGCTACTTTTCAGCACAGGTAAGTGTTAAGTACTACCATCGTCCTCTAGTTTAGAATCAATGCTCTAGTCTTAAACCACCATAAAGGAACTTCAGTCAGACATGTAACCCTCTACAGTCTGAGGAGAGTTAGCTGAACTGTTCATATCTAGGACTTGTTAAAATGATGGTACGTAAGGTTTTTCCTATTCAATGATCTGAGTGGTGAAAATGAATGAATATGGGAAATCTTAATCGCGTAATTAAAAAGAGAAATGAACAGGAACTGATACAATCAGATTCCAAATCCTTGCTACAATATCACTAGGGAAATAGCGACGACAGTAAACAAAACGGACAACAGGTAAACCGAGTCAGCAGCTCTTTTTCAAACAGGTGGTGACTCGGAATATCCAAACCTATCTAAAAAGGAGGGGAATGGGGGAAAGAATCAGAATCACCAACATGACAAACATTAAACTGGAAGGACAAACGTAACTACAAATGAACAAACAAAAAGGGGGAAGGAATCAGAATATTCCAAGTAACAACAGATATGATTAAGGGAAGAATCAGAACCACAGCATTAGAATCGCATTGGAACGGTCTTTAAAACATAACTTTAACTCTTATCATGCTGTTCACGACAACCCCTATCTTTGGAAACAGTGTAGATCCAGATCAGATGGCTTCTGAAGCCATCTGATCAGGATCTTCACCGTTTGGCATTCGGTTTATGAATTTGTGGCAATAAATTACATCAAGTAATTTGTTTGGTTGATAGACAGAAATGGGAGTGGCTTAAATGAATATTCAGCAAGATAAGGGTTAAGGGATCCCAACCCTCACCATCACTTTCATTGTGGTTCAAACAATGTTTTTTAGCTCATCAGTGAAATAACGTAGTCTGACAAATTGGATTTATTAGACTGACTTGCTTTTGAAAGGACCGTAAATGATCGTTATGTCCCAAATAAACTGGAATTATACTCAAGAGGAGTAAAACACAACAACTAAATGTAGAACATTTTTTTTTTTCAAAATGAAAATTAGCGATAATCTTCAAAAGCTTCAAATTTTATTTTTGACTATTTTGGAATCGACGCACTCAATAAAGTTAACAAATCTAGCAACTGTCGTCAATCTGTAACGTTCATTGTAACATTTCGTACCATTTTTATTTTTTTCTGATTTCTGATACCCCACCAAGTGCTGCTTAATATTTTGTTTCGTTGGTATAGAGCGATCCTCGCCACACTTCTCATCTTATGAGTTTGACATTTGACCAATGAACACCCCTGACAACGTTAACAAGTCCGTGAAATGAACACCTCCATAATAGAAGTGGAGGCAATGACCAGGAATCGATACAATCAACCCACAGCTCCCATTAGAGAAACCAAAGGGAAAGACACACAAACATGAAACAACAGACCCTAATGGAAACACCAACAGCGGAAAGCCAAAAGGACAGTTACTTTCCCACAAAATGGCCAATAGGCTATCCAAAATAAAATAACATAAGCGACACAAACATCCAAAGACAAACCATTTAAGAAATGAAATTTATTTTTCTGCAGTTCATGGAAGTATGAACGCAGTGGGTCGCGTGCAAAGTAAATGAGCCCCGAAGGGGTTCATGTAAACTTTGCTCGCGACCCACTGTCGTTCATACTTTCATGAAAAGCAGAAAAAATAAGTTTATTTTTTATATTTACATTATTTGCCCCTGGTCAATGGGCGAAAAGAATGCTTGTAGGGCAAACTTTTAAAGCTGAAAAACATTTACACGCTGTTTTTCTACAAAGAGCGGAGCAGCGTTGTCGTCATCAACGCCCGTAAAGAACAGTGGTTTAGAATGACGTTACTTGACGTCACTGAAAATCATGTGATTCGATGCGTTCATGGGCGTATGAACGCAATTGTTTTCTATAGGTTTACATTAGACTTTACACTGGAAATGTAAACATAACAAAAATAAACCGCGACAGAAGAACCGCCTTGGAACGGTCAGCGGAATCGAATTCCACGGGGTGGGGGGGGGGGGGGGGGGGGGCTTAAATCGATTTTACGTGGCCACAATCCTCGCCCTTACTTCCGGCGCGATTTAGACAAATAATTTGTTCAGTCCGCATGAAGGCCTCCTCCTAACTCATCAGTGCAACATCTCCGTGAACACAAATAATCAAACAACCACAGAGGTGAGACAACGGTGAGGACTCGACAGCAAGAAACCACTGGAATGCTGGAGCAAAAGAAAACCAACAGTTAGACTCCGATGGGCCCGACCAGAGACAGAGCATCAGGCATTTTATATACAGAAAAAGGAAGTTTACAGGGGTAAACATTACTCTGTTCTTACTTTTCCAAGATATAGGCTGTAGTTGTTGGTTAGAGCTGCCTCAATGAACAGTCATCAATGAGGTGGTTCTGATGAGCACTCACAGCCTATGTTTGAAGTATAAATAAGAAGAATATATCGCAACTTGTTATTTAAAAGTTTTTGAGGAATAAAACAGTCCACTATGTCACGCAGATATGTTATCATAATGGAAATTATTTAATCTTTCGCTGTTGCTTTTATAATTATCTTCAGTTATGAAGTATAGCATAGAATCACAACAGATTAGCTGTAGACTGGAGCTTAAGCGAAAGCGGACATCACGAAAAAAACGCCTATATAATTCTGACCCCCTTGAACCCCACTTTTATATAGTAAAACTGTGGTTTATAGGGGTAAACCTTATTTTTCTTATTTCTGCTCTAAAATATAGATTGTGGGTACTCGTTAGAACCGCCTCGACGAGGCGGTTCTAACGAGTACCCACAATCTATATTTTGAGCAGAAATAAGAAAAATGTCACAATTTTTCATCTAAAAATTTTCATCTTTTGAGCGATAAAGGTTACAGTGTATTCGTATAGGCGTGTTTTCGTAATGAAAAGTGGATAAAATTAATGTTCCAGGAAGAATAGCTCTACAGGCTCTGTAATTGTCTGAGATTCTAAATTGAAGGTTTAGCTTATTCGACATTCATGACGTTAATATATTGCAGTGAAGATCAATATTGCCGTTGAATCACACCAACAAGCAATCATGCTACTCGTAAGGGAGAATAATTAGGAAGGTTTGAAATAAATACAGCATCTTTCACGAGTGATATGAAACAAGCCTCCAGTATACATACTCCGTCTTCTAGTTTTGGAGTGTAACTCCTGACCTATACAACTTTTGAATACCAAACTTGGTAAGTGAATACAGCTTGTTGAGACGGAGTGTCGTGAATACATTTGGTGTCAACTCGAGCTTGGCCTTTGACGTCTGTAGGATCCCTAAACATCCGACAACCCTAAGTGATGTAGAAAACGGCGAGGCATGATCAATAATGACATATTAAGTGCAAAAATCGCGAAAAATAATAAACTATTCTAAATTTAGTCTAATTTTATACTTTGTCGAACACTAAGCGATAACCCATGGATCCCTAAATGTCCATCATCCATAAATGTCCGCCAGCATGACAATTAACTTAGATAATATATTTCATAGTTTATAATCAATTATTATGAATAACGTTAAACTCATGTTAAAAGCGTTGTTCATCGGAAATTAGCATCTTATAATATGTAATTCCCTTGTCCGGAGCATATATATATATATATCTATAGAGAGAGAGAGGATCTTACACGAGTTGTCATTTCATATGAAATTTATGAAACGAGCCTTCGGCGAGTTTCATAAATTTCATATGAAATGACCACGAGTGTAAGATTCTCTTTATCATATGACTACTTTAAATTGGATTTTATCGCCTTTTAATTTGACGAGTTTTCTACGAAAAATGCATTGTTGACATGGACGTCGTCATGACGTTACTTAATCCCGCCAAAGTGTTAAATTACACGTGTGGTCATACGATTTTTATTACACGACGTTATCAACTTCTTATCAACGACGTCATATGATTAACTAAATTATTACCCAATCTTTTATGTAAATCGTTATGATGTATTTTGGCTATGGGGTTAGTTTTAACCAATGTACTGTATCACCGTCCAATATTATTACAATTGGGTGGTTGGTATTACGAAAACACGCCTGTACAAATACATTGTAACCTTTATCGCCGAAAAAATGAAAATTTTAAGATGAAAAATCTTGATTTTCTACTTATTTCTGCTCAAAATATAGGTTGTGGGTTCTCGTTAGAACCGCCTCGATCAAATATAGGTTGTGGGTTCTCGTTAGAACCGCCTCATCGAGGCGGTTCTAACGAGTACCCTCAATCTATATTTCAGAGCAGAAATAAGAAAAATAAGGTTTACCCCTGCAAACCCCAGTTTTACTATATAAAGGTGGGGTTCAAGGGGGTCAAAATTATATTGGCGGGTTTTAATGATGGGTTGGTTTTCCAGTTATCATCGTTGTGGCGAAAGCAGGGAACCATATCTGGACTACAGCACGTGGCCGCTTCAAGGAAATCTAATCAATGCTATCTGAGTCATTTAGCTCACACAGGAAAGCGGCCATTCAAATAAAATGTCTGTACGCTGGATTGGCCAATATGTAAAACAGTTATTAGATGGCTGTTTGGACAATTATCAAAACTATTACCCCTCGTTGTTGCGGACACCGTGGTGTACCATTGCCCACGACATTCGGCCTCGGAAATAGTGGATCAGGTCTTCCACAACACCTCGGGGTAACAGTTTTGACTATTGGCCATACAACAATCAAATAATTATAGGTTATTGACTTTATATTGTGAAATATTCGGCACGGGTTCATATGACGAAGGACGCACGACCTTGTTACTTCTCGATGTTGTTCCCCAAGTGTTAAATCCACAGTCTATAAGTGGGAGAAAATAGCTTTGATAAAATATATTCTGAGCTTCAGTTGAAATATATAAAGAAAACTGCTTCAAAAGTGAGATAATTAAAACGTTCGGTCAAGATTACATTTTGGTCCATACATGTATGAACACCTAATAGTTTTTGTTTGTAGCTGTTTTAATCTTATTGCTGTCGATATAGATATCCAGCTAGTTATCATTTTCAGTCCTATACCGTGTACCTACAGCCATACATGTTGTTTTATCACAATGTTTTATCATTTTGTTTTATTCACTCAAAGATTTTGCATTGTTGCCGTCATATTGAAGAAAAATGTGTACTTGCATTGACTTCAGCACCCAATTTCGTAAAATCATTCTTCAATATAAAAAGATAGGGTACATGTACATTATAAATGTTATACGACAGACTGCATGCATGGTAGTTAACCCAGTTACGGTTGACAAATTTGCGTCCTTCTTTAATTGCGCGCCTGTGGGTCAGGCCTCAGATTCTATTATGATTCCAGCGTAAAGGCTTACTGAGAATATGAAAGAATTTAATTTTATCATATGACGTCGCGTCTGGTAATGTTATATCTCCATGTAATAAATTCGATAATCCACTAGTAGATTAAATATACAAATAAGTTAGATACGCCCTGTAACGTTACATGTACGACGTCCTTAACCACGTTGCGTTTACTAATGGCGGAATATTGACATTGTTGTTAAACAATCGTGAATAAAATGCGTTTCAAATGTCATATGATAAATAGAATCTTGCATTCGTGCTCGTGTATTATTGAATTTATTAAACTCGTTGAGGAAAAGGGATAAAATGCTCGGCAAATCCTCGCATTTTAGCCATTTTCCTCAACTCGTTGAATAAGTTCAATAGTACATGAACACTCATGTTAGATCCTCTATTTATGCCATGCTGGTTGGTGCCTGATGATGCTCTTTCTCTGGTTGGGCCCATCGGAGTCTAACTGTTGGTTTTCTTTTGCTCCAGCATTTCAGCGGTTTCTTGCTGTCAAGTCCTCACCGTTGTTTCATCTCTGTGTTTGTTTGATTTTTGTGTTCTCGGAGATGTTGCACTGGTGAGTTAGGAGGCCTTAAAGCGGACTGAGCAAATTATTTGTCTAAATCGCGACGAAAGTAAGGTCGAGGATTGTGGCCTCCTAAAATCGATTTAAGCCATCCAGTGGAATTCGTTTCAATGACCGTTCTAAGGCGGTTCTTCTGTTGCGGTTTATTTTTGTTATGGTTTGTCTTTGAGTGTGTGTATCGCTTGACTTATTTCTTTTGGATAGCCAATTTGCCATTATGTGGGAAAGTAACGGTCCTTGTGGCTTTGCGCTATTGTCGTTTCCATTAGGGTCTAGTTGTTTCATGTTTGTGATTCTTTCCCTTTGGTGTCTCTGGTGGGAGCTGTGGGTTTATTGTATTGATTCCTGATCTTTGCCATCACTTCTAATTTGTTTCATTCATCTTCGGCCTGTGTCTTAGCATATGCATGAATAGTTGTACCGTCTGCATAGCAATCGGCATCAGAGTGTTCCATAGACAAAGAAATAGCGTTGATTAACATTAAATCTAGTGTAGGGCCTAAAATTGAGCCTTGTGGTACTCCGGATTGCTGGTTATGTCATTCCTTTACCCCTGTCTATTGCTTGTTGACGATTCTGAAGGTATGAAGGGAAAAATCATTGAGCGATATCCCCATTGTTTATCCATGTCATCCACTGGACTAATAATTTAATGAGTGCTGTTTGGCAACTATGTTTTGGTCTCAAACCTGATTGATTCTCATGTATTAAATGCTATTTATTTAAGAAGCCCATGGGATGCTTAAATATACAGGGAAATTCCTATATTCAGACCACCTTTCGGACTGTTCAAAAGTTGTCTTAAAGACCACTTTTGAACAGTCTCAAATATGGTCCCTTACCAGAGGACATTGTAGGAAGAAAACACAAAGAAAAATTAAGTGTACCCTTCAAAATAAGCTTTTTAAAGCAGAATTAGTCTTAATTTTAGGTGGTCTTAATAGCGAATCGCTATTACATGTCTCGCCTGACAAGTCAGTCTTAATTTTAGAACAATTAGAATTTTATGCTGAAAAAATTAAAGATATAATATAGTTATTTAAATCAGTACTTGACCACTGACGTCAACACCGCAGTATAACCTCAGCACCAAGGAACTGATACTGAGCTGATGATACCCTCGGGGACGAACGAATCATCCACCAGCAGAGATATCGACCCAGTGGTTGCAATTAAGGCGTAACTTTACCTAATTTAGTGACACAGAGGCCTTTCTGACACTTAATCTTCATCCGTGTGTCTCAACCCCAAAGTTTTGAAACCGAAACAGATGATGGACAAGACCCGGCAAACACAGCACATCCCCCATAAATTGATAAAATATTAGTTATTTTATTTACATAAAACTGAAATTAATGTCGATTATATTATGATACCTTGCAAATACTGTTGAGGAGTTCACTTTATCATGTCCGAAATCTTTAAATGGTACAATAAATCGTTGACTGGATGTATACAATTAATAGAAATAGATATTTCGGAGAAAATTGTTTGTCAAAAATTATAAGTAGGCCTATAAATGATATTGCAAAAAGTACCAAAATTAAAATCAATTGACTTTAGACAGACTCAGTTGATTAATATACGATTTTCAAATTATGGATCTGTTTGAAGACCCCAAAGGATATCTAATATTTATAGGTTATCCTGAAAATAAATATATATGGAAAATTTTGAGTAAAGAAACATACTTTGTGACTATTTAAATTAAGTCTAGGCAACGTGTCTTAGCGTCCCAAAACTGGACACTGGCAAATAGTGAATACCTCGATCACACACGACAGAACACTGTGTCTGATCTTGCCTTCACTGTTTTTTTAAAACGCGGAAACTGGTGATAAACTTACAACTGACACCCCCTCATATTGTACCAGGACCTGTTCAAACCTATTAAGTTGAAAGTTATATTTGTCATTAAGTGTTTAAAAGTGCCTGGTTAATTCAAATTCATTCAAAAGTTTCATAATTTATTGACATGCTGGATGAATCTATCATGTGTGACAATAGGTCTGTTATTGATTCATTCATACTCAGGACCGTAGTTTTCAATTAACTCGCGCACAACAACACATATCAAAAGTTATATATAACTCGCCGACACTTAGATTGGGAGTCCGCTCGGTGGCACTGTTAATGCAAGGGCCTTCTTCGAATATTAACCAATATGTGAAGGAAACGGCGAAGGCAGAGGAGACTGGGTTCCTGCTCTTCACAAATATTAACTGTTGTCTTTGTTGTGTAGTGGCTGAAAATTTCGTCGTAAGAATCAGAACTGAATGTTAGTCCTGTGGATGGCAAGGATAAGTTCAAAGAAAACTAGGACAATATTATACTTATGCCACAATAAATCGTTTAAGGCCGAGAAATCGAACTAGGCCTATTATCATCTGATTACTGTTGTGGAACAAACATGGGAAACAATATAACGTCCGGACGAGATATTTTTTGTGTCAATATTGGATGTTCCTTGCCTCGGACACTTTTGGTATTTTAGACCAGCGGAAGTTCTAGTAGCTGGAGTCAATCAAAGTGCAATGTCACGAGATAAAATCGGGATGGTTTAGAATAATTGTTTCGACAGATAAAGTATGTTTGTGTACTCATTTGAATCGTCGCCATTGGGCGTTTACAACGATCAGACATTACATACATTTTCAAAGTAATCTACCTGAATTATCCATAAACGTATTTTATTTTGAGTAGTGATTATAATACCAATGGTCTGGAATGGAAGAAGTAGTCCTGGGGCCAGTTGTTCAAAACTAACGACGTCGTTAGTTAACGTATCGTTAAAACTTTGATCATTAAATATGGCAAATATGCTGATTTTTTTGCTGAAAAAATGTGAGCAGCTTTTGCGGACGCAAAAGCTGCTCACATTTTTTTAGCAAAAATACCAAAATTTACGATATTGTACTTGCTAGAAGAGTTAACAATATGACCACTAACGAGTTTGTTAAGCTAACAATGCTTTGAACAACTTGCCCCTGGTCAGCGGCTGCGATAGTACATGAGTCAGCAGTGTTCGAGTCATTGGAAGTTTCGATGTTCTAGTTTTGGTCGCTTGTTTTTCAATCGACCTGAAAGTACTAAGCACAGAAGCTCTTCAGTGCTTTGTCACGTGACTATAACTTATTTGTTGGAAATCCAGGTAACTGTTATTTATAGAAAACAGCCGAGAACTTCTTATCGATTTGAGGTCAAAGATTTGCGTAAGAGGGTTATCTGTAGAATCTGGGCTGGAATTTGGTAAAACAGCGAAGATACAGAACCGCCGCCCTGAACACGGCATATGATCAGGGTCTACACTATTTGCTTACAATTCAGGGATAAACGGGTTTAACGAAATGCTCTAAATCCCCGTTCCTGACCATTTTCCAGCGTTCATCCAGAGACAATTACGAAATCACGCCCATACAAATACATTGTAACCTTTATCGACGGAAAAATGAAAAATTTACGAAGAAAAATTGTGATATTTTTCTTATTTCTGCTCAAAATATAGCTTATGGGTACTCTATAAGTTTAGAGCAGAAATAAGAAAAAATAAGGTTTACCCCTGCAAACCCCAGTTTTACTGTATAAAATCGGGGTTCCAGGGGCATCTAATTCAGGTAGGCGTGTTTTCGTGATGCTATCGACCCGCCAATGCAGTCAGAGCTTTTATCTAAGTTGAAGGTATACTTACAATATTAGTACAATGAACCAATCAGAGTTAAATAATTTTAGCAATGCATCACGTGACACATTGAACTGTGAGGTAACGAAAGACAACCTGCGTATAATTCTAGTAATATTTGGAATATTGTTGCATTGTGTATTCTTTGGTAATACATTAATAATATGGAGCGTTTACAGATTCTCCCACATGAGGCGCACAGCGTACATTCTGGTAGCAAATCTCTCAGTTTCCAACAATATATTATGTTTATATATAGTGCTAGAGCTCATAGATCGTTTTTATAATTTAACAGGAGAAGAAAAGAAATATGTCTGTTTGGCAAAGACCGCATTTGTCTTCATCAGTTTGATAGGTTCTGAATATAACATGTTACTCCTGTCAATAGAACGTTTTATAGCTGTTTTATACCCATTAAAACATAAAGTAATCATTACCAGGACTCGTCTTCGATGTGTACTAGTGGTATGCTGGCTTTCCTATTTCGTGTTTGCGTCGTTACCTTTGATGGGATGGAACGCCTACTCGGAGAGACTAGATTGTTACATCAAAGAAAACTGGACATTACCGTACTTTGGCGTCAGTTGTGTTCTGGCGGTTCTAGGCCTTATTCTCAACCTCGTTCTCTTCCTCAAAGTTTTATATACAATACAGTGTACAAGGATACAGGGACATATAAGACAACGAGACAGGAAAACCATGTGGATTTCATTCTGTATTCTGTTTGGGTTTGTTATATGCTGGGGCCCCATTGTCATTGGAGCTTTTGCACGTGCACTCTGGATAGGGATTGACACTACTTTGCCCTGTCCAGAGGTGTTTGTTGTTGTAATTGGAACAGTGAACGGCGCTGTTAACTGGTTCGTTTATGGCTTATGTAATGCACGGTTTCGTGAAGCTTTCAAGACGATCCTCACCTGTCGGCACCTGAACGGGACACCCATTTACCGTGCATCGAATAACCAAGATGAGGAATAATTCCACTATAATAGCAATCTTTAAAATACTATAATATACATTTTAGACTTAGAACATTATTAAACCCCTGACTGTCCTATTTTCAGCGTGGCAGAACCTTTTAATTTTAGTTTTTTTTGTGTAGTCCATCCGTAATCCGTCCGCCATGCCGATCGCTGTCCATCACTACCTGTTATGTTATATCTCTGAGCCTCAATCATTTCTCATCTGTAGCAAGCCTCTGGTGCGGAATGGATTTCATAAGCTTCATAAGCCCTTCATCGAAATTTCATGAAACTTTGGTTGGTATGGAAATCACAAGGTCCCATTGACCTACAATGGGAAAATGCTTGTCATCGGCCCAGCACTTTCACTTTTGATCCGAGTTTCCTGAAACTTACATATACGTTATAAGTTTTAGGATATAAGCACAGAATGATTAGTTCGAAATTCTAACACAGCGCGCCTATATAGGCAATTGGAAGGAACTGCCTTTTATTCTACAACAAATCTAGGCAAGGGAGAGCGGGACGAGTGATGTCATTAAAAACTGCCAATTTATAACGTCACTAGTCGATTTACTTGACGTAAGACGGTGTAACGTCATTTTCTCGCACCAAAAACGTTAGAAAAGGATATAAATGCGTGTGTTTCAGTCGATAATTTTAGTGGGATTTCTTCTAACAATGGCGAAAAGTTGTCATATTTTGAAGGAAACAACAGTATTATTGCCGATTTTCAGCCTGTTAGAATCGAAATAGATCAGTCGTAGTTTGTGATTTGTTGAAAGTAGAAGTAAAACAAAGATCAGGAATCGATACAATTATCTTACTCCACCCATCAAAGACACCAATGGGAAAGAAACACAAACATTAAGCGACAAGGCCATAATGGAAACCTAAACAAAGGAAGGCCATAAGGACAGTTACTTTCCCACAAAATGGCCAAATGGCCATCAAAAATAAAAAGACACAAGTGATACACACAGTAAGTAACAAACAACACCATAAATAAACCGCCACAGAAGAACCGCCTTGGCACGGTCAGTGGAAAGAATTCCACTTGGGGCTTAAATCGATTTTACATGGCCACACTCCTCGCCCTTACCTCTGTCGCGGTATACACTCATTTTGTTTAGTACGCATGAAGGCTTCCTAACTCTTCAGTGCAACATCTCCGAGAACATACAAATAAAAAAAAACTATAGAGATGAAACAAGGTTGAGGACTCGACAGCATACAACAGAATTGCTGGAGCAAAAGAAAACCATCAGTAAGACTCCGAGGGGCCCGACCAAAGACGGAACATCAGCCGCCAACCAACATAACGAATACTTAAATAAAATAAAATTCCATTTATGTTTTTACGCTGGAACCGTCATATAATCTTAAGCCCGACCCATCGGTGTGCATTCAAAGTTACCAACCGTGATTGGGTTAATCACCATGCATGCAGTCTGTTTTATAACATTTATGTTGTACCCAATCTTTATATATCGACGAACGATTTTACGAAATTGGGTACTAAAGTCATTACAGGCATGTATTTTTCTAAATTTATATACTAAGTCACCATAGAATTCGGGTTCCGATAGGCCTTGTTGCAGAAGTGTTTTAAGTCCAACATTGAATTTAGAAACCAAATCAGAATGACGTCTATAAAACTTCGAAAAGGCTTTACGTAGTTTATGATACCGATACCACATATTAAGAATTTTAGCGGTTAATAATTTATTACGAGTGTTGAAGTCGGATACATGACTAGACACTCTTGCCAATTGAATTAACTGCGAGATATAAACCCCTTACGATGTCGCACGAGCAACATCACCGTCCAAAAAAAGGAAAATTTACAATCTCGAAATCAAAATCATCATGTTAATCATAAATTTTGCAAGAAACAAATCCATCTACAATAAATAAATGTAAATCCAAAAAGGGGGCCTCGGTATCAGAGGAATTTGCATTGTTTAACTGAAGGTCTAGGGGTTAAATCTGATTGATCAAACCATCAAAGTAAGTATTGTCAATATTTAATAAATCATCTAGATATCTAGAAGTAGAACTAAAAGCTTCAATAATTTCAGATTGGTTATCAATGGACAGCGACAACATGAAGTCTCTTTCATAACAATACAAGAACAGATCAGCCACAAGAGGTGCGCAATTCGTACCCATCGGAATACCCACAATTTGTCTAAATAACTTAGTACCGAATCTAATATAAATATTATCAAGTAGAAAGGTGAGGGTATCACACACTTTCTGACATTACCAACGTGTATAATTCTTATGCTCTTTAGAAGTGAAAAATGCATTTCTGACATTACATGTAAGGTAGAGAGAATCTTCTCTGTGAAAAACCCATTCAATTAAATCATTAAGCTTTTCTTTTATAAGATTATGAGGAAGTGTAGTGTAAAGAGTGAAAAAATCGTAAGTAGACAGATTAGATCTATTCTTGTATTGTTATGAAATAGACTTCATTTTGTCCCTTTCCATTGATAACCAATCAGACCTTTCTACTTGACAATATTTATATTAGATTGGGTACTAAGTTATTTAGACAAATTGTGGGTATTCCGATGGGTACTAATTGCGCACCTCTTGTGGATGATCTGTTCTTGTATTGTTATGAAAGAGACTTCATTTTGTCGCTTTCCATTGATAGCCAATCTGAAATTATTGAAGCTTTTAGCTCTACTTCTAGATATTTAGATGATTTATTAAATATTGATAATACCTATTTTGATGGTTTGATCAGTCAGATTTACCCCCCTGGAACTTCAGTTAAAGAAAAGCAAATTCTTCTGATACCGAGGCCCCGTTTTTGGATTTACATCTATCTATTGTAGATGAATTTGTTTCGTGCAAAACTTATGATAAACGCGATGACTTTGATTTTGAGATTGTAAATTTTCCTTTTTTGGATGGTGATGTTCCTCGTGCGCCATCCTATGGCGTTTATATTTCGCAATTAATTCGATTTGCTAGAGTGTGTAGTCATGTAACTGACTTCAACACTCGTAATAAATTATTAACGGCTAAACTCCTTAATCAGGGTTATCGGTACCATAAACTGCGCAAAGCCTTTTCAAAATTTTATAGACTTCATTCTGATTTAATTTCAAAATTCAATATTGGACTTAAATCTCTTCTGCAACAAGGTCTATCGGAACCCGAATTTTATGGTGACTTAGTATATAAATTCAGAAAAATATATTACCGCAATGACTTAAACACCAAATTTCGTAAAATCATTCTTCGATATAAAAAGATTGGGTACAACATGGATATTATACGACAGACTGCATGCATGGTAGTTAACCCAATCGCGATTGGCAACTTTGCTTCCCTCTTTAATTGCACGCCGGTGGGTCAGGCCTGAGATTCTATGACGGTTCCAACGTAAAGGCTTATTGAGAATTAGAGAGATAATGTTGGTTGGTGCCTGATGCTCTGTCTCTGGTCGGGCTCATCGGAGTCTAACTGTTGTTTTCTTTTGCTCCAGCATTTCAGTGGTTTCTTGATGTCGAGTCCTCACCGTTGTCTCACCTCTGTGGTTCTTTGATTTTTGTGTTCACGGAGATGTTGCACTGATGAGTTAGGAGGCCTTCATGCGGACTGAACAAATTATTTGTCTTAATCGCGACGGAAGTAAGGGCGAGGATTGTGGCCACGTAAAATCGATTTAAGCCCCCCAGCGGAAATCATTCCACTTACCGTTCCAAGGCGGTTCTTCTGTGGCGAATTATTGATGGTCTTGTTTGTTACTTACTGTGTGTATCACTTGTGTCGTTTTATTTTTGATGGCCATATGGCCATTTTGTGGGAAAGTAACTGTCCTTATGGCCTTCCTTTGTTTGGGTTTCCATTATGGTCTGGTCGCTTAATGTTTGTGTTTCTTTCCCTTTGGTGTCTTTGATGGGTGGAGTAAGGTAATTGTATCGATTCCTGATCTTTGTTTTACTTCTACTTCGATATAAAAAGATAGGGTACAACATGGATGTTATACGACAGACTGCATGCATGGTAGCTAACCCAATCACGGTTGGCAACTTTGCTTCCCTCTTTAATTGCCCGCCGGTAGGTCAGGCCTCAGATTGAATTCTATGACGGTTCCAACGTAAAGGCTTATATTGAGAATAAGAGAGATCTAATTCAAGGTAATGTTGGTTGGTGCCTGTCTCTGGTCGGGCCCATCGGAGTCTAACTGTTGGTTTTCTTTTGCTCCAGCATATCAGTGGTTTCTTGCTGTCGAGTCCTCACCGTTGTCTCACGTCTGTGGTTCTTTGATTATTTGTAGTCACGGAGATGTTGCACTGATGAGTTAAGGGGCCTTCATGCGGACTGAACAAAGTATTTGTCTAAATCGCAACGGAAGTAAGGGCGAGGATTGTGGCCACGTAAAATCGATTTAAGCCCCCCCCCCCCAGTGGAAATCTTCCACTGACCGTTCCAAGGCGGCTCTTCTGTGGCGATTTATTTATGTTGTTGTTTGTTACTTACTGTGTGTATCACTTGTGTCTTTTAATTTTGGATGGCAATATGGCCATTTTGTGGGAAAGTCACTGTCCTTATGGCCTTCCTTTGTTTAGGTTTCCATTATGGTCTGGTCGCTTAATGCTTGTATTTCTTTCCCTTTGGTGTCTTTTATGGGTGGAGTAAGTTAATTGTATCAATTCCTGATCTTTGTTTTACTTCTACTTTACCCCCCAGAACTTCAATTAAATAAAGCAAATTCTTCTGATACCGAGGCCCCGTTTTTGGATTTACATCTATCTATTGTAGATGGGTTTGTTTCGAGCAAAATTTATGATAACGCGATGACTTTGATTTTGAGTTTGTAAATTTTCCTTTTTTGGATGGTGATGTTCCTCGTCCGCCATCCTATGGCGTTTATATTTCGCAATTAATTCGATTTGCTAGAGTGTGTAGTCGTGTAACTGACTTCAACACTCGTAATAAATTATTAACGAATAAACTTCTCAATCAGGGTTATCGGTACCATAAACTACGCAAAGCCTTTACAAAATTTTATAGACGCCATTTTGATTTAATTTCAAAATTCAATATTGGCCTTAAATCTCTTCTGCAACAAGGTCTATCGGAACCCGAATTTTATGGTGACTTAGTATATAAATTCAGAAAAATATATAACCGCAATGACTTTAACACCAAATTTCGTAAAAATCATTCTTCGATATAAAAAGATTGGGTACAACATGGATATTATACGACAGACTGCATGCATGGTAGTTAACCCAATCACGATTGGCAACTTTGCTTCCCTCTTTAATTGCACGCCGGTGGGTCAGGCCTCAGATTCTATGACGGTTCCAACGTTAAGGCTTATTGAGAATTAGAGAGCTCTAATTCAAGGTAAAGTTGGTTGGTGCCTGATGCTCTGTCTCTGGTCGGGCCCATCGGAGTCTAACTGTTGGTTTTCTTTTGCTCCAGCATTTCAGTGGTTTCTTGCTGTCGAGTCCTCACCGTTGTCTCACCTCTGTGGTTCTTTGATTTTTGTGTTCACGGAGATGTTGCACTGATGAGTTAGGATGCCTTCATGCGGACTGAACAAATTATTTGTCTAAATCGCGACGGAAGTAAGGGCGAGGATTGTGGCCACGTAAAATCGATTTAAGCCCCCCAGTGGAAATCATTCCACTTACCGTTCCAATGCGGTTCTTCTGTTGTGATTTATTTATGGTCTTGTTTGTTACTTACTGTGTGTATCACTTGTGTCGTTTTATTTTGGATGGCCATATGGCCATTTTGTGGGAAAGTAACTATCCTTATGGCCTTCCTTTGTTTGGGTTTCCATTATGGTCTGGTCGCTTAATGTTTGTGTTTCTTTCCCTTTGGTGTCTTTGATGGGTGGAGTAAGTTAATTGTATCGATTCCTGATCTTTGTTTTACTTCTACTTCGATATAAAAAGATAGGGTACAACATGGATGTTATACGAGAGACTGCATGCATGGTAGCTAACCCAATCACGGTTGGCAACTTTGCTTCCCTCTTTAATTGCACGCCGGTAGGTCAGGCCTCAGATTGAATTCTATGACGGTTCCAACGTAAAGGCTTATATTGAGAATAAGAGAGATCTAATTCAAGGTAATGTTGGTTGGTGCCTGTCTCTGGTCGGGCCCATCGGAGTCTAACTGTTAGTTTTCTTTTGATCCAGCATATCAGTGGTTTCTTGCTGTCGAGTCCTCACCGTTGTCTCACCTCTGTGGTTCTTTGATTATTTGTGTTCACGGAGATGTTGCACTGATGAGTTAGGAGGCCTTCATGCGGACTGAACAAAGTATTTGTCTAAATCGCGACGGAAGTAAGGGCGAGGATTGTGGCCACGTAAAATCGATTTAAGCCCCCCCCCCCCCCCCCAGTGGAAATCTTCCACTGACCGTTCCAAGGCGGCTCTTCTGTGGCGATTTATTTATGTTGATGTTTGTTACTTACTGTGTGTATCACTTGTGTCTTTTAATTTTGGATGGCCATATGGCCATTTTGTGGGGAAAGTCACTGTCCTTATGGCCTTCCTTTGTTTAGGTTTCCATTATGGTCTGGTCGCTTAATGTTTGTATTTCTTTCCCTTTGGTGTCTTTTATGGGTGGAGTAAGTTAATTGTATCAATTCCTGATCTTTGTTTTACTTCTACTTTACCCCCCAGAACTTCAATTAAATAAAGCAAATTTTTCTGATACTGAGGCCCCGTTTTTGGATTTACATCTATCTATTGTAGATGGGTTTGTTTCGAGCAAAATTTATGATAAATGCGATGACTTTGATTTTGAGTTTGTACATTTTCCTTTTTTGGATGGTGATGTTCCTCGTCCGCCATCCTATGGCGTTTATATTTCGCAATTAATTCGATTTGCTAGAGTGTGTAGTCGTGTAACTGACTTCAACACTCGTAATAAATTATTAACGGATAAACTTCTTAATCAGGGTTATCGGTACCATAAACTACGCAAAGCCTTTTCAAAAATTTATAGACGCCATTTTGATTTAATTTCAAAATTCAATATTGGCCTTAAATCTCTTCTGCAACAAGGTCTATCGGAACCCGAATTTTATGGTGACTTAGTATATAAATTCAGAAAAATATATAACCGCAATGACTTTAACACCAAATTTCGTAAAATCATTCTTCGATATAAAAAGATTGGGTACAACATGGATATTATACGACAGACTGCATGCATGGTAGTTAACCCAATCACGATTGGCAACTTTGCTTCCCTCTTTAATTGCACGCCGGTGGGTCAGGCCTCAGATTCTATGACGGTTCCAACGTAAAGGCTTATTGAGAATTAGAGAGCTCTAATTCAAGGTAAAGTTGGTTGGTGCCTGATGCTCTGTCTCTGGTCGGGCCCATCGGAGTCTAACTGTTGGTTTTCTTTTGCTCCAGCATTTCAGTGGTTTCTTGCTGTCGAGTCCTCACCGTTGTCTCACCTCTGTGGTTCTTTGATTATTTGTGTTCACGGAGATGTTGCACTGATGAGTTAGGAGGCCTTCATGCGGACTGAACAAATTATTTGTCTAAATCGCGACAGAAGTAAGGGCGAGGATTGTGGCCACGTAAAATCGATTTAAGCCCCCAAGAGGAAATCTTTCCACGGACCGTTCCAAGGCGGTTCTTCTTTGGCGAATTTTTTGTGTTGTTGTTTGTTGCTTGCTGTGTTTGTCACTTGTGTCTTTTTATTTTGGATGGCCATATGGCCATTTTGTGGGAAAGTAACTGTCCTTATGGCCTTCCTTTGTTTAGGTTTCCATTATGGTCTGGTCGCTTAATGTTTGTGTTTCTTTCCCTTTGGTGTCTTTGATGGATGGAGTAAGTTAATCTTATCGATTCCTGATCATTGTTTTTCTTCTACTTTGAAGCACGAAAACGATTGGATTTCAATTTATTCAAAACCTCATTCGAATTTTTTATAGACCAAAACAGATTTCTTCCTGATCTTTCAAAGACTTTATCACAATATTTAATCACATGCGTTGAGTAATAAATCCTAGTTTGTCGGTCAGTTGTAAGTAGACAAATCACGCGCGCTACGCGCTCGTGATTTGACTACTTTACAACTGACCTCCAAACTGTGATCTATTACTCAACAAATCATAGTTAGAGCTGATCTTATTTTAAACAGGTGGGGTCGGCCTATTAATCTTATAGTTATGTACCTTTGGTTGCTGAAAATGTCATTTTTATTTTTGACCTTCTCATCAGCATAAGTCCTTTAGTTTTTGATCGGCTCTTCCTGAAACGCACATATACATGTAAATAGTTTGGAAATGAATGAAAACTTTCGAGATCGACCGTAGAGATATACACCCGTCATTCCTGAAAACGCCCATTACTAAAACGTGCAGCTAAGATGGGCATAGACAGAAGCCTGGATAAGTTCAAAACTGACCAGACGAATTGGCCTATTACGAGCGTATTTACCATGTTACCAGCATAAATGCTTTAGTTTTGATCAGTTGAAACTTGCCGAGACGTTGGACAAATACAATGTTGTTAGGAGTGATGTGTAGGTCTGACTAATCGGAGCTGTTAGGTAATCCAGTATCTGTCCTGTCATTGTGGTCGATAATCGATTAGTAATCACTGAAGATTTGGTCATAATTTTACCTGTCTGGTTTCTGTCTGAGCTTGCCACCTATTATATATTGTAGTTTACCATATGTATTTGAACAGACAGGCCTGTGTGTGTGTGTGTGTGTGTGTGTGTGTGTGTGTGTGTGTGTGTGTGTGTGAATTCGGGTTTAACGTCGCTTTCAACAATTTTTCAGTCATATTACGACGGTGTCTGGTTGCGACAGGGAGCTCAATGCTCACGTTTATAGTGCTGCCTCACTGAAGTATCATGTCCCAGACACATTACATGATACCACACCCAGTCACATTATCCTGACACTGGATCGACCAGTCCTAGCTCTTCCCCGTAAACCTGAGTGCCAAGCGAGGAGCAGCTAGTACCATTTTTAACGACTTTGGTATGTCGCGGCCCGGGATCGAACCCCAGACCTCCCGTTCCCCGGAGCGGACACTCTACCAACTGAGCTATCGGGGCCGGTCACAGACAGGCCTGAGCAAACAGCATAGACCCAGATGAGACACCACAGAACGCAGCGTCTCGTCTGGGTCTGCACTGTTTGCCACTCATCCAGCTATTTTAGGCACAGTTTAGGGTAGTAAATTGTACTTATCAAATAATCGATTACAAGCAAATCAGTAATAACCAATGTTTGGGGGAATTTATCGATCGATTAATCGATTATCCGATTGGTCGTACAAGTCTTAGTGATGTGGTACTGTAAACTGGTAGGATCATGATTGTCAGTCGTCTGTCTGTCCATTAGTCAGTCCGTGTACCCGTCTGTCTGTTGTCAGACATCAGCTAGTCAAATCATTACATGCTGATCTCAATCATGGATAATATCGACATTGTATGACTATCTCCAGCTTTCTACATTTTGCTTTACCTGGGCCTTGACTGATAAAAATACAGCCCCTCTAGATTTGAATCGTTAATCCTGCAGACATGAAATACATCGAAAATCGAAAAACTGGAATCAAGAACGCTCGAAAACCTTAAGTTGTATCGCTTGATTGCTAAATACGCCTACAATTAACCTTGTTTGTAGCATAGCTCCTTGGCTTTTTATTGAGTTTTCTTGAAAGGTAAGAAGGCATGGATACGTTAAGAATTATGTCCTTCGGATTAATAAAAGTTGTAGACACTGAATGGCCTTTACTACTTTTCAGCACAGGTAAGTGTTGAGCACTACCATCGTCCTCTAGTTTAGGACCAATGCTCTAGTCTTGAACCACCATAAAGGAACTTCATTCTCTACAGTCTGAGGAGAGTTAGCTGAACAGTTCATATCTAGGACTTGTTAAAATGATGGTATGTAAGTTGTTTTTCCTATTCAATGATCTGAATTGTGAAAAGGATTGAATATTAGAAATAATATATTATTAACTGCATAATTAAAAAGAGAAATGATAAGGAACTGACTCAATTTGATACCAAGTCATTGCTACAATATCACTAGGAAAATAGCGACGAAAGTAAACGAACGGACAACATGCAAACCGTGTCAGCAGCTCTTTTCCAAACGGGTGGTGGCTCAGAATCGCCAAACCTAACTACATAGGATCAATATACATAATGGGGGAAAAAATTAGGATCACCAACATGACAAACATTAAACTGGAAAGATAAACGAAACTAAAAAGAACAAAAAAGGGAGAAATAACCAGAATAATCAAAGTAACAACATATATGATTAAGTAAAAAATCAGAACCGCCAACGCAAAACATGAAAGAACCACAGCAAAAGCATCGCGTTGAAATGGTCAGTTAAACATACTCGTGGGCTTAAAGGCATTTATTTTTGTAACAGTAGCCAAACCGTGTGTTCATAATTGTTTTATTGCCCCTTGTGATATATTGTCTGTGGCAGATCAAAGGCGGTCTTTAATAGGGTGATTAGTAGCTCTTGTTGAATCTCCTGACTGAGGCATTTCAGGGGAAAATCAATAGTGCACTCTCCAGTCAACCGTGTTAGTAAACTACTGATTTTACCAAAGGAGGCCCCTTACCTGTTTAAGAGCGAGGGCCTCTCTTCAGTCAGCACTGAGGGCTACATAATATTATGTAATGAAATGAAAGTCCTAAATAATCAAGAATAAATGCCTTTAAGTTAACTTTAAAGAATCCCCAACCTCACCATCACTTTCATTGTGGTTCAAACAAGGTTTTCTTACTCATCAGTACATCAACATAGTCTGACAAATTGGAATCAGACCGACTTGCTTTTGAAACGACCGTTAATGATCGTTATGTTCCAAATAAACTACTCAAGAGGAATAACACGCAATTAAAATAATAAAAAATAAATAAATAAATAAAAATAATAATAAACAACCACAATAAATAATAAACAACCACAAGGACTTAATGTAGAACATTTTTTTTTTCAAAATGAAAACTAGTGATAATCTTTAAAAGCTTCAAATTTTATTTTTGACTATTTTGGAATCGCTGCATTCAATGAATGTAACGAATCTAGCAAAGGCCGTCAATCTGTAACGTTCAGTGTAACATTTCATACCGTCTTTCTGTTTTCTGATTTCTGATACCCCACCAAGAACTGCTTAATATCTTGTTTCGTTGGTAAAGATCGATCCTCGCTGCGATTTTGGTGTATGAACAATGAACACCCATGATGACTTTAACAAAGTAGAAGTAAAACAAAGATCATGAATCGATACAATTAACTTACCCCACCCACCAAAGACACCAAAGGGAAAGAAACACAAACATTAAGCGACCAGACAATAATTGAAACCTAAACAAAGGAAGGCCATAAGTCCCACAAAATGGCCATATGGCCATCCAAAGTAAAAAGACACAAGATACACACAGTAAGTAACAAACAACAATATAAATAAATCGCCACAGAAGAACCGCCTTGGAACGGTCAGTGGAAAGATTTCCACGGGGGGGGGGGGGGGGGGAAGCTTAAATCGATTTTACGTGGCCACAATCCTCGCCCTTACTTCCGTCGCGATTTAGACAAATAATTTGTTCAGTCTGCATGAAGGCCTCCTAACTCATCTGTGCAACCTCTCCGTGAACACTAATAATCAAAGAACCACAGAGGTGAGACAACAGTGAGGACTCGACAGCAAGAAACCACTGAAATGCTGGAGCAAAAGAAAACAAACAGTTAGACTCCGATGGGGCCGACCAGAGACAGAGCATCAGGCACCAACAGACATTACCTTGAATTAGATCTCTCTAATTCTCAATAAGCCTTTACGTTGGAACCGTCATAGAATCTGAGGCCTGACCCACCGGCGTGCAATTAAAGAGGGAAGCAAAGTTGCCAACCGTGATTGGGTTAACTACCATGCATGCAGTCTGTCGTATAATATCCATGTTGTACCCAATCTTTTTATATCGAAGAATGATTTTACGAAATTGGGTGCCAAAGTCATTGGGGTTATATATTTTTCTGAATTTATATACTAAGTCACCATAAAATTCGGGTTCCGATAGACCTTGTTGCAGAAGAGATTTAAGTCCAATATTGAATTTTGAAATTAAATCAGAATGGCGTCTATAAAATTTTGAAAAGGCTTTGCGTAGTTTATGGTACCGATAACCCTGATAAAGAAGTTTAGCCGTTAATAATTTATTACGAGTGTTGAAGTCAGTTACATGACTACACACTCTAGCAAATCGAATTAATTGCGAAATATAAACGCCATAGGATGGCGCACGAGGAACATCACCATCCAAAAAAGGAAAATTTACAATCTCAAAATCAAAGTCATCGCGTTTATCTTAAATTTTGCACGAAACAAACCCATCTACAATAGATAGATGTAAATCCAAAAACGGGGCCTCGGTATCAGAAGAATTTGCTTTATTTAACTGAGGTTCTGGCGGGGGGGGGGGGGGGGGGGGGTAAATAATCTGACTGATCAAACCATCGAAATATGTATTATCAATATTTAATAATTCATCTAAATATCTAGAAGTGGACCTAAAAGCTTCAATAATTTCAGAATAAAGTAGAAGTAAAACAAAGATCAGGAATTGATACAATTAACTTACTCCACCCATAAAAGACACCAAATGGAAAGAAATACAAACATTAAGCGACAAGACCATAATGGAAACCTAAGCAAAGGAAGGCCATAAGGACAGTTACTTTCCCACAAAATGGCCATATGGCCATCCAAAATAAAAAGACAAAAGTGATACACACAGTAAGTAACAAACAATAACATAAATAAATCGCCACAGAAGAGCCGCCTTGGAACGGTCAGTGGAAGATTTCCACTGGGGGGCTTAAATCGATTTTACGTGGCCACAATCCTCGCCCTTACTTCCGTCGCGATTTAGACAAATAATTTGTTCAGTCCGCATGAAAGCCTCCTAAAGTCTGTGAAATGAACACTTACCATATACCCCACTTTATATTACAGAGAAAACTGAGATTTACCGGGGAAAACATTTCTTTCTTCTTATTTATGCTCCAAGACATAGGTTGTAGGATCTGGTTAGAACCGCCTCAGCAGTTCTAATGAGCACCCACAAACTATGTTTGAAATATATATCAGAAAAATATATCTTAAAGTTTCATTAAAAACGTTTTTGAGATATGAAACAGTCTACTATGCCACATATGTGTTGTCATAATGGAATTATTTCTATCTTTCGTTGTAGCTTTTTTTAAAATTGTTTTCAAATACAGAGATTAATGCCTAAGTCACATAGCCCGGCCGATGAGGTTTCGATGAGCGAGCGATGCCACTTTCGCCAAACACCGGCCGGAATCCCGTGGTCACCGGCCGGCGTTTAGGGCTTAAAACCGCATCGGTGTGCAGCTCGGCGAAATTTAACTGCGGAGTTAAAAATCGACGGGCTCTCACCGAGCTCCCTCATCGCAGCCCCATCCTTACCACATCGGAATACGCATCGGCCGATGTCCCGTGCATCTGAGGCCACCAGAGGACAAGCTTTTGTGAACGGACACTTACCGAGTTTCGGCCAAGGTCCGACCGATGTGGGACCGAGCCTTGGAAAATATAGTACCGGTGGGTGACCGATGTAATGGACAGTGGCCGAAGCTCGGCAGGACATCGGCCGAACTCGGCCGTATATCGCTGCTTGCTTATAAACCGCTCGCTCCAGTCCGTGTACAACATTCAGCTAGTTGTGTTTACACAAGCAACATCTCACACGAGCAACATCAGGATTTCAGTGTGTAATCCCTCTTTTGACAGACTTTAAGGATGCCAAACGTTGCCAGGAAAAATGATGGGGATGAGGAGAAGAGGCCATAGTGATGAACTGACCATGCCAGGCAGGTTGGACATATATACAGTGATGTAATAGCTGACCATCGCCCCCGCCAAGTCCGAGTTACAACGGCCGAACATTTGCCGGGCAGTGTTCAAAGACCGTTTACAACCCGTCCGGTAATCGCACGGTGTCCTGTAACCTGCTCGGGTACCCCCCCCCCCACCCCCCGATGTCCGATCGACCACCGGCCGGTAGTTGCTACCACATAGGCCGAAAAAATCTCCCCTGTTAAGACAGACTCCCTACGGTCATCGACCGGTGTTTGGTCGGTCGCCTGAAGATTTCCGGACGGAGCCCGTTCACGTCACCGAGCTATGCCTCCGATGAGGGGAACTCGGCGACACCCCAAAAATCTACTGAGCTCCACCGATGTTGGACATCGGTCGGGCTATGTGACCTAGGCTTAAGCTAAAGCGGAAAAGTGGCTAAAATTAATGATCCAGGAAGAACAGTTCTACAGGCTATTCTACAGGCTATATAATTGTCTAAGATTCTAAATTGAAGGTTAAGCTTATACGATATTCATGACGTGATTATACTGTAAAGTGAAGATCAATACTGCCATTGGCATACGAGGGATGTTCGAAAAGAATTGCTTATTGTCCTAGGCCGATATCCAAGTGGGGCACGATCAAAACCAATACATAAAGAGACGTCATGCAACTTCGAGGGTGACGCAAGTTCGATGACGTCATCTGTATACAAATATTTCGATTACTACTCGTGCTATTCTCCCATGAATCAACAACAACAAACCACAAATACAAGGTAACATGTTGGCAGTATAGATATTCTTGTGATACCGACCAGAGAGGTAAATGCGATACCGACCAGAGAGGTAAATATTGCTTGAGACATAAAAAGTTACAAAAATCGGCCATTTTTGCTAATACTTTTACACCCAACTTTAACCCAATGATTTCTTGATTCACATGTATTCTGGCAGAAATATCAAGCGTCCTTTGTTTACTGTTGACACAAACCAGCAGACCTGTTCATCCATTATTTTCGTATGCGGATCAATGTGGGGAAAATCTTTAACTAATCGTAACTGCTGTCCTCATTACTTCAGAGGCTTAATTTGTCTTCTGGGAAATGGAGAGCAGTAGTGAATGTGATGCTCTTAAGAAATATTACACCTTACCACGGGTTATGATACACCATAACGCGGTTAGTCAGCACAATTTGGGTACAACAAACACGGACTATATTCTTCATAAATTGAAATATTTGTTTGAATTGGGATTTAACGTCCCCGTAAACACTATTTAGGTAATTTTGGAGACGTTGCTTACCATTCTGTGGGACTTTTAACCGACATTGAGATGAAATGACCTCTCAAGCCCTGCCGCGCAATGAAACCAGAAGGCTTATATGCAGTGGACGATCTGGCTCACACCGCTTTGCCTGGGCAGGCTTAGTCCTTCTAAGCGGTTTACAAGTACTCGTTTGTGGTCAGATTCAGCTCTGCGTGGAAGCACCATGCAGCCCAATTTATTTCTCAAGCCCCGATAGGCTGGGGCCAAATAAATTGGAATAAAACTCTTTAATCCGCCAGCGAAGGCATGATACATGGTACTGTTTTTAATTCAAAAGATCCATTTTGCTGTTACATACTCTTTAATGCCTGTTTGATTCTAATTATGATCTCCGAACTTATACACGTGCGAATTTAAAGGGTTTGGTAAAAATCTTGGACAAAGGGGACGGGTGAACACATTTATTCTGGCTTTCCATAACGTTTTTACCACATCCCCCACTTATGAACAACTGAAACCCAACTTATTTAGTTTCGGCATTGTTCGGGAAGGGAGACTCTTGAATTTATAGATTCTTTTCTTTGCTACTGAAAATCTGAAAATAGTAAGTTTTTATGCCATCCTCCACCCCCCGAGAATCTTTGATTCGGTGGGGGGGGGGGGGGGGGTGCATTTACTATTTGCCCATTCTGACCAAGGGCCATAGCTCTGTTTCATTTTTGGCTGAATTATCTCCCCTTGAAATTTTGCAAAAACTCAGAAATTGGCTCCCACGGGCGGGGGGGGGGGGGGGGGGCATTAGTCACCTATAGTTTCAGCTCTTGTTGTAAATGATATGGACCCAATATGAGTAAATGGCGAGTATACGGAGTGTGTTCCAGTTTTGTTTGGTTCCCGAATGGGACTGTTCTTTTTCCTCTGTTATACTCCCTGTATATTAATCTTATTTCCACCGACATTGACTCAGAAATAAGACTGTTCGCAGACGACTGGGTATACTGTCGGAAAATTAGAGTTACAGAGGACTAACGCAAACTTCGGAACCAAATGGATAGACTAGGATGTTGGGCATGAACATGTGGCATGACATCATGCGAACAAGCCGTGAAATGAACACCCTTACTTTACATAGAGAAAACTGTGATTTAAGTGGATATACATACTTTTTTATTATATCTGCTATAAGACATAAGTTGTGGGTACACGTTAGAACCGCCTCCTTGAGACGATTCTAACGAGCACCCACAACCTATGTTTGCAGTATAAATAAGAAACATATCGCGGATTTTCGTCAGAGAAGTAGCCATTTAGGAGATGTGAAAATCTACACTATGTCGCACGGGTGTGTTACCGGAGTGAGTTTTCAGGCCGTTTAATGCAATACATTAAGCAGATAACTAGGCAGAGAACCAATAAAATTGAGGGTTCGTGCATTAGAACTCCTTGAGTATCATTTCACATGGTTCTCGGACTCCCAGAAATTCGAGGGCGAATTTCAATGTGGAGGGGGAGAATGTCATAGCGTATAGATATATAGCACACTTGTACTGCCTTTCGGTACAAGCCGGCTTTTACAGCAATGTGGTAGATTTGCTTTTCAATCCGGCGGCCCGGGTTCGAACCCCGGCCGGGCCAAAGGTGTGTAGTATTTTGTCACCTGTTACACAATGTCAGTAAAAATGTCATTAATGTCCACGAAGAACAAAACTGGACCGAAAATGGCACCTTGTGAGACACTAGACAAAACTTGAGCCCAATCCTAAGTTTCACTGTTAGGTTCGGCAATAGTATACATGATGTTGGGGTCATCTGGATGACCAGCATCGCTAAACTCAAACTCAGCCATAATGTATCTTTCTGAAATAAAGAATATAAGACTCTTACTTGGGTATTCTTACCACATGAATGTCGTAACAATGAAGAGAATCATAGTTGTAAAAAGCGGAGTGAGTGAGTGAGTGTTTGAGTTTTGCGTCCCACCAACAGCTAAGGTCATACGGAGACGGGACCTGGGTTTAAAGACTCATCCGAAAGTCTGGAGAAGCCCGGGTTCGATCCTGCGACCCCTGGTTTACAAGGCGAGTAGCGTAACCACTGCGCCAGGGAGGCTTCTGTGTAAAAAGCGGAAAAATCCCTTATGGTGAGATTCGAACCTTGGACAATCGGGTAAATCAACTGCTCTAAGCACTAAGCCAAAGAGTCAACTGTCTTCCTCAGTTGTCTTCCGCTTAATCAACCAAGGCAGTGATAATGTAGGTTAGGTGCTACGGGCCGTAACACCTCATCCCTTTTCTTCAAGTCCGTATGTTGACGCGAGGTCATTTTGGCGAAGAAAGTCAAATCCCGGGCGACTCACCATCTTCCGACATGACAGTCATAATGAAGGAATGGAGCATAGCTCAAAAAAAATAATCGACTCTGTGCGAAAGAGTCGTATCCATGACGCAATAATTATTGTCATTGGTTATAAACCTATAGGCCAAGGAAGATAATTCAGGATTAGAAGTTGTGGGTCGTAACAGTATCAGGGGCGTAGCTGGAAGAAAATCATTTGTACGCAACCCAAAGAAAATACTAAAGATAATAACTCCGTTTACCAAATGGGGACCACTCTTACAGGAAAGAATTTGCTCCCATTAGGGAATAAATTCTTTCCTGTAAGTGCGGTCCCGTGGCAAAGGAGGAATCTATGCTAGCAGCTAATAAATAGTGTTGCGTATATCCTAGACAAATACAGTTGTTTTTCTTCTTGTTCTTCTTCTTCTTCTTCTTCATCATTATCATCATCATCATCATCATCATCATCATCATCATCAACATCATTTTCTTCTTCTTTTTTCTTTTTCTTCTTACTTCTTCTCTCTGCTTCTTTTTTCTGTCTCTTCTTCTTTTTTCTACTTTTTCTTCTTCTTTTTCATCTTCTTCTTCTCCTTCTTTTTCTTCTTCTTTTTCTTCTTTTTATTCTTATTTTTCTTCTTCTTCTTCTATTTCTTCTTCTTCTTCTTCTTCATCATCATCACCATCATCATCATTTTCTTTTTCTTCTTACTTCTTCTCTCTGCATCTTTTTTTCTGTCTCTTTTTCTTTTTTCTACTTTTTCTTCTTCTTTTTGATCTTCTCCTTCTTTTTCTTCTACTTTTTCTTCTTTTTATACTTATTTTTCTTCTTCTTCTCCTTCCTCTTCTTTTTCTTCTTCTTTTTTTTCTACGTCTATTTTTTACGTTTGCGCAAGTGCGTATCTGCGTACAGGTAGCTACGCCCCTGAGTATGATGGACAAACTTTCCTATCTATCCCTCACACTGATTTCTTTGGCTGGCTTGTTTCTTCGTTTGGTTGGCAGTTTTACAGCCCAGCAAACACTATTTAGGTCACATCGAGACAGTTCGTTCACCTTGAAGGCTTATAAAACCAGCACAGTGCATATTCTTACGCCAGAATTTGACAACCACCCTTCTTGAGTCAGTGAAAGGGAGAGAATGACGGTGTGTGTATTTTGAGTTATACGTCTCAGCAACCCGCTAAGGCTATACAGAGAGGGGGCCTCATTTAACGACTCGTCAGAAAGTTTGGAGAAGCCAAAAATCGAACCCAGGACCCCTGGTTTATGAGGTGAGTAAAACAGAATGATTACCAAAGAGAACATTTCATGGCACACCCATTTCAGATTCTTTTTCTTGCATTACTTAAATCTTAAATCATAGATATTGAATATGCGGTCACTTCAACTGCTAACGTCCATTGTGACGTTTAGTGACGTCGCATTACGGGCAGCGTACACGACTTTCTATACAAATAGCGCACATCAGACACCCTTTGAGTTATTTTGTTTGTTTGATTTGAGGTTTAACGTCTCCGTCAACACTATAAATAAAAATCAAAAAATCATTTTGGAGACGTTGCTTCCAATTTTATGGGACTTTTACCCGACATTGAGATGAAATGACATCTCAAGCCCTGTCGCCCAATGAAACCAATAGGGTTTATTAGCATGGACGGTCCGCCTCGCACCGCGGTTCCTGGACAGGCTTAGCTCCTCTAAGCGGTTTACCAGTACTAGTGTGCGGGCCGGATTCAGCTCTGCGTGGAAGCATCATGCAGCCCATATATTTCTTCAAGCCCCTATGGGCGGGGCCCCTTTGAGTTAAACACCTCAGAATTCTCGACTTCAATGACAGCCCTTCGTAGAAAACCCGGGTAGGATAAACGTTTCTATCCTAGGGTATAATCTAGGATTTCCTCGTCTGGTGTGCAAGAACTTGTAAAACGGGGCTAGTCTTTCCTTGCTCGCAGAATTTGATTGCTTTCAGCGATCAGACTATGTGCATGCGCAACTTCTTACTAACAAACTATTTTGCGATTCTTGTGGTTGCACTGTACGTGTTGTCTCATAGATGTTGGGTCATTTAAGTTATTCTTGGGCCCCATCCACCGCTGCTTGTGGAAATAAATGGACTGCATGATACTTCCACACAGAGCTGAATCCCGTCGCACAGGACTACTGGTTAACCACTTAGAAGGTCTTAGTCTTCCCAGGCAAAGTGGTGCGAGTCCGACCGTTCCTTCATATACATGTGAACCCTATTATTATCCTAGGGAGGTAGATTTGAGATTTCGTTAAATCTCAATGACGGATAAAAAGACTTGCAAAATTGGAAACAATTCCAAAATGACCTTAATAGTGTCGACGGGGACGTTAAAGCTCTGTTCAAACAAACAACAAACATTTTTGATGGATTATAGCGACTGTTAAGTGTGCATCTGTTGTAAAAAACCCAAAACACTTTTTTGTTTTAGGAATGGCCAAGCGCATACCGTGCATATTGTAACTTTTCAACTAAAGGGCAAATATGTATCGTTCCTCTTGGCTGTTTCTTGAAAAATGGCGCTTATAATGGGTAAAAACGTCCAGATTCGTTTTTTTCATATCCGTGTTTGTTGTTCCATTTGTTCCGTGTTAGGTGTTCTCAGACTCAACACATGATCCGTGGTAAGGTGTACCCGTGTTTCAAGGTAGTGAGCCAAGAAAAATCGGTACGATTCTTATTCTAAATGTTTTTTATGAATTATTAAAAATAGTATACTTACTGCGATCCCTAGAGGCATGAAAAACCCAAGAATGCTCGTGTATATGTCATTTATTTCTGATTGATAGACCCTTAAAACTTGAAGTTTTGTTTTTCTACCTATTTTGGCCTAATTTATGGCTTTGATTTCCCTTCTTTGACCGTGTCATAACTTAAAATTTGGACAAAACAACAAAAACACAATCTGTTGTCATCGCAAAACCAACAGAAAAACGCAAATCGTGATACGTTCGACAAAATAAAGGAAACATTGAACTCACACTTCTCCTGTCAAAAAAAAAGACGGTAGCGTTTGTTGTACTCAGTCGCGTCACGTTGTACCGCGGTAACCGGTGTGTAAAGTGTCCGACAGCATGGAAATTAGATGAGAATACAGTACCATTCAGACGATTCTTGACACCCTAGTTGACTCCAAGTCAACTACATTCAGACATGGAGTTAACTCCTAGTCAACTCCTTTTCCCGCTTTTGTTAACTAGGGAGTTAACTTTAGTTAACTTCTAGTTGACTAGAAGTCTTAACAGTTATACAGTAGTACATATATGGATTAGAACAGGTGAATGAATATGTTACTTAATTTGTTATCTGTTTTTTTTTATTATTATTATTTATTTATTTTCATTATGCTGATGCAAATGGCATGACAAAAAAAAATGAAGAATGACAGGTTATATCCCATAATTTCAAAATGATCATTGTTAGCCCTTATCCCGCTGAATAAATTAATTTTACCATACCCATTTCTGGATATCAACCATTCAAATCGTTAAAGGTTATGTATTCATTCAATTCACAAATTGGATGAAAAACAGTGTAGATCCTGACCAGATGAAACAGCCCCCGCCCATAGGGGCTTGAAGAAATATATGGGCTGCATGATGTTTCCACGCAGAGCTGAATCCGGCCCGCACACTAGTACTGGTAAACTGCTGAGAGGATCTAAGCCTGTACAGGAACTGTGGTGCGAGGCGGACCGTCCATGCTAACAAACCCTATTGGTTTCATTGGGCGACAGGGCTTGAGATGTCATTTCATCTCAATGTCGGGTAAAAGTCCCACAAAATTGGAAGCAACGTCTCCAAAATGACCTTTACAGTGTTGACGGGGACGTTAAACCTCAAATCAAACAATCATTAACCATCTGATCAGGATCTATGCTGTTTGCAAAGTTAGGATTTGTCATGTTCAGCGGGATAAGGGTTAATGAATTTCAGGTTATACTCCTGGATTTAAGTGCCCCGAAAATCCAGGTATGGACATTTTAGCCTCTCCAGAACAACAGCTCTGTTTATTTTCATTTGTTAAAATGAACTTCAATAAATCTCAGGTTCACACTGATAAGCCTCACTAATTGCCTAAGCATATGGCAACTGAATATTCATTCATGAAAATTTCACTTTTGCAAACAGTGCAGGCCCAGATCAGACGCCGCAGAATGGGGCGTCTGATCAGGGCCTCTACTGTTTGCTAAAAGTTCAGTCATTCCCCAAATATACCTTGATGGAAACACACCCCGACACCCTTAAACCTTGAAATGGAGCCTTGGTACATATAAGGAGGAAGATTCCATTTGGTACAAAAAAGGTTCGTACCAAATGAATCTTTCTCCCTACATATAGCCCGAGTCCACCTCAAAGTTCAAGGGTGACAGGTTGTGCCCCTTCAAACTCCATTCGCAAAATGGCTTAACTTTTTGAAAACAGTGTAGGCCCTGAACAGACGCCCCTTTCTGTGGCGTCTGATCTGGGCCAGCACTGTTTGCCAACTGCCCGTTTTGGGGTTTCTGGTACAAAATGAACAGATGTGTATACCTTTACTAGGATAAACATTTCAGTCTGGTACTGCACTGTCTAATTTTAAACCTCTAGCATGCTTGGCTGTAATTCGTAATTGTAGTAGTTTTTATTTCATTATTTATTTCAATGAAGTAAAAATATTTATGTTACTATTGTTATTAGTTATTGTTATTGTTGTTATTATTATTATTATTATTATTATTATTATTATTATTATTATTATTATTATAAGTAATAGTAGTAGTAGCAGTAATATTCACAGGTTTATTTTTTGTTATTATTATTAATATTAGTAGTAGTAGTGGTAATAATGTTTTGTTATTTTTTATGTTTATCTCAATTGAGTAGAAATCTTTATGTGACTATTGCTATTAGTAGTAGTGGTGGAAGTAGTAGATGTGACATTGACATTTATTTATTTATTTATTTTGTTTTTCAAGAACAAAATATACTATGTAGTAATATGTTAAAGGACCAATAACAAAATTCATAAGTAATCCATAAATGGATTATAATGATTAAACCCTTCTTATCAGAAGTCATTATCTGATTTTATCAGATGAATACCATCACCTTAACAGCCATAATCCCCTGAGGTTCAAGTGGTCATTTATTGGTAGGTGATAAGAGAAATGGTTTGTGATATATGATATCCTGGAGTATTATCATTTTGATTGAGATCTAGCAAAGCAGATGAACTTAGAATCTTCGTTTGCCATAGAAAATATTTTTATCATTACAGTACATCACTAAGAAAACACACCTATTCAAATATATTGAAAATTTTACCACCTAATAATAGACAAAAAATCAGATAATAAATCTGATTTTTATTTTTATATTTCTGGCCAAAACATACATTGTGGGAACTCGTTATAACCGCGTCAGTGAGGCGGTTCTAACGCGTACCCACAATCTATGTTTTTGGGCGAAAAAATAAAGAAAAATGAATGCGGGAACTAGTTAGAATCGCCTCTTTGAGACAGTTCTAATGAGTACCCATAACCTGTTCATGGCTTTAACATGGCTATTGGCTGTTGACTAGTTTTTCTTTTTTATTTCTGCTTCAAACATAATTAAGTGGGAACTTATTAGAATCGCCTCATCGAGACAGCTCTAATAAGCATCAACAACCTGCTCATAACTTTAAACTGGCAATTATCACGTATATTTTTTCTTATTTCGGCTTCTGAAAAAGGAAGTGGGAATTTGAAAGAACCGCCTCATTGAGTCAGTTCTAACGAGTACCCACAACCTGTTTTGAATCATCTGCTGGTAATTTTAGAAGTCAAATTTTCAATTTTTCGAACAATATGGAACCTAATCAGACTGCTCCTCTTGGAGAAGTCCGATCAGGGTCCACACTGATCGACTATACGCATAAATATGTTTGAAAAGTTTGAAAATATGTTTTGAAAAGTTTACCAGAAGAGCAGCAGACAACATAAACAAATGACAATTTCAGATGCAGTTTTTCATTATCCTGCTGAATAATTAACCCATAAGATGTCAATCACAGCAATTTTGTCTGCTTTGTCGTCTGCTTGTAACTTTGAAAGTCAATTTTGCAAACAATGTGGGACCTGATCAGACTGATTAGAGTCCACACAAATTACTTCACATATTGCATTCATTTAAAATTCGCAAACTGAATGACAGTGTAGATCCAGATCTGGATTTACATTGTTTCATGTTTAACGATCGGCTCGATATGAGTGAAATAATCTTGAAAGGGCCGTAAAACCAAAAACCAAAAAAAAAAAAAAAAAACAGGTTAGGGCCCCCTCAAGATGATTTCACTTATTTCTAGGCGATTCATTATGTTAACAAGTGAACACCCCATAAACTCCACTTTATATGCAGAAAACTGGGCTTTAGAGAGGTTTATACTGTTTCTTATTTCTGCTCCAAGACATGTTGTGGGTTTTCCTGAGGCAGTTCTAACAAGCACCCACAACCTGTATGTCATACAGATGTTTTATTTTAATTGTTAATTAAAGGTGGACGGAAACTGGAGTAACTGGAAAAAATGCTTGACCTATTATAGAGAAATAGATAGATAACAAACTAGATGTGTAAATGTATTAAAAAGAAAGCAAAGTAAAAGGAATTCGCTTTATAAAAAACATGCGCATGAAATATAAATCAACTGATTTTTTTTAAAAAAAAATGATTTGTATTTCATCTTGTGAAATTTCTGAAAGGTTTCACATTCTTGCTCCAAAACATTTTTTGATATTTTTTATCTGTTATTAAGACAATCATTTATTAAGACCACATCTGGTCAGCCAAAAATGTGGTCTTAATATAGCAAATTAGATGTACATTTAATAAATTACTCATTTGATAGTAGAAACCATGCATATCTTAATTTTCAGTTATGAAATTATATGCAAATCAAATCTCAGATAAGAGTTGGATGACAGGACAAAGGATTAGTTAACTCCATGTTAACTCCCTAGTGAACTATATTTAACTAGGGAGTGAACTTGTAGTCAACTCTAGGGTCCAAATGTAGTCTGAATGTAGTCAACTCCTAGTTAACTTGGTGTAAAGATTCGTCTGAATGGTACTGTATATATATTTATGGTTTATAATCACTTATTATGATATACAAAATACGAATTAACGTTAAACTTATGTTAAAGGCATTAACCATCGGATATTATCATCTAATGATTTACGAATCCCTTTTCAGAAGCATATATCCTTAAAGATATTCTGCAACCAACATGGCTGAGTTACAATATGCACTTGAAAAATGAAATTATGAATTTGAGCATTTTGCAAAAGTCTCAGAGGTTTTTTTCCTTATTAGTGTAAAAATATAACAGTACAAAGATTTCTCAAGACTTTTCTCAAGACACACTTATGTGTGTGTGTGTGTGTGTGTGAATTCGGGTTTAACGTCGCTTTCAACAATTTTTCAGTCATATCACGACGGTGTCTGGTTGCGACAGGGAGCTCAATGCTCACATTTATAGTGCTGCCTCACTGAAGTATCATGTTCCAGACACATTACATGATACCACACCCAGTCACATTATCCTGACAATGGATCGACCAGTCCTAGCTCTACCCCGTAAATCTGAGTGCCAAACGAGGAGCAGCTAGTACCATTTTAACGACTTTGGTATGTCGCGACCCGGGGTCGAACCCCAGACCTCCCGTTCCCCGGAGCGGACACTCTACCAACTGAGCTATAGGGGCCGGTACAAAACCACTTAAATATCTGTATTACTATAAAGAGAGAAATGTAAAACAAATATTGCAAAATATGCTCGTTTGTTATAGACTTAGAACCAACTTGTTTATGAATAAATAAAAATATATATTGTAACTTGTGTATGAGTAATTGCACAGGGCAGGTGCTACCGGGATATATTTGGACATATTTTTACCCATTACGCAAACACGCCTGTACAAATACATTGCCACCTTTATCACCGATAAAATTAAATTTTTAAGATTAAAAATTGTGATATTTTTCTTATTTCTGCTCAAAAAATAGATTGTGGACACTCCTTAGAACCATCTCATCGAGGCGGTTCTAACGAGTACCCACAATCTATATTTTAGAGAAGAGGTAAGAAAAATAAGGTATACCCCGGAAACCCCAATTTTACTAAATAAAAGTGGGGTTCAAGGGGGTCAAAATGATATAGCCGTGTTTTCGTGATGCTAAAACAGCTCAAAAAGTGAATATTTAATTTTCGTTCACGTGGTGTGTAGAAAATTTGGAAACAAAATTCTTCATGGCTGAACTTCTGGGGATGTGTTTACACGCAAGTGCACACGTGCGTATTGACGGACGAAACCATGGCGGGATCGCCAAGGTACTTGATTTAATCTGAAACCCCTAACATACATCTTTAAAATCGCACCATTCGATTTTGACAAAGGAACTATCAATTACTAATATTTTGTCAATGCATTTGGTGTGTTACCTCTTTGGGTGGTGGTGTTTAGTTTTTCGGCAAGAAGCCGAACAACACCCCAGCTTAAACATGAGTTTATTACGCCAAGGCACTTCTTATCAGCGAAAGATCGTGTTAGTTTTCGTCATATGTACATAATTGCAATAAATATATATGTTATGAAATCTTCTATTAGAATTCCAAGAAATGTCACCAGCAAATAAAAATTATACACATTTGTTCAATAAATACTTTTGAAACTACTTTTCATGCGTAATTTGACTAAAGGAGAATGTGGGTTTCCGGATGAAACCGAGTGAAGTAAAAACTCTGAACAATATTTTACTTTCCTAACAGGTGTTTACATAACTTTAAGACTTCAAGTTTATGTTGCAATTATATTAGTTGGCTAAAACAAAAGGGTTGCATTCAATTTCTTGCATATTCAGAACCACTGTCATTCTTGTTCATTTGTCCAGGCGGCCATGTTGCCTGTCATTAATTATTACCCAAATCTCTTTTTTACCGGCGTTATGATGCATGTTTGGCCAAGGGATGAGTTTTAACCAATGTACTATATCACCGTCCAATAGTTTTTACTATTTATCGTTTGGGTTGTTTTTTCCCGGTTGGCAGCAGCGAACAATATCTAGGCTACGGGACTTGGCCGCTTTAATGTCGTCTGATTGATTCAGACCAAACAGGAAAGTGTCCATTAAAATAAAATGCCTGTATGCTGGATTGGGTAATATGTACGAAGACTGTTCAAATAAGAATGCAACTAAGCACATAAAAATGATTCCGTGATAGATTTCAATTTATTTTGTCCCCTCAAAGTATTCCCCTTTAACAGATATACAAACTCTCACTCTTCTGATCAAATCATTGAATGCATTTTGGTAGTCTTTTCGAGATATATTATGAAGGCACTGGAATATTGCAGAACCGAGGTGTTTGCGCTGTACAAATTTTCGACCAGAAAGGTATTTTTCAGCCGCGGGAACAAAAACAAGTCACACGGGGCAAGGTCAGGGAAATACGGGGGTGAGGAAGTTCAACAACCTTTTCCTGCTTCAGATAGTCTTGCACAATGAACGCCTTGTGCGATGACGCATTGTCATGTAGCAATCTGACATTGGCCAAACCAGTTGCGGGTCTTCGTTCTTTGAAATATTTCTTCAATTTTCGAAGAACTTTATTCTTGTAAAACTTCGCATTTACAGTTTGCCTTTAGGCACAGCAACCTGAATAGCAGGGCCCTGATTTGAAAAGAATATGGCATTGATTACCTTCTTGACGCTCATGGTCCGCTTTGCAATGCTGGTTTTTTGCAATACTTTGTTGCCCATATTTTGTTCTGAATCTTTCGTTTTGGCTAAAAAAAGTGAACCCATGTCTCGTCATCTGTGCCGACATTAGCGAAAGACCATGCATTGTAATTTGGAAACTTTTTAAGCAACCTCTTGGCGCACTGAACGCGTGTCTTTTTCTGCTCATTTGTCAACAGATGGGGAATCCATCTTGCACAGATCTTTCTCATTTTCAAATCCCGTTTCAGAATTGTATGAGCTGCTCCTAATGAGATGCCAACCATACTAGCTATTTGCCTAGTGGTGTATCGTGCATCGGTAGCAACTATTGCTTTCACTCTAGCAACCATCTTGGCAGATGTTGCCCTTTTCGGTCGACGATCATGTGGTGCATCTTCTGTTGAGCCTAGCCCACAGCTGAATTTCTTACAACAACGAAAAACTGTCGGAAAAGACATTTCATTATGCCCATAAACCGAACATATTTTACCAAAAATGTCTTTGCACCGTATACCAAGAATACAAAGATTCTTAATATAGGACCGTATTTCAACGGCGTACTCTGACCCTCTTCCAACCATGTTTTGTATTAGTATACAAAAGTAGACAGTGTTTATCGAACGATATACATGGCTAAAGTGGAAGGATTTCAACAGGTTTGGTATCAATGTATAGGTAAAATGTTTTTCTACGCTGTGATATTTATTGTCATGTGATTTTCGCATTAGTGCATGAGAAAACGTTCTACTTGCATTCATATTTGAACAGTCCTCGTAAAAGTTATTTGATGGCTGTTTGGACGGTTAGCAAAATTATTACCCCTTGGTGTTGTGGACGACTAGATACACTATTGCCTCGACCTTCGGCCTCGGACAATTTCGCATCAGGTAATCCACAACATCTTGGGGTACAGTTTTGACTATTGTTCAAACACCAATCAAATAACTATACACTATATAACCTCAAAATACCAAACTAAAGTGTCACGTAAACATTTAGTGTCAATCTATGTCCCGAGTTAGATAATATTTTCAGGAAACCGGGAAAAAGAGTATAATTGCGAATTGCATCAGAATAAAACCCGACCAGAGACAGAGAATGCAGTACCAACCAACATTACCTGAACAAACAAAAATAAGTAAAATAGAAGTGGAGGCAATGATCAGGAATCGATATAATTAACCCACAGCTCCCATCAGAGACACCAAAGGGAAAGAAACACAAACATGAAACAACTAGATCCCAAAGGAAACGTCAACAGCGGAAAGCCAAAATGACAGTTACTTTCCCACAACATATTTTCAGGAAACCGGGCCATTACGCTGAATCCGTCACAGAATCTGAGGCTCGACCCGCCGGCATGAAATTAAAGAGGAAAGCAAGTTTTCAACCGTGATTGGATTATCTACCAAGCATGCAGTCTGCCGTATAACACTTATGTTAGACTCAATCCTTTATATCGATGAATGATTTTACGAAATTGGGTACTAAAATGATTGCAAGCGTATATTTTTTCTGAATTTACATGCTAAGTCACCATAATAATCGGGCACCGATAGGCCTTGCCGCAAAAGAGATTTCAGTCAAACATTGAATTTTGAAACTTAATCGGAAATACGAGGGGTGATCAGGAAATACGCGGAAAAGTCCTCTAAATTCTTTACCGTATTATTGATCTGCTGAAATTTTGTGTGAATATACATTCAACCAATTCACATTACGCAATTTTTTTTTTCACATCAGTAGCTTGCGCGTGCACAACGTTATTGTTACAATGGTAACGTCCACTAGCCAACACCGGCCCAACATTATATAACGCCAACGTTAACGTAGCTTTTCATGATACGCGTTTCGCTAAAAACGCTCAGTCTTTTTTCCAAACACTCCCCATTAAATGAGATACACTTCCTGCAACGATAAAACACCGTCTAAATGAAGATGGTTGTATGTTGGTTATAGCCTTCTGTACTGCCGCTGAAAGTCATGAGTGTCATCGAAGTGTGTTCCTCTAAGGTAGGTATTCATTACAGGGAAGAGAAAGAAGTCACAGGGGGGACTCAATCCGGACTGTATGGTGGATGACTCAAAAGCTCAAACCCTAGTTGGCGTACAGCGGACTGGGTTGTTGCTGCTCGATGAGACGGGGCGTTGTCATGGTGAAATAGCACAGATGGTAGGAGTGAGGCCCTTTTTGCGCATTGATCAGATGAAGTCTTGTTTCCAAACCTGAAAATGTAAGCAAGTTGTATAGTTCGAACAAACTGACCTGAGACTGACCTTTATGCAAGGAATAAATTAGTCAATATTATCGCCTAATACGTCGGCTTTCGAAAACTTCTCGTGAATTTTCGGCATCCCGTGAATTGCGACCCATTTACCGACCTCTATGTATTGAATAACAATATCGCCATATTCGGGTGACGGCGAAGATAAATACATGCATTCAGTCGGGTGTGAAATTATGTTAATAGAGTTCACCAGTCTCAGGTCAATTTGTTCGAACTATACATATTCTAAATCGCGGCTCTTCGGTAGCTGGTGTATTTTATCTATATATCTAAACTTTATCTACTAACTACGTGTGTAACAGGTAAATGTTCGAACTCACCTTCGTATAATATGCGGCATCCACCGTCTGTCCCTCTGGAACTGCATGGGCTAAGTGCACCCCTCTCACATCGAAGAATACCACGAACATCTGTTTTTTGGTGGACTGGCTTAATTTGAATTTCTTTGTAGATGGCGATCCTAGGGTTTTCCAAATCGTCGACAGAGCTTTGGTCTCTGGCGTGTACAGGCTGATCCACGTTTCATCAACGGTGACAATTCTGTCAATTAACTTTTCCCATTCTCGTTCGAATCTGTTCAGAAGCTGTTCACAACATTCCACACGAAGTCTTTTCTGATCAGTATTGAGCATTTTGGGAATCAACCTAGCACAAATTCGACGCATATTTAATTGGTTATGAATAATACCCGACATAGTACCGTAACAGTAGACAGGTTTTTGCAACAATATCCCTGTTCGTGATGCGCCGATCATTATCCAGTAGCTGCTTGACGGCGGCAACGTGAGATGACGTAACGACGCTTGGACGACCACTGCGCTGATCATCCTTGATGTTTTCTCTGCCCTCCTCGAAGCGTTTATACCACATTTAAACTGCTGTTTCTTTCATGGCCTTTTCCCCATATGCGTTCAGTAGCATGTCAATAGTTTTTGATTTTGGAAATCAATTTCGCACGCAAAATTTGATAGCCGATCTCTGTTCATCACTCATTTTCACACGATAAGCACTAAAAACAAACGTTGTTTACATGTCCAGCGTCAGAAACCAACATGACGTCATGAACGTCATGACGTAAGTTCGCGCGTTTAGTACCTCTCGTTTGGTGAAGTTATCTTAAAAACTCTACGAACGCGACGCGGTGTTTCGTTGCCGCTTAGTGTTAAAAATTTGTAAATTTGGGCCGGGATGACGTTGTTGACGTTACTATAGAAACCACATTAACTTCTATGTAGCGTCTACAGTCCTAAAATTTGCGATTTGGATTTAGATTTCTTATACCCTTGTTTCTGTGAAATACTGTGAATGTCGGACGAAAAAAAAAAATAATCAGAACCCTTTTCCGCGTATTTTCTGATCACCCCTCGTACGTCTAAAACATAGAAAAGGCTTTAGGATATGATACATATAACTCTGATGAAGAAGAGAGAAGTACGGTTAACGGGGGTATTCATTATCTTCTTTATGTTTTCTCACACACATAGATTGTGGGTACTCGTGCTAACGAGCAACAACAATCTTTGTTTGGACTAGAAATTAGAAACATATACATCATTTTCATCCTATGAAATACGGGTTCTAGACCCTTCCGCTGGTTCAAGAAGGGCAATTGTCAGTTTCTGGCGTGTGGATAGGTAAACTGACCGGCTTAAAATGACATAAAATAGTGTTGACTGGGCCGTTAAACCCTAATTCAGTTAAAGTACACCGTTTGCAAAGGTAGGGGTTATTTTAACAGCAGGATAGTGTTGAAAGAAAATACATTGAAGAATGGCTTTCATAGTTAATTATGCAGGACAGCAATTAAGCAGAATTCTACTTAATAAATTACTGAATCAATTCAACCATTTAAATGTCTGTTATCAACAGAATAAAAGTTCCTATTGTTGTCATCAAAATGCAGTCGTGGGAGACTTGTATAGTCATTAGTGATCAGGATCATAGATGAAATACCGAGATTTATTATATAAATATTGCATTTCAATTGGATCCTACAAATGAGCTAACGTATGAAGACACAGACAATGAGTCGAGGCTCTGGTCAGCCTACGCACACGGAGTGCGCGCACGCAGAGTTACTGTTCACAGACACGTAGAAGAGAACTTGCACTCCCAGCAGGCACACGTCGCGAGTGCAATGTCAGATCAACGTCGGTGCAACGTCATTGCACCGACGCTGATGTGACGTTGCATAAAGGTCATAATGTTGTAGCGACGTTAATGTGACGTCGCAATTACGTCATGTGCCTACTGGGTTAGCTTTATGCAAGAAGACATGCGTCTAGTCCTGTGAGTTGGGTGTGCAGGGGCATTCGAAGAAACCACAGAATGACACGTGTCTTTTTCTCAAGAGCTAAATTGTCGACTAGAACTGGCCTCTGTAACGTTTCCTTTCGTCAGTAGACGCCTCCATGGTGTAGTGGATATGCTACTCGCCTTGTAAACCAGGGGTCGTAGGATCGATCCCGGGCTTCTCCAGAATTTCGGATGAGTCTTTAAACCGAGGTCCCGTCTCCGTATGACCTTAGCTGTTGGTGAGACGTAAAACTCAAATACTCAACTCCTTTCGTCAGCATATCTAGCAGAAAATGACAATTCCTCTGTAAGCTGGCCTAAATGTCATGGAGGAAAACCATGTTTTCGGAAAAAAAAATAACAACAACAACAAAAAAAACAACAACAAAAAAACACGTATTGTTATTTGTTGCCTCTGTGAAGTAACGACATGTCAAAACACACTATAGGCTTTCGAAACGCGGTGAGACGTGACTGCACTTTAATTTTGTAGTCGTCCATGTTTTAGCTAAGTCGCCTGTAGTGGGTATTTTTACACTGGGCGATAGTTATTGACCTATTCTTAATCTTATGCTTCATGTAACCAGATTGACGTCTGGCTATGACAGTCTTGTAAAACGTCTGCCTGCTTGGCTTGGTGATCTAGAGCTCGAATTTTGATGAGATATTTTTTCTTTTTTTTTTCCTTTTTTATTACATTTCCTGAACATATTTTCGTACCTATAAAATTGGATCACACGAGATGTTTGTTTGTTTGTTTGATTTGTGGTTTATCGTCCCTGTCAATTTTAGAGAAGTTGCTTCCAGATTTGTGGAGGGTTTACCCGACATTGAGATGAAATGACATCTGAAGCCCTGTCACCCAATGTCACCCAATTTTAAGCACAGCTCACTCTTTACATACAGTTCATGCATATAAGGTAGTCGGCGCAGTGATACATAAGCTGACCGAAATAGAAACTGTATAGACGCCATCTTGAAAGAGCTTCTTATTGTTATGAATAAAAAAATAGAAGAAATGAAGTTATTATAGTCATAAAATAATTGAAAATGCGAGAGAACGGTAACCAAATGTCAGAATTGTTATTGGCAAATGACACTCATACACCAGGACCTGTGAAAAACGTACCCCTCATTCAGTAGTTATTTCCAGATAATCTTTGTTTAAACGTTGCATCCGACTAGAACGTCACGCATTCTGAATGTCTGTTGGTATCTACTCAGACGCTATTGAGATGACGTCATGAATAACGTCGACGTGTCAGAAACTTTCCCGCGTTTGAATATAGCGATTTCATTGCAAAACTACCGTATACCTTATTACCAGAGGACCTGGTGTCTTCAAATACTGTATTCCAATTTAAATCGAAATTGTACAAATTGTGGATTGATAAAAGGTTTGATGATACTGATATATGTTAGTTAAATATGTTCTATAAAAGGGTTATCCTTTGGAAGCAAGGAATACGCCACAGAACTGAAAAATATGGATTGTACATGTTTTCTGGGCCAGACTAGCTAGTTTCGGCCAACTAGGCCTCATCTGTGACCCTCAGGTATTTTCAAAATTCTACGATGGAATCAATGATCCTAAAGGACAAGAAAATATAATCTACACTATGATGTATACGTCAAGATTGACGGGCCAACGTAGAGATGTAGATGTAGGGCAGGGAGACGTTTTACTGCCGCCACACATTCCCACACACCAGCTGTAGTGAAGTTAAATATGTTCTATAAAAGGGTTATCCTTTGGAAGCAAGGAATACACCACAGAACTGAAAAATATGGAGTGTACATGTTTTCTGGGCCAGACTAGCTAGTTTTGGCCAATTACGCCTCATCCACTGGATCATGTATTATGTAACTCTAAAGACTAAGCCATTCTATTACCGGCCTTAAAGGCATTTATTCTGTAACACTAGAACACACCGTGTGTTCATAATTGTTTTATTGCCCCCTGTGATATACTGACTATAGCAGACCAAAGACGGCCCTTAATAGGGTGATTAGTAGCTCGTGTTGTATCCTCTGACTGCGGCACTTAAAGGCATTTATTCTTGGTTATTGAGGACTATCATTTTATTGCATAATATTATGTAGCCCTCAGTGCTGACTGTAGAGAAGTCCTCTGTCTTTAACATGTAAAGGTTCTCCTTGGGGAAAATCAATAATTTACTAACTGTTGACTGGAGTGTACATTATTGATTTTCCCCTTAAGTGCCTCAGTCAGGGGATTCAACAAGAGCTACTTATCACCCTGTTAGGGGCCGCCTTTGATCTGCTATAGATAGTATACCACAGGGGGCAATAAAACAATTATGAGCACACGGTGTGTTTTACTGTTACAGAATAAATGCCTTAAAGGGGAAAATCAATAATGTAAACCAGTCAACAGTAAGTAATTTATTGATTTTCCCCCAGGAGGCCCTTACTTGTTGAAGACAGAGGACTTTTATTCAGTCAGCTCTGAGGGCTACATAATATTATGTAATGAAATGATAGTCTTCAATAAACAAGACTAAATGCCTTAATCAAACAATTCAATAATAAGAGACTTATTATTTCAATTATGACACCGGAAGCAATGATGGCATAGTGTGCTAGAAGAAGTGATAGAGAAGAAGAATTATAAGCGTTCAGCAATCCCTTATATCCAAGTAAGAATCCAAGTAAGAATATCTTGTGCCAAAGGTAGTTCCAGCTACAAAGAATCATTTCCCCGGCTAAGAGAAAATATTTCCTCTTAGCAGAAAGGAAACTATCAAGTTTATTTCTGATAGAAATCATGGTATTTCTCTGTTATGCATATAATATAGGACGTTTTTTCATTCTCACACGCGACGCTATATGTTAAAATACTGTACATTCTGGTTGACATGTCTTCGTTTTGCACTATAGCCAATCTTCGCAAGTCAACTACATTTCTTACCATTTTGTCCAGAATTGTGTCACTATGTCGATGCTCAAGATTTTCGTTGTCTCTGCTGGACGCAGGTGACATACTGTGAATTTTGTGTGTGACGACTTTAGGATTGCTCAAACTGGTAGTTAGTCGCCATACAGCAAACAAACAAACAAAAACATTTCTACATTATACTGACCTGGGGACACGGACTTCTGTCGCTGAGGATTACCCATCTCGTATTTATCGCAATGAATAAGTGACGGACAATCACGATATAATACAATGAGAGCATTACTTATCCAATGGCCCTCGAGTTAACAATGACTAAATATATGTGTTTTAATGTATTTTCCATTGCTTGCTTTTAGCATAATCACACTATTTAACAAGCAAAGATATTGTTGATAGTCTCCGAAGACAACTAGGGCTTTCACATTAATCACTATACATTTGTAAGTCTCAACAATTTTAGACGTACAAAACAGAACCATTATGAAACACGCCCAGTGAAACCACAGTTTTACTATATAAAATTGGTGTTTAAGGGGATAAAAGTATATCGGCGTGTTTTCGTGACGATTTGCAAACAGTGCAGATCCAGATCAGATGCCGTAGAACATTGGTCTTACAAGGTCTGCAAACCCAGTTTCTGTTAGTAAATATTAAAAATAAATCAACCAGACTCTCAAAGGCATAGACTGAGTCAGATATCTGACTGGACCGTGCAGTTCGGTAGTGTCCCTGCCGAGTGAAAAAAAAAATAAAAAAAAAAAAATGAAAATATACCAATATCTCATGTTCATGCTCAAATATGTTATATCTTTAAAAAAAGTATGGCAGTTTGAACAAGTGGTGCACTATTAACTTCACTTAAATCCAGTCATGACTTTCCCTCTTCTAAATAATGATACATGTTGAAGACAGACTCCAGGCTGTCAAGTAAATAGAAGAAAGTGAGAATAGTGCACATGCAAGATAGGACTGAGAAAAAGATATAATATGTATGTGTGAGCTGGAGATATTGCCTTCCTGGAAAACTCGGATCTAGAAAGGTTTCTTGTAAACGGGATTCACTAGAAGGAATAAAAGTTACAGATTTGAAAAAAAAAAATCAATCTGATACCCCTGACCTCGAATATATAGCTATATACAGTCGAACTTCAATGGCTCGAACACCTTTGGGACCATGAAAATCTGTTCGAGGCAGGGGTAGTTCGAGCCAATGTGGGCTAATGCCAGGAGGCATAACGACATACTTTAGGACATTTTTTCTGTGTTCTATAATGAAAAATGTATGCTGTGTGTACTCATTAGAATCGCCTCATTGAGGCGATTCTAATGAGTACACACAGCATACATTTGCAAGATAAAAGACGAAAATATCCTAAATTTTACTCTCCCTATTTCTTACGTACAGAAATTCCCTAGGGACTCAAGAACGGGTTAGACTCAGCCATGGTAAACGAGCCATCGGTGTTCGAGCCAACGAAGTTCTACTGTATATAGAAAGAAATATGAAAACGGGATGGTGTGTATTGTACAATAGTAAACAAACCAATTTAACATATTTGGTACTAGAAACCCCAAAATGGGTACCCTGGTAAACAGTGCAGGCTCAGATCAGACGCAGTTAGCCATTTTCCAAATAAATTTTGAAGAACACACAACCTGACATCCCTAAAGTTTGAAGGTGGGTCCTGCTATATATAAAGAGGAAGATTCCATTTGGTACAAAAAGGGATAAACAAATAAAATCGTTCAACAATAGTAAATCATTGACCACTAAGTGTTCATAAATCAAGCTCGACGAAACTGCTCCATCTTTTTGAAGGCACGTTTCGGATACATTTTTCATTGACATAACGATAATACTCATATACAAATACATTGTAACCTTTATCGCCGAAAAATGAAAATTTTACGATGAAAAATTGTGATATTTCTCTTATTTCCGCTTAAGATATAGATTGTTGGCACCCATTAGAACCGCCTCATCGAGGCGGAGGCGGTTTTAACGAGTACACACAATCTATATTTTAAAGTAGAAATAAGAAAAATAAGGTTTACCAATGCAAACCCTCAGTTCATTATATAAAGGTGGGGTGCAAGGGGGAAAAATTATATAGGTGTGTTTTCATGATGATTAAAAAGTATGGTGTCTGTACGAGTTCCAGACTGTAACGACAACATGTCTCTATATGGAAACACGAAGTATAACATAATTGTAACCATTAGGAAAACATGTCCGTAAGAAATAATGGCGTCCAACATGGTGTCAGAAAATGATAAATATTAGGTTAAAATGATAACATCTTTATTATTTCTGCTTTCAACATAGATTGTGGGTCTCGTTAGAACCGCCTCATTGAGGCGGTTCTAACGAGTACCCACAATCTATGTTTTTGAGCAAAAAATAAGGCAGATAATGTTTACCCCGGTAAACCCCACTTTTCTGTATATAAAGTGGGGTTTAGGGGGATCTTCGTTTCACGGACGTGTTATAGTGGTGACTATCAACCATTGTAAAGTATCATCTAAACACGACTCACCTTAAACATAGTCGAGTTCAAATTTAAAATGCAGCCGGGTCTAATCGCGTTTTTAATTGCCATAGTAGCTTTGGACAGGACCATTTCATTTAAGGGGTGTTTGCATTGTCTGGTGTGTTTCATTTAGTTTACATTTGCTTTGTTACGAGCCAGGCGTAGCAGAAAGAAAAAGCAAACAAGCCTTTTGGAAAATTTTAACAAAATTTATTTACAAGTTAACTTTAACCTGTAGAAGTAAGAAAATTAAATGTACTTAGCTCTGTTATGAAATATCCTGAATGAATCTATTTTCCTTGATCCCACAGAATTCACAGTCCAAAATGAAAAGTAATATCCTTTAACAATCCAACACAGAATTTAGAAATAACTTTTCTTAAATGCCCAAACATCAAACTCCAAAGTCTGACTCAATGAGAAAAATCAAGCTCTTTTATAGACCCTAAGATTTCTCTAGAACATTCCAGAGGGCTGTGGAATAAGATGAGGTAATTTTCTAAAAATAATGCAACCCAGAACTTTCTGGAAGGTTCTGAAGTACTTTTCCTTGTAAACATGTTGTTTACAAAAATGAAATTAATCTGTGACTCAGTTTTCTAGAATCTTCTATAAGAAGATTAACAAGATATTTATAGCACTATTAGGTCAACACTGGGGTGAAAGTGGGAATCAGAAAAATAAATTCTTATGCATAACACTCCCCCTCTTCGAGGAAAAGAAAGATTTATGTAATAAAGCTTTCTTTTGCTTTAAGAATAATAAAATATTGAGCATAGCATATAAAATTACATGTATCTACAATCCACTTTAGGAGGAAAGAAAAACACAACCTCTGACACTGCTCAAGCTCTTGAAAGGGCATCAGGGATAATGTTATCTCTCCCTCTGATATGTCTTATGTCTAAATTATACTCTTGTAGCATAAGACTCCACCTGAGCAACCGCTGATTTTTGTTTTTCATTTTATGTATGAAAGTCAGTGGATTGTGATCACTGAAAACAACAATCGGTGCAGTTGTAGGGGTAAGATAAACTTCGAAATGTTGCAGAGCAAGAATCAGAGACAAGCACTCTTTCTCTATGGTAGAGTAATTTCTCTGATGCTTATTAAACTTTTTGGAAAAGTAGCAAACTGGATGATCCACACCATTTTCATCTTCCTGCAACAAAACACTACCTGCACCTACGTCACTAGCATCTACAGCTAGCTTAAACTCCTTTTCAAAGTTTGGTGCTAAGAGAACTGGTTCACTCTTGAGTATGGCTTTAAGTTTATCAAAAGCATTTTGGCATATTGCATTCCAATGGAATTTTGTTCTTTTGCTGAGCAAATTTGTCAAAGGCTCAGCAATGACAGAGAAATTATTACAGAACTTTCTGTAATAACCAGCCATACCAAGAAATCGCATCAGCTGTCTTTTGCACGTGGGTACGGGAAAATTTGAGATAGCCTCAACTTTAGCATCAATGGGTTTCACATGACCTTGACCTACAACATGACCTAGAAATGTCAAACTTGCATGGCAGAATTCACTTTTAGCAAGATTGATTGTCAATTTGGCATTACTCAGTCTATCAAAGAATGCTCGAATAGTCCCAAGATGTTGATTCCACTGGTCGTTGTATATGATAGCATCATCGATATAAGCACTGCAGCCTTCCAGCCCCGCAATTACCATGTTTATTAAGCGCTGAAATGTTGCCGGAGAGTTTTTCGTTCCAAATGGCATGACTTTATAGTTAAATAATCCGTCTGGTGTTGTGAATGCCAAAACCTCCTTTGCTCTATCTGTGAGTGGAATTTGCCAAAATCCTTTCAGAAGGTCGAATTTCGTTATGTATTTGGCATTCCCGATGTTATCAATGCAGTCATCCATTCTTGGAATAGGAAAGCTATCTGTTTTACTTAAGGAATTAACTTTCCTAAAATCTGTACACATACGATATGTCCCATCAGGTTTTGGTACTAGAATACAAGGAGAACTCCATTCACTTTGGCTTGGTTCAATAAAGTCATTGTCTAATAGATACTGAACTTCTTCTTTAAGATATTTTTGTTTCACAGGATTCATCCTGTATGGGTGTTGTTTTACAGGTTTAGACCCATTTATGTCCACATCGTGAAATATTTTGTCTGTCCGTGTTGGAATGTCAGGAAATAATTGTTCATATTCAAAAATCAGCTGTTTCAGTTCATTCCGCTGATTTGGCTCTAGATGTGACAGTTTCTGGTCAAGATTCCGTAGAATGTCAGAATTCTGAAGTTTTGATGATGAGGGATCCGACTTCACTGAATTAATATCCTCACAGTCATTGTCACATGAATTAAGTGGAACAGAGCTAACTAGATTGACTGATGTTAAAGATGTATTGTCCCTATCTATGTATTCCTTAAGCATGTTAATGTGACATAGCTGCTTTAGCTTGCGCCTCCCAGGAGTGTTTATTATGTAATTTACGTCACTGATCTTTTTGTCTACAGTGTATGGACCATAATACCTGGCCTGCAACGATTTTCCTGGAATAGGCAAAAGAGCTAGTACCTTATCACCTGGTTTAAAATTCCTTTGTTTTGTCCCTATGTCATATAGCTGTTTCATTTTCCTTTGGGCTGACTGAAGATTGGTCCGAGCAGCCTCACAAGCTTTTGAAAGTCTAGTTTTGAAATCAGACACATACTGAAGTAAATTCAGGGAGGTGTCATCATTGGAGAGAAATTTCTCTTTGAGAAGTTTCAAAGGACCACGAACAGTATGGCCAAATACTAATTCAAATGGACTGAAGCCAAGAGATTCTTGCACAGATTCTCTAACAGCAAATAAAAGGAGGTGGATGCCTTCATCCCAATCCTTCTCTGTGTCAAAGCAATATGATCTTATCATGTTTTTCAATGTTTGATGGAATCTTTCAAGGGCGCCTTGACTTTCAGGATGAAAGGCCGATGACTTATACTGTACAATGCCAAGTTCATGCATTACTTGTTGAAATATTCCAGACATAAAATTTGAGCCTTGGTCTGACTGAATAGATTTAGGAAGCCCAACAAATGTGAAAAACTTCACTAAGGCCTTGACGATTGTCTTAGTTTTGATATTTCTTAGTGGAATGGCTTCAGGAAAACGTGTGGAAGCACACATAATAGTCAATAGATATTCACAACCAGACTTTGTTCTTGGCAAGGGACCCACACAGTCTATAATTATTCGACTGAAAGGTTCATCAAAAGCAGGTATAGGCTGCAAATGAGCCTTAGGTATAGTCTGAGTGGGTTTTCCTACCATTTGGCATGTATGGCAGGACCTACAATGCTGAGAAACATCTGATTTTAACCCGGGCCAGTAAAAATGATTAAGAATCTTGTGATAGGTTTTATTTACACCTAAATGTCCTGACATGGGAGTTTCATGTGCCAAGTTTAATATTTCAGGACGGTAAATCTGTGGAACCACTATCTGATGGTTGACAGTCCACTCGTCTTCTGCTGAGACGTCTGGTGGACGCCATTTTCTCATAAGAATGTCATTTTTGACATAATAACCGACTGGGACCTGAGATACTTCCTGCTCATCTAAAGCCCTTTCAAACAAAGGCGAAATTCCAGGATCCTTGTGCTGTTCTATAGCTAGTTGAGACCCGGCCATTTTGTCATGGCCTAGATCTAAAGATGAGTTATTCTCATGAAAATCTGTCTGCTTATCAGGCAGGCTTGAAGACAGAGACCTTGTTATCTCGTCATTAAAAGACTGACCCAAAAAGGTATCAGTGAAATCAAAATCCTGTTTCCCATCAGTTTGCTTGGCCTTACGTGCCATAGCCCTTGTGACTGCACAGGACGGATAAAGATCAGGAATTTCCTGCTCAATGGGATCAGGCGGTTGGTCTATGCAAGGATTAGTAGTCAAAAGTGGGTTTGCCACAACCTTATCTCCAGCTAAGTCATTGCCTAGCAACAAATGAACACCTTTAAAAGGTAAAGAAGGTCTAATACCAACAGCCACTGAACCGGATACCAAGTCTGATGACAAATAAACGTTATGAAGCGGAACATTAACAAATCCACATTCCACACCCTGAATAAGGACACTTTGGCCCATAGAAGTCTTCTCAGAAAAAGGCAGAGTATCTGCTAGAATAAGAGATTGAGAAGCTCCGGTATCTCGTAAGATTTTAATAGGGGTAGGATGGGCATAACTGTCACCATTTAGTGACACAAAACCATCTGATAAGAATGGTTCATAACACTCCATAACTGTATCAGTCTCAGATAATTTGGTATCAGAAAGAGTTTCCTCCCTTACACAAGACTGTGGTTTTGGCCTTATAGAAGTCAAGCCTGTAGGCTTAAGTTCCTCTTGTCTTTCTCTTTCTTTTCTTCGCTTTAATTTTAAACATTCAGAGATCAAATGACCTGTATTTTTACAATAATAACAAACTACTTGAGATTGAGATAAGGGATTCTGGTCTTTGTTTTCACCAGAAGGTTTGGAAAAATTCTGGCTTCTGTTTTCACCAGAAGGTTTGGAAGGATTCTGGCTTTTATTTTCACCAGAAAGTTTGGGCATAGTACTAGATGTATGGCTATAACTACCAGAAGGATTACTGGAATATAATCTTGGACCTGTCTGTGGATTATAAGGTTTTCGAGGATAAGGCCTGTTCACAAATGAGACTTTATGAGTCAAAGCATAATCATCTGCCAAACGAGAAGCTTCCTCCAAAGTTTCAACCTGTCTCTCATCGAGAAAAGATTTAATGTCTGAATTTATGCACCGTTTGAACTCTTCAACAAGGACAAGCTGTCTAAGTTTGTCATGATCAGAGCCTACTTTTTTAGAAGAACACCACCTATCAAATAACTGTTCTTTGGTTCGAGCAAATTCTACATGGGTCTGGGAAATTTCTTTTTTACAGTTCCTAAATTTCTGCCTGTAAGCCTCAGGGACCAACTCATATGCCTTAAGAATAAGCCCCTTAACCAAATCATAGTCTGAGCTTTGCTCGACAGTCAGCTGAGTGTAAATGTCTCGAGCCTTTCCGACAACAACGCTTTGCAAAAGTAAGGTCCAATGCTCTTTTGGCCATTTTAAATTTTCTGCAACTTTTTCAAAATGCAAAAAATACTTATCTACCTCTTTTTCCTGAAATGGCGGAACTAATCTTATGTGCTTTGTGGCATCAAAGTAACTGCCAGAGTCAAAAACAGGGGTATGTTTCAACCTATCCTGACCCTGGAGTTCCATTTCCTTCAGCCTTAATTGAAATTGCCTTTCCCTCTCTTTTTCTTCAATACTATATCTCATTTTTTCCTTTTCTAACTCAATCCGTTCCTCCATTTCTCTTTGTTTTTCTTCCTGCTCTAATTTTTCTTTTCGAATTCGTTCTTCCATTTCTAATCTTTCCATCTGCATTTGTCTCTGCATTTCCCTTTCTTTTTCTTCCTTTTCCATTTTTTCTTTCTGTATGCGTTCTTCCATCTCTAATCTTAATTTTTCTAATTCAATTTGCCTTCCAATTTCAATTTGTCTCATTTGCAATTCAGTATGTGAAACCATAATGAGAGACAAAGCAGATGGATCGAAAAGTTCTTCATCAACAAAAAACTGTACCAAAATATTCTTAATTTCATGTTTTTTCATGCTTGTTTTGACAGCAGTGACCCCATAATGGGAAGCAATTTCTAGCAAATCTGTCCTTTTGGCCAGATTAAACAACTCCTGAGTAGGCTGAGCCAAAAAGCTTCTCAAATCAAACGACATGTTTGCTTTTTGTTTGTATTATAACGTAAGTATGGTTATTCAGATTAAGGTAAATTTGACAAAGTTTTTTTTTTTTTTTTTTTTGAAATGACAAGCTCAACCAAAATTTCACATGAAATGACAAGTACTATTTCACCTGAAATGACAATTCACATGAAATGACAATCCCCTATATGCTATAGGGAAATACCAATTCTGTGAAGCAACTGCCGAGTCTATTTGATAAGAAATGACAATTACCTGCCGTCACATGAAATGTCGGTTTTAAAATGCTCAAATGGTTTTATCCCGGACGAGCCCCCAATTTCTGTTACGAGCCAGGCGTAGCAGAAAGAAAAAGCAAACAAGCCTTTTGGAAAATTTTAACAAAATTTATTTACAAGTTAACTTTAACCTGTAGAAGTAAGAAAATTAAATGTACTTAGCTCTGTTATGAAATATCCTGAATGAATCTATTTTCCTTGATCCCACAGAATTCACAGTCCAAAATGAAAAGTAATATCCTTTAACAATCCAACACAGAATTTAGAAATAACTTTTCTTAAATGCCCAAACATCAAACTCCAAAGTCTGACTCAATGAGAAAAATCAAGCTCTTTTATAGACCCTAAGATTTCTCTAGAACATTCCAGAGGGCTGTGGAATAAGATGAGGTAATTTTCTAAAAATAATGCAACCCAGAACTTTCTGGAAGGTTCTGAAGTACTTTTCCTTGTAAACATGTTGTTTACAAAAATGAAATTAATCTGTGACTCAGTTTTCTAGAATCTTCTATAAGAAGATTAACAAGATATTTATAGCACTATTAGGTCAACACTGGGGTGAAAGTGGGAATCAGAAAAATAAATTCTTATGCATAACAGCTTCAAAAACACCAATAAATTTCAGCTATTAATGAAATCATTAATCGGACTGATCTTAAACGCGGTGTTGAAGCTGGGCCTTAATTGAGTATTTGCCGGTGCCACGTTTTGGGACCGAGCCGCATACGGCACAATGTTTTAACGTAACAAGATTGTACTTGATAGTAAAGTCTTTCATTGGAAGGTTCTTGGTTGTACTGTCGTTTATTGTATAGTGTTGATAGGACAGTCCTTAAAAGAATAGTCTTTGATAGGATAGATTTTGATAGGACAGTCATTAATAGTGTAGTCTTTGATATGTGCTGTCCTTGATAATATAGTCTTTGATAGGATAGTTTTGCTTGACAGCCCTTGATTGAAAGTCCTTAATAAGTAGTGCTGATGGGAAAGTCCTTGATAAGTAGTGCTGATGGGACAGTCCTTGATAAGTAGTGCTGATTGGACAGGCCTTGATAGTATAGTTTTTGATAGGAAAGTATTTGGAAGGATCATCATTGACCGTATAGTCTTTGATAGGATAAGAGGCCTTCATGCGTACTGAACAAATTATTTGTCTAAATCGCGACGGAAGTAAGGGCGAGGATTGTTGCCACGTAAAATCGATTTAAGCCCCCCCCACCCCCCCCCCCCCCAAACCTCCCAGTGGAAATCTTTCCACTGACCGTTCCAAGGCGGTTCTTCTGTGGCGGTTTATTTATGTTGTTGTTTGTTACTTACTGCGTGTATCACTTGTGTCCTTTAATTTTGGATGGCCATATGGCCATTTTGTGGGAAAGTAACTGTCCTTTTGGCATTCCTTTGTTTAGGTTTCCATTATAGTCTGTTCGCTTCATGTTTGTGTTCCTTTCCCTTTGGTGTCTTTGATGGGTGGAGTAAGTTAATTGTATCGATCTTTCTTTTACTTCTACTTTGTCACGATAGGATTTGATAGGACAGTCTTTCATAGTATAATCTTTCATTGGACAGTTTCAATAGAACTGTCCTTGATAGTGCAGTGTTTCATTGGTTGGTTTTGATACGAAAGTCCTTGATAACATAGTCCTTTCTGCGACAGTTTTGATGGGACAATCTTTAATTGCATAATCGTTTACAGGATAGTGTTTGGTGACAGTTCTTGATAGTATAGATTTTGATAGGATAGCTTTTTATAGAACAGTGCTTGATAATTTGGTCTTTGATGGGACAGTTTTGATAGGACATTCCTTGATACTAAAGTCTTTGATATGATTGTTTTGATAGCATAGTTGTTGATAGCATGGTATTTGATAGGATAGTTTTGATAGGACAGTCCTTGACGGTATATTCTTTTATACAATTGTATCGATAAAGTCCTTGGTGGTATATTTCAATAGGATAGTTTTGATAGGACAGTCATTGATATATAGTATAGTGTTTCATTTGATAGTTTTCGTAGGCCAGTACTTAATAGTACAGTCTTTTATTCGTTTGTTGTGATAGGACAGCATTTGTTTGAATAGTCATTGATAGAATAGTTATTGATTGGATGGGGGTAAATTCAGAAAATTATATAACCGCAATGACTTCAGCACCCAATTTCGTAAAATCATTCTTCGGTATAAAAAGATTGGCTGCAACATAAATGTTATACGACCGACTGAATGCATGATAGTTAACCCCATCACGGTTGACACCTTTGCTTCCCTCTTTAATTGCACGCCGGTGGGTCAGGCCTCAGATTCTATGACAGTTTCAGCGGAAAGGCTTTTTGAGAATTAGAGAGATCTGGTTCAAGGAAATGTTGGTTGGTGCTTGATGCTCTATCTCTGGTCGGAGTCTAACTGTTGGTTTTCATTTGCTCCTACATTTCAGTGGTTTCTTGCTGTCGAGTCCTCACCGTTGTTTCATCTCTGTGGTTGTGTGATTATTTGTGTTCACGGAGTTGTTGCACTGATGAGTTAGAAGGCCTTCATTCGGACTGAACAAATTATTTGTCTAAATCGCGACGGAAGTAAGGGCGAGGATTGTGGCCGTGTAAAATCGATCTAAGCCCCCACTGGAATTCGTTTCACTGACCGTTCCAATGCGGTTCTTCTGTCGCGGTTTATTTTTGTTATGGTTTGTCTTTGACGTTTAGAGGCCTTCATGCGGACTTAACGAGTTGTTTGTCTAAATCTCGACGGACGTAAGGGCGAGGATTGTAGCCACGTAAAATCGATTTAAGCCCCCCAGTGGAGATCGTTTCCGCTGACCGTTCAAAAACGGTTCTTCTGTCGCGGTTTATTTATGTTATGGTTTGTCTTTGGGTGTTTGTGTCGCTCATATTATTTTATTTTGGATAGCCTTTTGGCCATTTTTTGGCTTTCCGCTCTTGGTGTTTCCGTTGGGGTCTGTTGCTTCATGTCTGTCTTTCTTTCCCTTTGGTGTCTCTGATGGGAGCTGTTAGTTAATTGTATCGATTCCTGATTATTGCCTCTACTTCTACTTTCCTTCGATAGTTATGATGGGACAATCTTTATTTGAATAATCTTTTACAGGAGAGATTTTGATACGACAGTTCTTGATAGCATAGACTTTGACAGGATAGTGTTTTATAGAACAGTACTTGACAATAAGTACAGTTTTTCTTTCGAAAATTTTGATAAGACAGTCATTGATAGTATAGTCTGTGATAGGATATTTTGATAGGATAGTCGACGATCGTCTTTGATAGCATGATAGTTAACCCAATCACGGTTGACTACTTTGCTTCCCTCTTTAATTGCACGCCGGTGGGTCAGGCCTCAGATTCTTTGACGGTTCTAACGTAAAGGCTTATGTTTGTTGGTACCTGATGCTCTGTCTCTGGTGGGGCCAATTGGAGTCTAACTGTTGGTTTTCTTTTGCTCCAGTATTTCTGTGGTTTCTTGCTGTCGTGTCCTCGCCGCTGTTTCATCTCTGTGGTTGTTTGATTTTTGTGTTCACGGAGATGTTGCACTGATGAGTTAGGAGGCCTTCATGCGGACTGAACAAATTATTTGTCTTAATCGCGACGGAAGTAAGGGCGAGGATTGTGGTCACGTAAAATCGATTTAAGCCCAAAGTGGAATTGGTTTCCGCTGACCATTCCAATGCTTGTTTTTTCTGTCGCGTTTTTTTTCTAATGGTTTGTCTTTGGGTGTTTGTGTCGCTTATATTATTTTGGATAGCCTTTTGGCCATTTTGTTGGAAAGTAACTGTCCTTTTGGATTTCCGCTGTTGGTGTTTCCGTTGGGGTCTGTTGCTTCATGTTTGTCTTTCTTTCACTTTGGTGTCTCCGATGGGAGCTGTGGGTCTTCTATATTGACATGATAGTTTTGGTAGGAGAGGCCTTGGTATAGTATTTAATAGGACTGTTTTGATAGGACTGATATTTATAGAATAGTCGTTGGTAGGAAAGTTTAGATAGGACAGCCCTTGTTAGTATATTCCTGATATGCTATGTTTTATAAGACAGTCCTTGATGGTATATTCGTTGATAGAATGGATTTGATAGGATAGTCGTTGATAGAATAGTTCTTGATAGGATTGTCCTTGATACGAGTAGTACAGTTTTTTTACTGTATAGTTTTGAAAAGACATTGCTTGACAGTACGGCCTTTGATGTGATAGTTTTGATAGTTCAGACTTTGATAGTGTAGTCTTTGATAGAATAAAGTAATAAGACTGCCCTTGATAGTAAAGTATTTTATAGGATAGTTTTGATAGAATAGTCTTTGATAGAATACTTCTGATAGGACAGCCCTTGATAATAAATTCTTTGATAGGATATTGTAATAGGACAGTCTTTGATAGTATAGTCTTTGGTGGGATAGTTTAAATAGGTCCGTTCTTCGCGGAAATGTCTTTGATAGGGTAGTTTTGATGGAATAGTATAATCTTTAATAGGATAATTTTTGATAGGACAGTTATTAGTAGTATAGTCTTTGATATGTTAGTTTTCATAGGACAATCCTAAATAGTATATTCTTTTAAAGGATAGTTTTGATAGGACAGTCCTTGATAGATAGGACCGTCCTTGATTGGATAGTCTTCCATAGGCTAGTTTTGATAGGATAGTCTTCCATAGGCTAGTTTTGATATGACAGTCATTGATATGGCAATCATTGATAGAGCAGTCGTTGATAGGATTGACCTTGATACGGCAGTCCTTGATTATACAGTCTTTGATAGTATAGTTTTGATAGGTTAGTTTAGATAGTGATATTATAGTAGTTTATAAAATAGAGTTAGTTTACTTTATACTAATTTATTTCAGTTCGATTGCGATGAAAGCTTTAAGCTTATTTGAGTCGCTCTCGAATACTCATTCCGAATGTTCTCACGCGCGCGAGAGAGAGGCAGTGCATTTTACATCGCTGCTATCCAATTACATTACGGGCATTACGTGCCTTGCCCAAGGACACAGCTCGGCTCCGATAGCCGGATTCGAACTAACAGCCTCTTGATCACGAGTCTTTGATAGGATAGTTTTTAATAGGAACGTCATTAAAAGCTTAGCCTTTGATAACATAGTTGTTGATAAGATAGTTTAGCTCGATTTCTAGATATTTGGATGATTTATTATATATTGACAATACCTATTTCGATGGTTTGATCAGTCAAATTTACCCCCAGGACTTCGGTTAAATAAAGCAAATTCTTCTGATACCGAGGCCACGTTTTTAGATTTTCATCTATCTATTGTAGCTGGGTTTTTCCTGATGAATTTATGATAAACGCAATGATTTTGATTTTGAGATTGTATATTTTCCTTTCATGGATGATGTTGTACCTCGTGCGGCGTCCTATGTCATTTATATTACGTAATTAGTTCGATTTACCAGAGTGTATAGTCATGTAATTGACTTCAACACCCGTTATAAATCGTTAACTGCTAAACGTCTTATCCAGGGCTATCGGTATCATAAACTACGCAAAGCCTTTCCAAAATTTTATAGACGTCATTCCGATTTTATTTCAAAATTCAATGTTGAACTTAAATCTCTTCTGCAACAAGGTCTATCGGAACCCGAATTTAATGGTGACTTAGTATATAAATTCAGGAAAATATATACTTGCAATGACTTCAGTACCCAATTTCGTAAAATATTCTTCGATATAAAGAGATTGGGTACAACATAAATGTTATACGACCGAATGCATGCATGGTAGTTAACCCAGTTTCACAGGGGTGGAAATAGAACATAAATAGAAATAGAAATAGACCGGGACTCGAACCCAGGGCTTCTCGCATACCGTGTGAACACGCTACCGACTTAGCTACCGAGCCACACGGTCAACCTGTTACATCCCCCCCCCCGCCTTATGAGATTCGTCCCGAATCTCTTAGTCCTATCCAGTCCGGTTGCGAGACTTACTTTGTATTCTTTTTCATGCTCTCAGACGCGATGCTGCCCCCACACTGGCCACCTAACGCCCAATGGTGAGAAAAGAACATGGCTCGACCGGAACTCGAAGCCAGGACCTCTTGCATGCCTTGCGAACACTCTACGGACTGAGCTACCGAGCCACACGGTCGACCCGTTGCAAAATCACGGTTGACAACTTTGCTTCCCTCTTTAATTGCATGCCGGTTGGTCAGGCCTCAGATTCTATGACGGTTCCAGCGTAAATCCATACTGGTTAATGTTATGTAATGGAAGTTGGTACCTGATGCTGTGTCTCTGGAAGGACCCACTGGATTCTTAACTGTTGGTTTTCTTTTGCTCCAACATTTCAGTGCTTGCTTGTTGTCGAGTCCTCAGCGTTGTTTCATCACTGTGGTTGTTTGATATTTTGTTCTCGGATATGTTGCACTAATGAGTTAGGAGGCCTTCATGCGGTTTGAACAAATTGTTTGTCTAAATCGCGACGGAAGTAAGGGCGAGGACTGCGGCCGCGTAAAATCGATTTAAGCCCCTAACTAGGATACTTGTTGACAGGACAGTCCTTGACACGAACGCCATAACTAGGATATATGTCGATAGGCCAGTCTTTTACACGAAAGCTCTTATCAAGGATATTTGTTGACAGGCCTTTCTTGACACGAAAGCTCCTAACTAGGATATTTGTTGATAGGACTGTCCTTAGTTATACCCCCGACATACGAAGCGTGTCAGGGGGTATATAGTTTTCGTCTTTCCGTCTGTTCGTCCGTTCGTTAGTTCGTTCGTACGTTCGTTACTTCGTTCGTTCGTGCGTTCGTTGGTTTGGTTGGTTGGTTCGTTCGTTTTTTCGTTCGTCCGTTTGTCAACCTTTACGTCAAAGTTTTGCGTTAAACCTTTTTGATTGCTCATATCTCTGTAACCACACGATAGATCCTCTTCATATTTGGTAAAGGATATCTCGATAGCATTACCTTTCATATGGAATATCTAAGCTCCTTGGCCAAGCTCCTGGGTGGGCTGTCCGTCCGTTTGTCAACTTTTACGTCAAAGTATTGTGTTAAACCTTTTTGATTGCTCATATCTCTGTAACCACGTTTGGGATTCTCTTCATATGTGGTACAGACTATATAGCATTACCTTTAATTTGGAATATCTAAGCTCCCAGGTCAAACCCCTGGGTGGCCTGTCCATCTGTTTGTCTGTTCATCAATGTTTACGTCAAAGTTTTGCGTTAAACCTTTTTGATTGCTCACATCTCTGTAACCATATTTTAGAGACTCTTCATATTTGGTAAAACATATCTCTATAGCATAACTTTTCATATGGAATATCTAAGCCCCTGGGTCAAGACCCTGGGTGGGCTGTCCGTCTGTTTGTCAACTTTTACATCAAAGTTTTTTTTGTTAAACCTTTTTTGATTGCTCATATCTCGGTAACCACATGTTGGATTCTCTTCATATTTGGTACAGGATCTCTCTATAGCATTACCTTTCATATGAAATATCTAAGCTCCCCGGTCACCCCTGGGTGGGCTGTCCGTCTGTCTGTTCGGTCATCAACCTTTACATCAAAGTTTTGTGTTAAATGTGGGATTCTCTTCATATTTGATACAGACTATCTCTATAGCATTACCTTTTATTTGGAATATCTAAGCTTCCGGGCAAACCCTGGGTGGCATGTCCATCTGCCTGTCTGTTCATCTACGTTTACGTCAAAGTTTTGCGTTAAACCTTTTTGATTGCTCATATCTCAGTAAGCACATGTTGGATTCTCTTCATATTTGGTACAGACTATCTCTATAGCATTACCTTTTATATGGAATATCTAAGCTCCCGGGTCAAAACCCTGTGTGGACTGTCCGTTTGTCTGTCCGGTCATCAACCTTTACGTCAAAGTTTTGTGTTAAACCTTTTTGATTGTTCATATCTCTGTACCACATGTTAGATTCTCTTCATATATGGTATAGGATATCCCTATAGCATTACCTTTCATATGGAATATCTAAGCCCCTGGGTCATGCCCGTGGGTGGCTGTCCATCCATTTGTCAACTTTTACGTCAAAGTTTTGCGTTTAACCTTCCATTGCTGATATCTCTGTAACCATGTTAGATTCTCTTTGTATTTGGCACAGGATATGTGTATAGCATTACCTTTTATATGGAATGTGGCCTGTTTATGCAAAACACCTTTTGGCATTGCCATTCAGCTCAGGCAATGGCACTGGTCGGGGGTATACGTGCCCCACTGGGCACTTGGTCTAGTTTATACTAATTTATTTTAGGTCGATTGCTATGGAAGCTTCAAGCTTATTTAATCGCTCTCGAACACTCATTCCGGATGTTTTCACGCGCGCAAGAGAGAGGCAGTGACGATTAGACCACTGCTACCCATTTACACCTGGATGGAGTGAGGCAGTGTCATTACGTGTCTTGCACAAGGACACACCTCGATACCGGGTGCCGGATTCGAACGTACAACCTCTCGACCATGCGTCGAACGCGTTAACCACTGCGCTATCGAGGCTGACTTTCCTTGAGTTAAATCCCGATATAAGTTCGTTTATATTGAATGCCCCTCATTTGTCAACACAACATGTAGATTTTATCACCACAACTCGTCGGAGACAGCTGATATATTTTTCTCTATTTTAGTGAAAATTGTTAAACGATAAACGATTGACACAATAATGATGATGGACTAATACCACTCTATGATATGGCTTATGGGTTTAAGTGGGTTTCATAGCAGTGACCAGGGAACCCCAGACCTCACTTCCGTAAAGTAGTATCGGACTGATCATGCTGTCAAACAAGTGCAATTGAATGTCAACAGGTAAAAATAATTTTCTAGCTTTCCTTATTAATGAAAACATAGCTTTTCTGGCTTGATCTAATAAATGCTTCTTAGTCTTACCAAACTTACCATTATAGTTAAATTTTATACCCAAATAACTAAAATCATCAACAACTTCAAGAGACTCTCCGTTATAATAAAAATTAGGTTTTTGCCTAATTTTGCCTTTTGAAAACATCACAACTTTAGTCTTAGACGTATTAACTTGTAATTTCCAAGTCTCACAGTACAACTTCATCGTATCTAGAGCTATTTGCAAGTCTTCAGGGGTTTCTGCAAAAATAACAGTGTCATCCGCGTATAACAGCAGGTAAAGCTTGAAAAATACTTCTACATCATCAGTATTCATAATATTTCCAATATCATCAGACAAGGTGGACAAACCATTGCAAGAATTAGACATAAACTGTACTAAATCATTCAGAAACAACGAAAACAAGATAGGTGACAAATTTTCGCCTTGCCGAACACCAGCCATACTACTAAAAAACATAGAAATACTTCCACCTGCTTTCACACAGGATTTAGCATTATCGTATATATTGAAAATCACTTTAAAAATTTTGCCATCAATGTTATTTTGCAACAGTTTTCTCCAAAGTGCCACTCTGTTAACCGAGTCAAATGCTTTACGGTAATCAATAAATGCACAATTTAATCTCTTCTTCTTATACAGGTAAAAATCAATCAACATTTTAAGTGAGAAAATATGATCAGCAGTGCTGTAATGCTTCCTAAACCCTGCTTGTTCTTCAATTAATAATCCAGTAGATTCCAAATAATTGTTTAGTCTATGATTTAGAATTGCAGTAAATAGCTTACCAAAACAGCTTAAAATGGTTATACCCCTGTAATTATCAGGATCATTAGCATCACCTTTATTCTTATAGATAGGCAAAATGGTACCTTTAGACCAAGCTTCAGGTATTAATCCTGTGTTCAAAATAAGATTAAATAATTTACAGTAAATGGGCAACATATCATCTTTTGAATACTTTAGATACTCATTTAAAACATTATCAGTCATTGAACAAGCCTTCTGATTTTTCAAGTTTGAAATAACTTTGGAAATTTCTTGCACAGTAATGGGGGAATTAAGTTCTGTATTGAAACTTGAAATATTGTCAAGATCAATATCTTCAAAGTCAACATCAGGAGTTGCTTCATTCAATTTACTAAAATGCTCATAGAAAGATTCCACCGATACTTTTTGTAGTGCATTTCTACCCTCCGAGGAGTATTTATTTAAAATAGACCAGTATGATTTAGGGTCAGTATTTTTCATAGACTTCAACTTATTTGATAAAGTATTATTATAGTCTCTAAGTTGTTTATTGATTAACTTCTTATATACTCTACTTGCCGACACAAGTTTGTCATAATTTCCCCTGGAATTCAATTGCTTATAGTTGCGCTTAGCTGTCATGTACTCATTGCGCTTCAACTTACTTTGATTATTAAACCAAGGTTTTTGATTTTTTACTTTTTTTGGTGTGTTTGCAGGTAAATTCTTCTTTTTCTTCAACATACTGCATTTATCTGCTGCATCAACCAGAACTTGTGAAATTTTGGAAGTAATACTATTTATATCATCAGCATTTAAAGACTCATTCTGATTTAATCTATCCAAATCAATGTTTATCTGATCAAGATTAGACTCTTGAATGGACTTCATAAACTCTAATCTCGACTCAGTTTTCCATGTTGGAAAAGTAGTACTCTACTCATTGGTATCAGTGATCAGACTCCCCTCATTGGGTAACAGTAACCTGTTTTGTGATTGCACATTAACAGAAAATGCCACAGGACAATGCACATCTGACAACAATGGATCAAAGTCTAAAACCTCAAAATAATGTATACAAGGAAAAAGTTCTGGTGACATTATAACATAGTCAATTACACTACTATTTTTACAGGTCTGTTTACCAATGTGAGAATCAGCACCACATCTGCCATTGACTAAATGCACATCTAATGATTTGCACAAGTCCATGAGCCTGTAACCATAATTATTTGTATTGGTTGTTTCTGAAGAGTAACGTTTTGTTGAAAAACCAAGCTCTTCTAAGTTATTCTTACTAAGAATAAGTTTTGACTCAAAATCCAGAATAAAGTCACTAATTGTCTCGTCAATACTGATAAAATCAGATAATAGACCACTTCTTGCATTAAAGTCTCCCATTAGGCAAGTATAAGTATCTTCATCAGCACAAAAGTTAATGATGTCTTGTTCCAGTTTGTCAAAAATACTAACAGAGCTATACGGCGATCCCTCTGGTGGGATGTAAACAGCCCCAAATACACACTTAAGCTCATAATAATTATTCAATGTAAACCATAAGCAATTTTCACTAGAATTGTCAAGTACTTTAACAAAAGGCCATATGTTATTCTTTACAAATAACCCAACACCCCCAGATTTTCTCTTAGCAATAGCTCTGCTAGCACTTACAAACTTGAACCCATCAATGTTCACTTCATCATACTGATCAGTTTTGATTTCGGTAAGGCACACAATGTCATACTGGTTTATAAAATCTTGAAAATCTGGAAATTTAAGTTTGGCACATAAGCCACAAACATTCAAACATACAAAATTTAACCTTTTGAAATTGGAACTTGAACAGTAACTATGATCTGAGATATGATCAACACTAGCTGTTGTTGTACCACGGTCATTACAACAGTTTATTGGGTCATCACTGTCTTGACTAGCACGAACATGAATGTCCTGACTATGACTAGATACAACGCCATCCTCCTTGGCCTAAGCTAGGTTAGGTACACCCAACTCCTCGTAGTTAATCTCAACCACCCCCAGATTGAACAAATCATCCGGACTGGAAATTACGTGATGTGAACCACCTTTATCGCAGTGAATGTTCCCGTCACGCGTGAACACCTTGGTAACACCCGGAATGTCTTTCACCATAGCTTTCACTTTAACACGTAGCTGGGTGAGGTCATCAGTAATATAAACATTCTCAGCTTTGTACTTGTCCATTTCTTTCAGTTTTTTCTTGTTCTTGTACACGTGTGACACAGTACGCCTAGAGATAAATCGAACAATAGTCTGCTTTCTACGAGTCCCAGCATCATCATCATCGTCGGTTGCCTCCTGACGCCGATTCACCCTATGACTAAAGTTGATATCCCTCTCCTCGATCTGGAAAGGAGGACCTTCCTCCTCGTCATGCCCATAACTTAACATATCATTCAGTGTATCAATCACGTTCTCGGTGAGCGTCTTCCCCTCAATGACAGGTAAGTTGTGGATACGTATGTTCTCACGCCGGAGGTATTGTTGATTCTGATCATTGTCGTACTTGTTAACCCGAATGTTCGCCTTAGCCTTTTCAAAGTCTGGTTTTTGCACAGCGAAGGACTCAACTGAAGATCTGACAGTCTTTCCAAGGAAAGGGATCAACACTTTAGCAACATTTTAAGCAATCTTATCAGTGTCATTTTTGATTTTCAGGTTACTCAGGTCCTGCATTGCTTCAGTTACAAATGCATCCTCGTCCTCAGATTCATACAGTTTAGAAGCGCCTTTGGAGTGGGAGGAGGACGCTTTAGGGGCTTTTGATTTGGGCGACTTCCCTTTTGCCGGTTTTGTTGGAGCCATTTTACAGTTCACAGCAATTGCAGCACACTAAACATTATCTTGACTTCTTTAGTAACGTTTATTAACACTAAAAGTAAAGGTCACAGTTCAATTTGCAGTCTCTAATAACTAGATTTCTTTGAAAATGTGTTTAGGTCAACACGCCGCGCCTTGCTTGTCCGCCATTAACGGAACTATTGCAAATGACACTCATACACCAGGACCTGTGAAAAACGTACCCCTCCTTCAGTAGTTATCTCCAGATAATCTTTGTTTTAACGTTGCATCCGACTAGAACGTCACGCATTCTGAATGTCTGTTGGTATCTCCTCAGACGCTATTGAGATGACGTCATGAATAACGTCGACGTGTCTGAAACTTTCCCGCGTTTGAAAATAGCGATTTCATTGCAAAACTACCTTATACCTCATAACCAGAGGACCTGGTGTCTTCAAGTACTGTATTCCAATTTAAGTCGAAATTGGACAAATTGTGGAGCGATTAAAGGTTTGATGATACTGATATATATTAGATAAAGTCCTACTGGATCATGTAGTATGTAACTCTAAAGACAAAGACATTATATTACCGGCCTTAATCCAACGTTTCAATAATAAGAGACTTATTATTTCAACTATGACTCCGGAAGCAATAATGGCATAGTGTGCTAGAAGAAGTGACAGAGAAGAAGAACTATAAGGGTTCAGCAATCCCTTATATCCAAGTAAGAATCCAAGTAAGAATATCTTGTGCCAAAGGTAGTTCCAGCTACAAAGATTCTTTTCCCCGGCTAAGAGAGAATATTTCCTCTTAGCAGAAAGGAAACTATCAAGTTTATTTCTTATAGAAATCATGGTATTTCTCTGTTATGCATATAATATATGGCGTTATTTCATTCTCAGACGCGACGCTATATGTTAAAATACTGTACATTCTGGTTGGCATGCCTTCGTTTTGCACTATAGCCCATCTTCGCAAGTCAACTAAATTTCTTACCATTCTGTCCAGAATGTGTCACTATGTCGATTCTCAAAATTTTCGTTGTCCCTGCTGGACGCAGGTGACATACTGTGAATTTTGTGGGTGACGACTTTAGGATTGCTCAAAATGGTAGTTAGTCGCCATACAGCAAACAAACAAACAAACAACAAATACATTGTCACATTATACTGACCTGGGGACACGGACGTCTGTCGCTGAGGATTACCCATCTCGTAATTATCGCAATGAACAAGTGACGGACAATCACGATATAATACAATGACAGCATTACTTATCCAATGACCCTCGAGTTAACAATGACTAAATATATGTGTTTTAATGTAGTTTCCATTGCTTGCTTTTAGCATAATCACACTGTTTAACAAGCAAAGATATTGTTGATAGTCTCCGAAGACAACTAGGGCTTTCACATTAATCACTAAACATTTGTAAGTCTCAACAATTTTAGACGTACAAAACAGAACCATTATGAAAACAAGCCCAGTGAAACCAGTTTTACTATATAAAATTGGTGTTTAAGGGGATAAAAGTATATCAGCGTGTGTTCGTGACGATTTGCAAACAGTGCAGATCAAGATCAGATGCCGTAGAACATTGGTCTTACAAGGTCTGCAAACCCAGTTTCTGTTAGTAAATATTAAAAATAAATCAACCAGACTCTCAAAGGCATAGACTGAGTCAGATATCTGACTGGACCGTGCAGTTCGGTAGTGTCCCTGCCGAGTGAAAAAAAAAAAATGAAAATATACCAATATCTCGTGTTCATGCTCAAATATGTTATATCTTTAAAAAAGTATGGCAGTTTGAACAAGTGGTGCACTATTAATTTCACTTAAATCCAGTCATGACTTTCCCTCTTCCAAATAATGATACATGTTGAAGACAGACTCCAGGCTGTCAAGTAAATAGAAGAAAGTGAGAATAGTGCACATGCAAGATAGGACTGAGAAAAAGATATATGTATATGTGAGCTGGAGATATTGCCTTCCTGGAAAACCCGGATCCAGAAAGGTTTCTTGTAAACAGGATTCACTAGAAAGAATAAAAGTTACAGATTTGAAAAAAAAAATCAACCTGATATGCCTAACTTCGAATATATAGCTATACAGTCGAACTTCAATGGCTCGAACACCTTTGGGACCATGAAAATCTGTTCGAGGCAGGGGTAGTTCGAGCCACTGTGGGCTAATAACAGCAGGCATAACGACATACCTTAGCACATCTTTTTCTCGGTTCTATAATGAAAAATGTATGCTGTGTGTACTCATTAGAATCGCCTCATCGAGGCGATTCTAATGAGTACACACAGCATACATTTGCAAGATAAAAGATGAAAATATCCTAATTTTTACCCTCCCTATTTCTTATGTACAGAAATTCCCTAGGGACTAAAAAACGGGTTCGACTCAGTCATGGTAAACGAGCCATCGGTGTTCGAGCCATCGAAGTTCTACTGTATAGAAAGAAATATGAAAACGGGATGGTGTGTATTGTACAATTGTAAACAAACCAATTTAACATATTTGGTACTAGAAACCCCAAAACCGATACCCTGGTTAACAGTGCAGGCCCAGATCAGACGCAGTTAGCCATTTTCGAAATACATTTTGAAGAACAAACAACCTGACACCCCTAAAGTTTGAAGTTGGGTCCGTTTGCACTGTCTGGTGTGTTTTATTTAGTTTACATTAGCTTCAAAAACACAAATATCCTTTCAGCTATTAATGAAATCACTAATAGGACTGATCTTAAACGCGGTGTTTAAGTTGGGCCTTAATTGAGTATTTGCCGGTGCCACGTTTTAGGGACCGAGCCGCATACGGCACAATGTTTTAACGTAACAAGATTGTACTTGATAGTAAAGTCTTTCATTGGAAGGTTCTTGATTGTACAGTCGTTTATTGAATAGTTTTGATAGGACAGTCCTTTAAAGAATAGTCTTTGATAGGATAGATTTTGATAGGACAATCATTAATAGTGTAGTCTTTGATATGTACCGTCCTTGATAGTATAGTCTTTGATAGGATAGTTTTGCTTGACAGTCCCTGATTGAAAGTCCTTGATAGGACAGTCCTTGATAAGTAGTGCTGATGGGACAGTCCTTGATAAGTAGTGCTGATGGGACAGTCCTTGATAAGTACTGCTGATGGGACAGCCCTTGATAGTATAGTTTTTGATAGGATAGTATTTGGAAGGATCATCATTGACCTTATAGTCTTTGATAGAATAATTTTGATAGAACAGTCCTTGATAGAATAGTCTTTGATTGTACCGTCCTTGATAGGAAATTCCTTGATGGGACATTTCTTGATAAGGTAGTCCTTGATAGGATATTCTTTGGTAGTATAGTTTTTGATAAGATCGTCTTTAATAGGATAGACTTTGTCACGATAGGATTTGATAGGACAGTCTTTCATAGTATAATCTTTCATTGGAGAGTTTTAATAGAACTGTTCTTGATAGTACAGTCTTTCATTGGTTGGTTTTGATACGACAGTCCTTGATAACATAGTCCTTTCTTCGATAGTTTTGATGGGACAGTCTTTAATTGAATAATCGTTTACAGGAAAGTGTTTGGTGACAGTTGTTGATAGTATAGATTTTGATAGGTTAGCTTTTTATAGAACAGTGCTTGATAATTTGGTCTTTGATGGGACAGTTTTGCCTTCCTTTGTTTAGGTTTCCATTATGGTCTGGTCGCTTAATGTTTGTATTTCTTTCCCTTTGGTGTCTTTTATGGGTGGAGTAAGTTAATTGTATCAATTCCTGATCTTTCTTTTACTTCTACTTTGATAGGACATTCCTTGATAGTAAAGTCTTTGATATGATTGTTTTGATAACATAGTCGTTGATAGCATGGTATTTGATAGGATAGTTTTGATAGACCAGTCCTTGACGGTATATTCTTTTATACAATTGTTTTGATAAAGTCCTTGGTGGTATATTTCAATAGAATAGTTTTGATAGGACAGTCTTTGATATATAGTATAGTCTTTCATTGGATAGTTTTCGTAGGCCAGTACTTAATAGTACAGTCTTTTATTCGTTTGTTGTGATAGGACAGCCTTTGATTGAATAGTCATTGATAAAATAGTTTTTGATTGGATGGGGGATAAATTCAGAAAATTATATGACCGCAATGACTTCAGCACTCAATTTCGTAAAATCGTTCTTCGGTATAAAAAGATTGGCTACAACATAAATGTTATACGACCGACTGAATGCATGATAATTAACCCCATCACGGTTGACAACTTTGCTTCCCTCTTTAATTGCACGCCGGTGGTCAGGCCTCAGATTCGATTACGGTTTCAGCGGAAAGGCTTATTGAGAATTAGAGAGATCTTGTTCAAGGTAATGTTGGTTGGTGCTTGATGCTCTATCTCTGGTCGGAGTCTAACTGTTGGTTTTCTTTTGCTCCAACATTTCAGTGGTTTCTTGCTGTCGAGTCCTCACCGTTGTTTCATCTCTGTGGTTGTGCGATTATTTGTGTTCACGGAGCTGTTGCACTGATGAGTTAGGAGACCTTCATGCGGACTGAACAAATTATTTGTCTAAATCGCGACGGAAGTAAGGGCGAGGATTGTGACCATGTAAAATCGATCTAAGCCCCCAGTGGAATTCGTTTCACTGACCGTTCCAATGCGGTTCTTCTGTCGCGGTTTATTTTTGTTATGGTTTGTCTTTGAAGTTTGGAGGCCTTCATGCGGACTTAACGAGTTGTTTGTCTAAATCGCGACGGACGTAAGGGCGAGGATTGTAGCCACGAAAAAACGATTTAAGCACCCCAGTGGTGATCGTTTCCACTGACCGTTCAAAGGCGGTTCTTCTGTCGCGGGTTATTTTTGTTCTGGTTTGTCTTTGGGTGTTTGTGTCGCTTATATTATTTTATTTTGGATAGCCTATTGGTCATTTTGTGGGAAAGTAACTGTCCTTTAGGCTTTCCGCTATTGATGTTTCCATTAGGTCTGTTGTGTCATGTTTGTGTTTCTGTCCCTTTGGTGTCTCTGATGGGAGCCGTGGGTTGATTGTATCGATTCCTGGACATTGCCTCCACTTTTATTTTAATAGGGGAGTTTTTGATAGAACAGTCCGATGAGTAAGGAGGCCTTCATGCAGACTGAACACATTATTTGTCTTAATCGCGACGGAAGTAAGGGCGAGGATTGTGGCCACGTAAAATCGATTGAAGCCCCCCCCCCCCCCCCCCAGTGGAATTCGTTTCCGCTGACCGTTCCAATGCGGTTCTTCTGTCGCGGTTTATTTTTGTAATGGTTTGTCTTTAGGTGTTTGTGTCGCTCATATTATTTTATTTTGGATAGCCTTTTGGCCATTTTGTGGGAAAATAACTGTCCGTTTGGCTTTCCGCTCTTGGTGTTTCCGTTGGGGTCTGTTGCTTCATGTCTGTCTTTCTTTCCCTTTGGTGTCTCTGATGGGAGCTGTAAGTTAATTTTATCGATTCCTGATCATTGCCTCTACTTCTACTTTTCTTCGATAGTTATGATAGGACAATCTTTATTTGAATAATCTTTTACAGGAGAGATTTTGATACGACAGTTCTTGATTGTATAGACTTTGACAGGATAGTGTTTTATGGAACAGTACTTGATAATAAGTACAGTCTTTCTTTCGAAAATTTTGATAAGACAGTCATTGATAGTATAGTCTGTGATAGGATATTATGATAGGATAGTCGATGGTCGTATTTGATAGCATGATAGTTAACCCAATCACGGTTGACTACTTTGCTTCCCTCTTTAATTGAACGCCGGTGGGTCAGGCCTCAGATTCTGTGACGGTTTTAACGTAAAGGCTTATGTTGGTTGGTACCTGATGCTCTGTCTCTGGTGGGGCCCATTGGAGACTATCTCTTTGTTATCTTTTGCTCCAGCATTTCTGTTGTTTCTTGCTGTCGAGTCCTCACCGCTGTTTCATCTCTGTGGTTGTTTGACTTTTGTGTTCACGGAGATGTTGCACTGATGAGTTAGGAGGCCTTCATGCGGACTGAACAAATTATTTGTCTTAATCGCGACGGAAGTAAGGGCGAGAATTGTGGCGACGTAAAATCGATTTAAGCCCAAAGTGGAATTGGTTTCCGCTGACCATTCCAATGCGTTTTTTTTTCTGTCGCGTTTTTTTCTAATGGTTTGTCTTTGGGTGTTTGTGTCGCTTATATTATTTTGGATAGCCTTTTGGCCATTTTGTTGGAAAGTAACTGTCCTTTTGGATTTCCGCTGTTGGTGTTTCCGTTGGGGTCTGTTGCTTCATGTTTGTCTTTCTTTCACTTTGGTGTCTCTGATGGGAGCTGTGGGTTAATTTTATTGATTCCTGACCATTGCCTCTACTTCTATATTGACAGGATAGTTTTGGTAGGAGAGACCTTGGTAGTATAGTATTTAATAGGACTGTTTTGATAGGACTGATATTTATAGAATAGTCGTTGGTAGGAAAGTTTAGATAGGACAGCCCTTGATAGTATATTCCTGATATGTTATGTTTTATAAGACAGGCCTTGATGATATATTCTTTGATAGAATGAATTTGATAGGACAGTCGTTGATAGAATAGTTCTTGATATGATTGTCCTTGATACGAGAAGTACAGTTTTTTACTGTATAGTTTTGAAAAGACATTCCTTGACAGTACTGCCTTTGATATGATAGTTTTGATAGGACAGACTTTGATAGTGTAGTCTTTCATAGAATAGAGTAATAAGACTGCCCTTGATAGTCAAGTCTTTTATAGGATAGTTTTGATAGAATAGTCTTTGATAGAATACTTCTGATAGGACAGCCCTTGATAATAAATTCTTTGATAGGATATTGTAATAGGACAGTTCCTGATAGTATAATCTTTGGTGGGATAGTTTAAATAGGTCCGTTATTCGCGGAAATGTCTTTGATAGGGTAGTTTTGATGGAATAGTATAATCTTTGACAGGATAGTTTTTGATAGGACAGTTATTATAAGTATAGTCTTTGATATGTTAGTTTTCGTACGACAGTCCTTAATAGTATATTCTTTAAAAGGATAGTTTTGACAGGGCAGTCCTTGATAGAATAGTCCCTGATAGGACCGTCCTTGTAAGGATAGTCTTCCATAGGCTAGTTTTGACAGGACATTCCTTGATAGAATAGCCTTTGATATGACAGTCATTGATCTGGCAATCATTGATAGAGCAGTCGTTGATAGGATTGCCCTTGATAAGGCAGTCCTTGATTATACAGTCTTTGATAGTATAGTTTTGATAGGATAGTTTAGATAGTGATATTATTGTCTTTTATAAAATAGAGTTAGTTTAGTTTATACTAATTTAATTTAGTTCGATTGCGATGAAAGCTTCAAGCTTATTTGAGTCGCTCTCGAATACTCATTCCGAGTGTTCTCGAGCGCGCGCGAGAGAGGCAGTGCATTTTACACCACTGCTATCCAATTACATTACGGGCATTTCGTGCCTTGCCCAAAGACACAGCTCGGCTCCAATAGCCGAATTCGAACCCACAGCCTCTTGATCACGAGTCTTTGATAGGATAGTTTTAATAGGACCGTCATTTATAGTATAGCCTGTGATGAATTAGTTGTTAATAAGATAGTTTAGCTCGATTTCTAGATATTTGGATGATTTATTATATATTGACAATACCTAAATACCTATTTCGAGGGTTTGATCAGTCAAATTTACCCAGGACTTCGGATAAATAAAGCAAATTCTTCTGATACCGAGGCCCCGTTTTTAGATTTTCATCTATCTATTGTAGCTGTTTTTTTGTGCAAAATTTATGATAAACGCAATGATTTTGAGTTTGAGATTGTATATTTTCCTTTCATGGATGATGTTGTTCCTCGTGCGGCGTTCTTTGTCATTTATATTACATAATTAGTTCGATTTGCCACAGTGTATAGTCATGTAACTGACTTCAAAACCCGTAATAAATCGTTAACTGCTAAACGTCTTATCCAGGGCTATCGGTATCATAAACTACTCAAAGCCTTTCCAAAATTTTACAGACGTCATTCCGATTTTATTTCAAACTTCAATGTTGGACTTAAATCTCTTTTACAACAAGGTCTATCAGAACCCGAATTTTATGGTGACTTAGTATATAAATTCAGGAAAATATATACTTGCAATGACTTCAGTACCCAATTTCGTAAAATACTCTTCGATATAAAGAGATTGTGTACAACATAAATGTTATACGACCGAATGCATGCATGGTAGTTAACCCAGTTGTCACAGGGGTGAAAAAGAACATGCGTCGACCGGGACTCAAACCTAGGGCTTCTCGCATACCGTGTGAACACGCTACCGACTTAGCTTCCGAGCCACACGGTCAATCTGTTACATTTTACCCCTGCCTTCCCGAATCTCTTAGTCCTATCCAGTCCGGTTGCGAGACTTACTTTTTATTTTTTTCATGCTCTCAGACGCGATGCTGCCCCCCCCCCCCCCCCCACACACACACACACTGGCCACCAAATGCCCAATGGTGAGGAAAGAACATGGCTCGACCGAAACTCGAAGCCAGGACCTCTTGTATGCCTTGCGAACACTCTACGGACTGAGCTACCGAGCCACACGGTCGACCCGTTGCACAATTACGGTTGACAACTTTGCTTCCCTCTTTATTTGCATGCCGGTTGGTCAGGCCTCAGATTCTATGACGGTTCCAGCGTAAATGCATACTGATTAATGTTTTGTAATGGAAGTTCGTACCTGATGCTGTGTCTCTGGTCGGACCCATCGGACTCTTAACTGTTGGTTTTCGTTTGCTCCAACATTTCAGTTCTTTCTTGTTTTCGAGTCCTCACCGTTGTTTCATCTCTGTGGTTGTTTGAATTTTTGTGTTCTCGGATATGTTGCACTAATGAGTTAGGAGGCCTTCATGCGGCTTGAACAAATTGTTTGTCTAAATCGCGACGGAAGTAAGAGCGAGAACTGCGGCCGCGTAAATCGATTTAAGCCCCTAACTAGGATATTTGTTGACAGGACAGTCCTTGACACAAAAGCCATAACTAGGATATATGTCGATAGGACAGTCCTTTACACGAAAGCTCCTAACTAGGATTTTTGTTGACTGGACAGTCCTTGGCACGAAAGCTCCTAACTAGGATATTTGTTGACAGGACAGTCCATGACACGAAAGCTCCTAACTAGGATATTTGTTGACAGGACAGTCCTTGACACGAAAGCTCCTAACTAGGATATTTGTTGACAGGACAGTCCTTGACACGAAAGCTCCTAACTAGGATATTTGTTGATAGGACTGTCCTTAGTTTATACTAATTTATTTTAGTTCGATTGCGATGGGAGCTTCAAGCTTATTTAATCGCTCTCGAACACTCATTTCGGATGTTTTCACGCGCGCGAGAGAGAGGCAGTGAACATTACACCACTGCTACCCATTTACACCTGGGTGGAATGAGGCAGTGTCATTACGTGTCATGCCCAAGGACACACCTCGATACCGGGTGCCGGATTCGAACGCATGACCTCTCGACCATGAGTCGAACTCGTTAACCACTGCGCTATCGAGGCTGACTGTCATTGAGTTAAATCCTGATATAAGTTCGTTTATATTGAATGCCCCTCATTTGTCAACACAACATGTAGATTTTATCAGCACAACTCGTCGGAGACAGCTGATATATTTTTCTCTATTTTAGTGAAAATTGTTAAACGATAAACGATTGACACAATAATGATGATGGACTAATACCACTCTATGATATGGCGTATGGGTTTAAGTGGGTTTCATAGCAGTGACCAGGGATAGAAAACCTAGTGTATGTAATTTTAAACAAGATTCAACGGTCGCATGTGACATTTCAGAATATTGAAATAAAGTTTGCTTAACAACAGAACAACATCTTATATTTGGAAAATGAATAACTCGACACATAACTGGACCACAAGAGAAGACGAGAACTTGGATTGCGAGGAGGGTACGACGTTATTTGTCTCTGCACATGTTGTTTTCTTTGCGCTGACATTCATTTCATCAGTTGTTGGAAATTCACTAGTGATCGGATCTATTTTAAAATTTAAACAACTACGGACGGGAAATAATAATTTTCTCATAGGAATTTTGGCCTTTTCAAACTTATTAATCGCCGGACTATTACCACTGGAATTCATCCGCGTTTTCTTTCCGGAAACTTTCAAGACGTACATATGTTGTCTCGTTTATTTCTCTATGATAGTATTGCTGACGAGCTGTGCCGGAGGAACGTTTCTTATTATTTCTCTGGAGCGCTTTCTGGCTGTAATATTCCCGTTACGTCACAGAATTCACCTCACTAGACAGAGGTTGAAAATTATGCTCGTGTTTATTTGGAGTTTCTCAATAATCTTTGCAAGCCTACCCTCGCTACTGAGTTGGAACAAGCTTACATATCTTCCAATAGGAACCAAACTAGCACACTGTACCTTCAATACTGTAGCTCCACCTGTCTTTCAAACACTTTTTATGTGTCATGCTATCTTCCACCTTCTTGCAAATGTCGTCTTATTTATTCCCGTGATCTATATATCTCGTAAAGTGACCAATGGCCGGGAAAAGGCATTGTCCGATGTAAACAGAGGTTTGACAAAAAGGATGGCGTATTCATTTGCAACATTTTCAATATCGTGGTGTCCGTTCTGGAGTTCTAGTTTTGTATCAAGGACCACTCGTGATATGCATTCAGACGTGGAGTATACATATTGGTCTATTACATTCCGCGGTTGATTGGCTGATTTATGGATTGGCGAATAAAACCTTCAGAAAGGCGTTCAAGCAACTGCTTCTTTGTCGAAAGTCTATTGTAGAATATTCAGACAGCTGACGGGTAGTATGAACCTGAAATTGATCCGCACAAGAACGTGCAAATATAGGCTTTGGTTTGGGTTGGAGTTGAACGGCCCAGTTTAAACTGTTAAGAAATGTCGAACCGTTCAATTAACGTAGCCGATGTGTCCCTGTGCTGACGTTGTCACTCATTCTCAAATGAATTGGGATTTTAGCCGTTTAAAAAGTCAAATTATAAAGTTACCGATATGTTAACAATAAAGTATTAACATGTACCTATACTCAGTTAAAATTCCTTGATCAAGAAATGAAAAGTTATTTCACCCCAACAGCTAGAAATATGTCGGTATTTTGATAAATTTTGATTGTGAGAAATGTACGCTACAATCTACTTGCTCGTTACCCCCTTCTATAACATCACAAAAATCAAGAGACCCTAGCTCGCAATGACAGAAACTTTGACCGGGTTATTAAGCGGGGACAAAATTGAACATATGGTCATGTATATGGTAAAGAAATGAATAGCCATTTTGAATAAAATTCAGGGTTGGTTAGAGAATACAGAAAAAGAAATAGTTTTCTGAAAACATACAACTTTCGTTTTGTTTTAAGAGAAGCACATAATAGCTAGATCACTTAGGACTATTGTATTTGAACAGGTATTGGGTGGCGAATAAGGAACACAAGTAATATTACTTTAGATAAACGATCAACATAAGCAATAAGTTTATTTGAATTATATGTAAAAAGTCGCGGACATTACAGTCATTTTGTTTCTATAAGTCAAACAGTTTACTAACGTGATTAACTGACAATATAGCTGTTAGTGTCATTTTCATTCATTTTTTTGGATCTAACTAATGTAAAAGTGCATGTTCAGTCATATGCTTTTAAAACATGGTGTCGCTATTACGCAAAAAGCCTCGGTATATACTTTTATGCATAAAACATGCTCCCCTGACAGATAAACTGCGTTCTTAAGGCAGCCGAAACATTAAAAGACATATCTATCACATATAAACACACAACAACTGCATGAGCATATGTTCTCAACAATCAAGTATCTAAAATTAATGATGCAACTGCGAGAATACAGTATCAAACATTACAGTGCATTCCAGGGAATAGTTTTCTATACAAAAGTCTTCAAAATGTAACCAATTTTGTCTACCAGCTGGAAGAAAGTAACAGGTTTTGTGATGTTTGTAAATAAGTTCTAAGAAATGTAAACAAATGCATGTCTGTAAATGGCAGCTGTGATGGTCTCGGACATTACCATAAACGGTAAAGGGACATGCTATGCCACTTTACCATTTCTACCTGTAAAATTGAAAAGGAAACTGTTATTGTATTTGTTGTAGCTAGTTAACATAATCAAGAGTAATCCAGTATACCCTAAAATATACATATTTATTTTGGGTGGGAATGTTCGATACAATTTGTAATGTCCGATACCATAATTTTAGTAACATAAACTGCACTTACAATGTTTTTTAACATTCAAAATATGGATTTGAAAATTCAGATTGGAGAGTGAGTCGAAGTGCCATCTTAACATTGTACATTTTATATTGAAAATATTCATTCTGGCAAATAATATTTGGGAAAAGATTATAAGCTATGGGACTCAAATCCAAAATCGAAAATAAGTAATAAATTTGAAATCAACATTGTTACCGTTTACAGCTATTGGTAGAAATGTAGCAAACATGTATTTCACTAAACGTGTTTGCTTTACACAACTAAGGTTGCACAATTCAAAATAGTTCATTTATTTGCACTTATTATCCCTGGACGGTCAACATAGCAATCCTGTCATGTTCGATACCTACTGTAGCGGACATTTCATCGCATACATCCACTGCTTATCGCAATAGAATAATGATCTTGCAAGCGTGCAAATGTTGTTCATAAATAATGATTTTCGGTGGCATATTCGTAATTGAAAATATTAATTGTGGCAAATAATATTTAAAAAAGATAAAAAAAGTTTCTATGCAGATAGTTTAAAACAAAATATGACTTCTGTTTTCCCTTAACTGTGGTATTGTCTGCCGACTCCCTCACCAATCAAACACCGGAAAGAGCAACCATGTCGTCTGCAGACACTTTTTACTACGTAATCTGGTAACGGAAAACTGCGCCACGTGAGAGCAATGTGATCAAGCTGTTAGACTAACAATTTTCGGTATTGAGCATTACCGGTCTCGAACATTACAAAACACTTGAAATGAAAGAATTTCAACATCAAAATATTATTTTCATTCCTGATGATGTATTTGTGTTAGTCACACTTTGAGGGAGTTTAATTCAATCTAGCATTTTTTGTCGATACATACGTAATAAGCCTGGTATAATGATCGCGAACATTACATGCATTTTTGCAACAAATCCATGCACATTTTTGTATGGCATTTTTTTTTTAATTTCCTATTGTACATGTTACATCAAACGACCTAATATGCTTATTTTAATATAGAATCTCCATTTGGTCACGTATCCGTGTATAAAAATCTCAACGTTGTTTTGAAATACCAAGAAGGAAAACGTCGTCTCGTACATTACAATGCTTAATTAAATTTCGGCGACAGCCATAATCGGAGGAAAATACTTAGTAAGACTCTATGTAGTCCTACTAATGGTAGTTATTTCCCTACCCAGAATATGTAAATTTTATGGAAACCACCTAACCCTTTCCTTTCTAGTGGAGTTGCAAATTTGTAAGTGCGCAAACAAAGAGAATTCGAAAAGCGACAGTCTCGAACATTACAAAACCAGGTTTTCCCGTGGCTAATTTTCCCTGAAAAGGTACTTTTTCTATAGCAGGTTTATCATGATATCTTTGGGACGCGTTGTTCTGTCATATAAACGTATGCATTGGTTAAAAGTGACTGCTTGATTTCAGAAAATATACGGCGACTGCAATATCCCAATTCATTTGAGAATGAGTGTATAAATAAGTGGTTAACCAGTGTATTTCACAATTATCCTACGGGTACTCAACTCGCAACCTCATATTAATCATCATCACGGGGAGGGCCGTAAGTAAAATTACGAAAACACGCATATACAAATACATTGTAAACTTTACCGCCGAAAAAGAAAACGAATATTTTATTATGAAAAAAAAAATGTGATATTTTTTCTTATTTCTGCTCAAAAATAAGAATAATATTGTTTACCCCTGTAAAACTCCAGTTTTACTGTATAAAAGTGGGGTTCAAGGGGGTCAAAATTATATAGGCGTGTTTTCGTGATGATGTTGTTAGAACTTGTGGCCCAACCCACTTGCTTGTTTTATTGTAATTGAAAAGGCAATAAAATGTGTTTAAATCAATCATCAGTCGATCGCGCATTCCACTGCGCCTCAGAGGACGGCTTTTATAATAGCTTGAGTGGGCAGTACCATATCAGTGGCAATTTTCGACAATTATTTCGTGCAGTCACCGTCACAGTTCACTGTCAACCTTTCTTTGTTTATTTGATTTAAAGTTTAATGTTCTCTCAACTCTATTTAGGTCATTTTGGAGACGTTGCTTCCAGGATTGTGGGATGTTTACCCGACTTTGAGATGAAATGACATCTCAAGCCCTGCCGTCCAATTAAACCAATTGCATTTATATGCATAGACGATCTGACTCGTACAACTTTGCCTGGGCAGGCTTAGATGTTCTAAGCTGTTAACCAATACTTATACAGCCAGTTTCAGTTCTGCTTGGAAGCACCATGCAACCCAATCTGTTTCTCAAAGCCCAAAAGGGCGGGGTCCTATTCAAACTTACACTATCTGGAAAACAATTTCATGGTCCCAAATATTTTCGAACTATTGATATTCGACTGAATAGACAAAACTACCACCTCCTTGCGGCGGTCAGCAGCAAAACCACTGAAGTGGGAAAGTCAACCCCGGACTTTTATGGAATTTCAACACTCGCCTTCAGTTCATTGAAACATTGTGTTGTAAAGTAAATTCAACACGTTAAAGGCATTTATTCTCGTTTATTGAGGACCATCATTGCATTATATAATATTATACAGCCCTCAATGCTGACTGAAGAGAAGTGCTCTGTCTTCAACAGGTAAGGGGCCACTTGGGGAAAAATCAATAGTTTACTAACTGTTGACTAGAGTATGCCTTATTGATTTTCCCCTTAAGTGCCTCAGTCAGGGATTCAACAAGAGCAAATCACCATATTAGGGGCTGCCTTTGATCTGCTACAGAGAGTATATCACAGGGGACAATAAAACAATTATGAGCACACGGTGTGTCCTACCTTACAAGAATAAATGCCTTTAACAGGTTTCTGAAATAAAATCCCCATATTCAAAACCAACATTATATAGAGAAAACTGGTGTTTACGGGGCTATACTTTATTATTTTCTTATTCGTGCTGTTGATATAGGTTGTGAGAATCCACAACCTATGTTTGGTTACTCGCTAGAACCGCTTCATGGAGGCCAACGAGAACCCACAGCCTATGTTTGGAATATAAATAAGAACAATATAAATTTTCATCAGAAAAGAAACCATTTTGGAGAAATTAAATACTGCAATATGTTACAAGGGTATGTTTTCGTTTTGTACCGTCCTGCTGGTTATTTAATTCTGCCACATCCATTTCTGACTATCAGCCAATGAAATGACTTGATATATTATGGTCATTTAAATTCGCAAAATGAATTACAAACAGTGTAGATCCAGATCAGATGGCTTCTTCACTGTTTGCAAAGATAGTGGTTATCGTGAACAGCAGAATAAGGTTAAAAGGAAGGACATACAGGAATGGCTTTCCTAGGTTATTATGCAGGACGGCAATTAAGCAGAATTCTACTTAACAAAGCTCTAGATCAATGCAAATATTTGAATGCAATAAAAGTTTCTATTGTTGTTATTAAAACGTAGTCGTGGGAGACAAGCACAGTCATTAGTGGTCAGAATCATAGATGAAAAATCGAGAGTTTTTATCTAAACATTGCATTTCAATTTGATCTACAAATGAACACAGCCAACCGGTAGACACTCAGGCCAGCCTGCGCACAGGGAATGCGCAAACGCGCAGTCTTGTCAGAGCCTTTACTGTTCACATACCTGTAGAATAGCCCTTGAATAAGCACTCTGCAAGAAGACATGAAGAAGTTGCTCTGTTCGTTGGGTGTGCAGGCGCATTCGAAGAACAAACCACAGAATGTTACATTTTCTTAAGAACTAAATTTTCGACTAGAATAGGGCGTAACCTGAACCTGAATATTTTTATGCACAACAAGAAAAATCTATGTAAAAACATTTCTATCGGAGATAGGAGGCTACTCTTTAAGGATAGACCCCATGGGAGCAACTTCTTACCTTTAAGGGCAGCCCATATATTGCCATATAATTGCCAATGAAGAGTGTTTTTTTGTTTATTACAGACTTTTGACATTACGCACATGCGTAATATGCATATTGGGCATTACGCCTCTGTATAATCTGGCTTATGTAATCGTTTTCTTTAGTCACTACATCTAGAAAAAGGACAATTCCTCTGTAGGCTGGACTAAATTTCCTGGAGAAAAACATGCATCACGAAAACACGCCTATATAATTTTGACCCCCCTCGAACCACACTTTTATAAAGAAAAACTGGGGTTTACAGGGGAAAACCTTATTTTTCTTATTTCTGCTCTAAAATATAGATTGTGGGTACTTGTAGGTTCTAACGTATACCCACAATCTATATTTTGAGCAGAAATAAGAAAAACATTACAATTTTTCATCTTAAATAATTTCGTTTTTCCGGCGGTAAATTGAACGCTGCATTTGTATAGGCGTGTTTTCGAAATGTTTTATGGCGCAGCATGTATAGTCTTATTGTTGTTTGGCGCCTCTGTGAAGCGACGCCATGTCATAAATCATCTTGACAGCATGCTGGCTCATGAAGACTTAATGTCACTCATTACAAAGTTGTTGAAATAATGTCAAATTCAAGAATATCATATACAGCATGGACGTTAGAGACAGGTAAGGTAGTGCGCCTTTTACGAAAACACGCCTCTACAAATATATCGTTAACATTGCCTCTGAACACAACCCGAAAACTTGCGGTATTTTTCTTATTATTGCTCTAAAATATAGATACATGGTACTCGTTAGAACTGCGTCGGTATTTTTGCTTATTTCTACTCAAAATATAGATTGTGGGTACTCGTTAGAACCGCAAATATAGATTTTGGGCACTCGTTACAACCGCCGTCTAACAAGTACCGACAATCTATATTTTGGAGCAGAAATAAGAAAAATAAGGTTTACCCCTGTAAACCCCAGTTTTACTACATAAAATGGGATTCAATGGGGTCAAAATCATTTTGGCGTGTTTTCGGGATGCCATTCTGCTCAGACTGTGTCGATGCTCAAGATGTTCATTGTCTTTGCTGTACACGTATGCATGTGGCATACTGTGGATTTTGTGTGTGCGACGACTTTAGAATCCCTGCAGGCACTGCACCGTTTACTCAACTTTGAATCATCATTGAAACAACGTTTTTCAACGTTGATTCAGTGTTGAATTCCTGCTGGGATTGCTCGCTGGTCTGCCTGAAGACTGACTTAGTCAACACATAGAAAAAAAAAGTAATAATAATAAAATGAGCCAGGTTATATTGACCACTGTAGCTGAGGCTTACGCATCTCGTATTTATGGCTTTGAACAAGTGGCTAACACTCACGATATAATACAATGTTAATGAGCATCACTTATTTAATGTCCCTCGAGTTAACAATGACAAAATGTGTGTTTTAATGTAGTTTCCATTGCCTGCTTTTAGCATAATCACAATGTTTAAAAAGCAGAGATAATGTTGCTAGCCTCCCAAGACAACTAGGGCTTTTACATTAATCACTTGACATTTGTTAGAAGTACAAGGTCAGCCTTGCCCATTTTGGACAGGACACCACAAACATGCCTATTCAAATATATTGAAAATTTGACCACCAAAAATGAACATTTTTCAGATAAAAGTTCTGATACATCATCATAACAAGTCCATGAAACGAAGACCCCTCTAAACCTCACTTTATGTAGAGTCAAGTAGGGTTTACGGAGGAGTAAATTGTCTAATACAACACACATAGATTGCGATAGTCGTTAGAACCACATCACTGAGGCGGTTCTAACAAGCACCCACAATCTGTTTTGAAAGCAGATATGAGAACAATTTTTACCTAATATTTGTAATTTTTGACACCATTTTGCACGCCATTATTTCACATGGGCATGTTTTCCTAATGATTCTGTTTATTTCTGCTAAAAACAAAAATATTCCTGTTCAAAACATAGATTTTGCATACGCGTTAGAACCGCTTAATGGAGGCGGGTTCTAACGAGTACTCACAATCTATGTGTTTGAGCAGAAACACGAAAAATAAAGTATACCCCTTGCAATCCCAGTTTCACTACACACACGGGTGGTATTCAGGGGAATTAGCTAAAAATGTGTCAATGGAAATTCGTTCCCTCGACACATCCGGGAACTCTCGAGACACCATCGACAGCACAATTGCAAGCAAAGATACGTCTCGAAGAATTTTATCAACAATTATTACTTTTTAGCTATTTATTTAAAATCCGGCAATGCTATTTCACTTAGTAATGTTTTAATTTTGTTCCCCGCTCGAATTTGCCGTTGAAATATGCAGGGCTTGAGTATAAATAAACCTAAACATTTTACCAGGGAACTGAAAATTTGTCAATTTCTGTCAACACGGAGACTTTGGCTGACAATTTTTCTTTTTCCACCAGATCTACACCCTTGACATCCCTACTCTCAAGAAGCAACATCCCTAGTGAAATGGAACATGAAAAAATTAAAATAAGCAAAACAGACCGGCAAAACATACGGAACTTGCGACTTTTGACGACATTTCTGTCCGAGCTAGTCTCCTCGACACAGAGCTAGTGCACTCAACATGGAGATAGTGCCCTCAGCAACATATGTCTGTCTCAGTACTTGTCCACTGGCCCTTCTGGCTGCATTTTTCACCCTCATTTATTTATAATGGTCGTATTTAATTAAACCTCTTATAAATTGCTTTTGGTAAATACCTATGAAACACATTATTTATACACGCATGCATGTACGCACACATATCATGGGAAACTGGGTTTCTACATCGTGTCTAATAATATCTGCTTCCTGTTTGGACGTTATATATCTAGTGGCTATCAAATCTGAATCTGAATAGCACATTCGAAGTCCCCACTCTACCTCAACCTCAACTACACAAGTACTATTTGAAATAATAGGTAGCTGATGGTTGGTCTCTCTCGTACTCAAATCTCTCTCTCTCTCTCCCTCTCTCTCTCTCTCTCTCTCTCTCTCTCTCTCTCTCTCTATTAATCTTATAGATTTACATTATTCTTATACCTTACCTGCTGATAAATAAATAATCTAGTAGAAGTAACAAATCTGTAATCCCACTCAGAACTTACGTTGACGTGACGTTGGTTAGACGTCGTATCAGAGGTACTTTGACTTTGTTGCAGCGTCACAACAACTTCGGTACAAAGTCACCCACAAACGAGATGCCGCATCTTCGTCGAAGCGACATCAACTCATGGTGTCGCATTGACGTTGAATCGACGTCTCAATGATGGCAACGTATGTATGTTGGGATAATGTTGTTAAATTGTATTTCTTAAGTGTTGTATCTCAAATACTGGATTCAACTATATCTATATATAAAACATGCTGTAAACAGTACCACTTGGAAAGGACCAAAATAGGCAACGCCTACATCCAATCCAATGGTACATATATATACTCTTTTTGTGTGTATGTATGTTACCATGAAATTTCTAATAAATAAACGTTATATATTTCTATAAAAGCACATATTGAAACATAAAGTACATATACGTACTTTTAAATCTGGTATATATTAGGTTTTCATGGTTGTATAAACTACATAATTTTTCACCCTTACCGACTTTAATGACACCAAACGAAATATCACACGGATGGAAAGGTGTCAAGTTTCTTTTATTCTTTATCAATTGGTGGTTTAAATATATATTTATTTGCATGCTCGAATAGAATTGTACATAAGTTAAAATACTTTAAGAATAAACGGATTCGATTCTCTTTTCTGATAGGTGCTTTTAAGCGAAAAACTGCAATAGTTATATTTCTCAGCAGAAAAAAAACACAAAAAACAACACATGGTTCCTGAAACAAAAAATATATGTATTCCTGTATGAGAAAAACAATGTATACAATAATTTGGCACCCCTTTTACTTTGTATTCCCTAGTTTTGTTTGTTTGATTTGATGTTTAACGTCCCCGTCAACACTATAAAGGTCATTTTGGAGACGTTGCTTCGAATTTTGTGGGACTTTTACCCGACATTGAGACGAAATGACATCTCAATATTATTATAGTCATTTATCAATAGCCATTCATAAATCGAACCCAGGCTGCCACTATTTCGAATTATAGCTCGTCACCTAGATAGAATATCTATATGATATAGGATCTACTCAACATGTTTTTCAGTGTTAACTAATTCGAAATATTGGCATCAGCAATTCAATAACTTTAAGAAATGGGGCGCTTTGATACCTGGGAATTGGGGGAGTGGAGTTGGGGTAGGTGGGGTAGGGTAAATAGAGGTTTCAGAGAAAGATAGTCCTGTAAATGGAGAGGAAGAGAGGGGTAAGACAAGAGACATGTCGGCAAATATACATTCAATACATATGGTTTATCGATACAAGGCCGAATCCCTTCCTCAGTTCAAGAGACTGATTCAGGCTTGGGAAGGACCCATATGTAAATGCCCTCATGTGCAGTTTAACGTCGCTGTTGCATGTACATGTCGTTTCTCTTTTCTTTTTATTTTGTTTTGTTCGGACCCTACTACTTCCTTGGTTACTATTTTTTTTTCTGTTTGTTTGTTTCTTAAGGACACTGTGGGCTACGCCTCACCTATCCCTTTTTTCGCTTTCGTACCAAGGATGTATATGTCGGGGTCTTTTGATGCATCAAACTGACACTCACCGACCTCTATATGGCCGTCCTCTTAACGCTATATATGTATTTTTTAACACAAATTTTTATTAATCTTTCATTTTTAGCATGTTCCCCTTACATGTACATATTTTACATATATTTATATTTACTGTCTTTTATATGTCTTAACGTACCTTGTACATGGAAATCTTACAACACATATTTCTTATGTAACTATCTTACTGTGAGATGACTATTTAACTTGTGTCTTTATTTGTAATGTCTGCATGCTGTGATATTTTTGTTTTACTCAATGTTTGTCGAAATACAAGCCCTACTGGGCTTATGTTACTTGTTATACATATTCGACACTAAATAAAACTTCTATGTCTATGTCTATGATACAAGCCATGTCTTTCATGTTCTCATCTGCATCTGAATTTGTAAATACCGAAACATGTAAATTTTAACTGTCTCGGCAGATGCAGAGCGTTCAGTCAAAGTTGACTCAACACATAGGTGTGGAACCAACGCTGGTTCAATGTTTTCGCTAGGCGCATTTGTCGTCCATTAAATTAAAACTGAGCCAGTGTATGACAAATCCTACTATAAGACATATGCGCCCAACGAAGACTCAGAGCAGTCTGCGCATCCGCGCAGTCTGATCAGAGTCTTCTTTGTGTACTCTAAGGATAGCTAAGGGCTCAGTGCTCCTTCATGCAGCAAGAGAAGTCTCTGCTTAGACTATATGGATGCGCAGGCTGATCTGATTCTTCGCTGGGCGCACATGTAAGTTGTAGTAAATGCTGTGCCCCGGCTAAATTAAAGTTCTGGGTCCAGTTGTTCAAAACACCGTCAGCCCAACAAGCCCGCCAGCGGCCAAACCTTTAACCGCTCCGGCAAGAATACTATCTGATATAGTGTTATTTTCGCTGAAAAAAAAAAAAAAAAAAAAAAGAGCAAGCCTTCCGCGCATACGCAAAAGCTGCCCACACCTTTCCAGCAAAATCATTAGCATATTTGACAGATCAAACAATCGAGATTTTAACGATACGTTAACTAGTTTTGAATGAACTGGCTCCTGGTACATATATTTTATAGACTCACGCAAACGATTTGATCGACACCGAAAAATGAGGATACAAAACTAGTGTGATCGTAAATCGCCCCCCCCCCAACCCCACCCACAAAAAATACAAGTTGTCAAAAGACAACAGAGCTCGCCTTTGGGGGGCCTAAGATGAATGAGGGCAAGTTAGCAAAATTTTTTCTTTAAAAAGCCCAACAGACTGCAGCAAATGTAAGAGAACCAAAATGGACCCCTAATCATCATGTTTTCAAGCCTTTCCACTGTAAAAAAAGACGAAAAAGACATCTATATTTAAAAAAAAATTCTACAAACTTCCAAGTAATAACAAGGCATTACAGACGATACAAATACCCTCGTGCAAGACAAATTAAAAAAAAAAAAAAAAAGCCTAGCCTAGCATTTGTGTAAAAATACATTGTATCCATCAATAAATGTAGGTACTTAAGAGTGATGACAAAGTTTTTCTAAAAATTGCCACAGTGACCTTGACTTTGAGCCCCAGGCCCTGAAAGTTGAGCTGACTCCAGATATTATCATACACAACATTTGTATGAAGTTATCTTTAATTCCATCAATAAATGTGGGCACTAGAGCAATGATCAAGTTTCTAAAAAAAAGGCCACAGTGACCTTGACCTTCAGCCCCTGACCCGGAAAGTCAAAGTCACTCAAGATATCATCATACCAAACATTTGTGTCAAGTTATATTAAAATCCATCAATAAATGAAGGCGCAAGAGCGATGACAAAGTTTTTCTAAAAATAGCCACAGTGACCTTGACCTTCAGCCCCAGACCCTGAAAGTCAAACTCGCTCGAGATATCATCATACCCAACATTTGTGTAAAGTTATATTAAAAGCCATCCATAAATGTAGGCACTATAGTGATCACAAAGTTGTTTCTAAAAATAGCCACAGTGACCTTGACCTTCAGCCTCAGACCCTGAAAGTCGAACTCGCTCGAGATATCATTATACCCAACATTTGTGTAAAGCTATATTAAAATCCATCCATAAATGTAGGCACTAGAGCGATCAAAAAGTTTTTCTATAAATAGCCACAGTGACCTTGATCTTCAGCCAAGGAACCTGACAGTCAAAGTCGAACTCGCTCGAGATATCATTATACCCAACATTTGTGTAAAGCTATATTAAAATCCATCCATAAATGTAGGCACTAGAGCGATCAAAAAGTTTTTCTATAAATAGCCACAGTGACCTTGATCTTCAGCCAAGGAACCTGACAGTCAAAGTCACTCAAAATATCATTTTACCCAATATTTGTGTGAAGTTATATTAAAATCCATCCATAAATAAAGGCGCAAGAGGGATGAAAAAGATTTTCTAAAAATAGCCATAGTGACCTTGACCTTCAGCCCAAGACCCTGAAAGTCAAACCCGCTCGAGATATTGTCATACCCAACATTTATGTGAAGTGATATTCAAATCCATCCAAAAATGAAGGCACTAGAGCGTTCACAAAGTTTTTTGAAAATAGCCACAGTGACCTTGACCTTCAGCCCCAGACTCTGAAAGTCGAACTTGCTAGAGATTTCACCATACCCAACATTTGTGTGAAGTTATATTAAAATCCATCCATAAATTAAGGTGCAAGAGCGATGACAATGTTTTTCTAAAAATAGACACAGTGACCTTGACCCCGTGACCATGAAAGTAGTGACCTTGACCTTAAGCTCCGGACCCTGAAAGTCAAAGTCACTCGAGATATCATTATACCCAGCATTTGAGTGAAGTTATATTAAAATCCATCAATAAATGAAGGCGCTAGAGCGATGACAATGTTTTTTTTTTTCTAAAAATAGCCACAGTGAACTTGACCTTGAGCCCCAGACCCGCTATGTTTTAAAAAAAGAAAAAAAAAAGAAAAAGAAACGAAAAAAAACAACAACAAAAAACATGCCTCCCCCGGGATTTGAACTCACGCAGCTTGCAGGTATACTTTAACACAGGGAAATAAGGGAGGTTATACAGAGGAAAATATTAACTTCTCAAAAAGCCCAATTTAAGCCAAAAAACCTGAAAAATGAAGTACAATGAAAATGTTAAATATTGTTTTTTACCAATTGTACATTATATATTCAAAATAAACTTGTAAAACATCACATATAGGAGCTTGCAGGTAAACTTTAACCAAATGCGGACGCCGACGCTGACGCCGACGCCGACGCGGACGCCGGACGCCCGGGGGTATGGCAATAGCTCCCCCGTACTTTCGTAAGGCGAGCTAAAAATGAAAATCCAGCATCTGTTCACGGGTAGCTCGTGCGACAGATGCTGCGGTAGGATAGATTTTAGGAGGTTGACGGCCTCATATAGCTTCATACTGTACAGGTGTTTAGGAAGACAAAGAATGTTGCATACAAAACATTGGTTTGGCATCAACTTGAGTATGCATCACCTGTTTGGCACCCAACTGTTGAAACTGAGATTCAACAGGGTGGGAAGGTCCAGAGGACGGCTGATCGATTGACCTGCCGGAGATGGAGGAAAAAAAGTAGTTTGGGTGATATGCTTGGTGAGCTGGAGAGGCCCGTCGTAATCAGTCCTCTTTAACCTTATTGTATAAGTTACACTCTGATATAGCGTTTCTTTCTTCACCCTCATGACTAGTTCCAACTCAAACGAGGGGCAAAAATAATCAAACAACAGTCAATATCGTAGGTACCAGGCCTATAGTGATGTCCTGAATAATTCCTCCTTCCCAAGAACTATTCAACATGGGAATAGTCTGCTCTCCTCTGTGATAGATGTCAAAACTGCCGAGAAATTCAAAGCTCGGAAAAAGTAGTTATCTTAAATGGAAGCAACCACTGCATCACAGAATAGAAAACTATACAGTGTACAAGATTTTTTTCTGGGCCAGAAGAGCTGGTTTTGACCAATTAGGTCTCATCAATGATTTTGAAGTATTTTATGAAAAATCGGTGACCCCAAAGGACGGGAAAATATAACCCACAGCTGTGATCAAGTTAAATGTTCCGAAAAATGGTATTATCCTTTGGAAGCTAGGACTACAGCACAACACTTAAAACTATAGAGTTTACAAGATTTTTCTGTGCCATACAATCTAGATTCGGCCAATAAGGCCTTATCAGTGACCCTCAAACATTTTCTGAATACCGCATTGAAATCGATGATCCCAAAGGATTGGAAAACATAACCCACACTATTCCCTGAATTCCGCAGTGAAATCGGCGATCCAAAAAGGAATGGAAATAGCTAGTTGCGGCCAGTGATCTTGAATTATTTCCTGACTTCCGCAGTGAAATCGAGGATTCCAAAGTACTGGAAAATATAATCCACACCATGATGAAGGACAGGAAGACTTTTTACGGCCGCCACACACGTGGTGAAGTTAATTGTTCCAAAATGTGGTTACCAAAGCCCGTATGGTGTAGATTGCGACTCAGATGTATGCGTTTTAGTATACCTCTTTAAACAGATTGTAAATAGTTTACTAACTCGCCCAGTGATTTTCAAATCTGAATTCTAAATTTAGCGAACTACATAACTGAGGTAATGGACAAATGTTCTTGACAGGATAGTCCTTGATAGTCCTACGACAGGATATTATACGACAGACTGCATGCATGGTAGTTAACCCAATCACGGTTGGCAACTTTGCCTCCCTCTTTAATTGCACGCCGGTGGGTCAGGCCTCAGATTCTATGACGGCTCCAACGTAAAGGCTTATTGAAAATTAGAGAGATAATGTTGGTTGGTGCCTGATGCTCTGTCTCTGGTCGGGCTCATCGGAGTCTAACTGTTGGTTTTCTTTTGCTCCAGCATTTCAGTGGTTTCTTGCTGTCGAGTCCCCACCGTTGTCTCACCTCTGTGGTTCTTTGATTTTTGTGTTCACGGAGATGTTGCACTGATGAGTTAGGAGGCCTTCATGCGGACTGAACAAATTATTTGTCTAAATCGCGACGGAAGTAAGGGCGAGGATTGTGGCCACGTAAAATCGATTTAAGCCCCCCAGTGGAAATCTTCCACTGACCGTTCCAAGGCAGCTCTTCTGTGGCGATTTATTTATGTTGTTGTTTGTTACTTACTGTGTGTATCACTTGTGTCTTTTGGTTTTGGATGGCCATATGGCCATTTTGTGGGAAAGTAACTGTCCTTATGGCCTTCCTTTGTTTAGGTTTCCATTATGGTCTGGTCGCTTAATGTTTGTATTTCTTTCCCTTTGGTGTCTTTTATGGGTGGAGTAAGTTAATTGTATCAATTCCTGATCTTTGTTTTACTTCTACTAGGTAGGATAGTCATTGACAGAGCAGTCATTGACAGGATTATAAGAATCTTACATGGGTGTGAGTGGTGGATGGAAAAATCCGTTCCGAGGGTCACTGTCCGGCTTGCCTCATGATGCCGTACAGTAATCGCGAGGGACGGATTTTATTATCCTCCCCTCACATTCATGTAGGACTCTTTTTCTTGCACACCTTCCATTTCTGAGCGAGGATTATCAATACTGCAGTCACTTCGGTTGCCGACGTCAGACATATTGTGATGTCTTTGTTTTAATATGTTTCATTGTACATATGTATACAGAAAGTTTTACAGAGGGCCACAAGGTAGAATAGCTTCAAAGCTAATTGTATTACCCTCTCAAAATATTGTATATATAAAATAAATAAATAAATAAATGACACTAAAGTGATGTTTAGTGACGTCACGTATCGTGCGTCTACGTCAACCTTAACGACGCGCATATGAGGTCGTATTCAACCAGTGCATTTATAAACACGCGGGAATATTCGATTGTGGTAAGAACAGCAGGGTTAGAACAGAATTTCTATCCCAAGCTAAACGTATGGATTTCCATATCTGGTGTGCAAGGAATTACTTTCCAGGATATTACTTAATAGGACTGTCCTAGAGTCAAATCCTGATATCCGTTCGTTACATATTGAATGCCCCACTTTTATTAACACAATCTGTAGATTTTATCTCCACAACTCCTCGGAGGCAGCCGATTTATTTTTTCTGTTTTAGTGAAAATCGTTAGTTTTGATACGATAAGCGAATTGCACACTGATGTTGGAATAACAGTACTCTGTGAAATGTTTGTTTAAACAGATACCTTGTGGGTTTCAGAACAAAGACCAAGGGCTAAAAAAACATAGCTCATGATTACCACAAGAATCAGCGGTGGCAGGTGGCATTTCTGAAAAGCAGAATAAGGTTTGCTCCATAATTGATCAAAATATTATACATGTATTTGGAAAATGAATAACTCCACATATAACTGGACCAAAAGAGAAGACGAGAACTTGGATTGCGAGGAGAGTACGAGGCTGTTTGCCTCAGTACACGTTGTTTTCTTTGCTCTAACATTCATTTCATCAGTTGTCGGAAACTCACTAGTGATCGGATCTATTTTAAAGTTTAAACAACTACGGACGGGAAATAGTAATTTCCTCATAGGAATTTTGGCATTTTCAAACTTATTAATCGCCGGACTATTACCATTGGAATTCATCCGCGTTTTCTTTTCGGAAATTTTCAAGACGTATATATGTTGTCTTGTTTATTTCTCTATGATAGTATTGCTGACGAGCTGTGCTGGAGGTACATTTCTTGTTATTTCTCTCGAGCGCTTTTTGTCTGTAATATTCCCGTTACGTCACAGAATTCACCTCACTAGACAGCGGTTGAAAATTATGCTCGTGTTTATTTGGAGTTTCTCAATAATCTTTGCAAGCTTACCCTCGCTACTGAGTTGGAACAAGCTTACATATCTTCCAATAGGAACCGAACTACCACATTGTACCTTCCATAATGTAGCTCCACCTGTCTTTCAAACACTTTTTATGTGTTATGCTATCTTCCACCTTCTTGCAAATGTCGCCTTACTTATTCCCGTGATCTATATGTCCCGTAAAGTGACCAGTGGCCGGGAAAAGTCACATTCTGGTGTAAACAGAGGTTTGACAAAAAGGATGGCGTATTCATTTGCAACATTTTCCATATCGTGGTGTCCTTTCTGGAGCTCTAGTATCGCGGCTGTTTTGTATCAAGGACCACTTGTGATATGCATTCAGACGTGGAGTATACATATTGGTCTATTACATTCCGCGGTTGATTGGCTGATTTATGGATTGGCGAATAAAACCTTCAGAAAGGCGTTCAAGCAACTACTTCTTTGTCGAAAGTCTATTGTAGAATATTCAGACAGCTGATCAGATGTACTACAAGGTAAAGCTGTCCCATAAACTAACAGTCAAGTTGGTGGTGCTTCGGCACAGTTTATCAAAATTTGCAACTCGTTTCATGTGGGTTCGTCTGTTTTGGAAAAAGAAAAGAAAAGTGATGTTTTGTTTTGTTCTGGCAAAAACATATTACTTGGCGAGGGAAAGGCACTTGACCCGACCAGGACTTGAACATAGACCCACACTGTGAGAGTACTAGGAACGCAGTCGGCCTACCACATTTTCACCCTGATTAAGGTCATATAAAATATATGGAAATCCATTATATTTGAAAGGACATGGATTCAAGGAACAGAAGGGTGAAAACCGATTCAAATTTCAGAGATATTACAACTGAAGTGTGATATATTTCATGGAAACAGAGACTCTTCAAACTGCCTCATTAATATTCATTAGGCATTCTATGATGCCATAGATGCACATTAATTTTTTTTAATTTTTTAAATACGAGCTAACTTGTGTTTTATAGTCCTCAGACAGTATATAATCACATAATATTGCACGACCCGCAGAAAAAGCGACCGACTAAGTCGGTTGATTTTCTAGAGTGCCCTAAAATCACCGTGTCATTCTGTCATTCTGTCAGTCTGTCATTCTGTCAGTCTGTCTGTCCGTCCGTAACCCGTTTGTGAAAATTGGTGATAGTGACTTAACCGCTTGGAATATTTGAACAATTTTTGGCATACTGATAGATATCAATGAGATCTAACCATTGAACTTGCGAAATATTACTTTCTATTTAGTATAGCCTCGCCGAGGCGAAAAATGTGAAAATTTCCGAACTGCTTCTCCTCTGAAACCGTTGGGCCGATTGAAGTCAAATTTCATATGGAGCCTCTATGGGAAGTGGGAAACCAAAATTTGCTCATGTGGTCCAGGTCACATGACCAATATGGCCGCCAAGCCATATATGGTCTGTCTGTCTGCCCGTCCGTAACCCGTTTGTGAAAATTGGTGATAGTGACTTAACCGCTTGGAATATTTAAACAATTTTGGCATACTGATAGACATCGATGAGATCTAACCGATGAACTTTCGAAATATTACATTCCATTTAGCATTGAAGTCAAATTTTATATGAAGCCTCAATGGGATGGGGGAAACCAAAATTTGCTGATGGGGTCTAGGTCACATGACCAAAATGGCCGACAAGCCATATATGGTAAAAACCATTCAAAAATAGTCTTCTCCAGAACTACTGGGCAGATTTCCACGAAACGTGATAAATAGCATCTGGGACGTAGACCCATCATAAATTGCTAAAATGGTGACCCTGGGTTGACCTTGACCTTCTTTGTGCCTAGGTCAAATTTTCGAACTGCTTCTCCTCTGAAACCGTTGGGCCGATTGAAGTCAAATTTCATATGGAGCCTCTATGGGATGGGGGAAACCAAAATTTGCTAATGGGGTCCAGGTCACATGACCAAAATGGCCGCCAAGCCATATATGGTCTGTCTGTCTGTCCGTCCGTAACCCGTTTGTGAAAATTGGTGATAGTGACTTAACCGCTTGGAATATTTAAACAATTTTTGGCATACTGATAGATATCAATGAGATCTAACCAATGAACTTGCGAAATATTACATTCCATTTAGTATAGCCTCGCCGAGGCGAAAAATATGAAAATTTTCGAACTGCTTCTCCTCGGAAACCGTTGGGCCGATTGAAGTCAAATTTCATATGGTGCCTCTATTGCATGGGGGAAACCAAAATTTGCTCAAGGGGTCCAGGTCACATGACCAAAATGGCCGCCAAGCCATATATGGTAAAAAACCTTCAAAAATAGTCTTCTCCAGAACCACTGGGCAGATTTCCACGAAACTTGATAAATAGCATCTGGGACGTAGGCCCATCATAAATTGCTAACATGGTGACCCTGGGCTGACCTTGACCTTCTTTGTGCCTAGGTCAAACTTTGACACATATGCTTTTGTATTGGAAAAGTGAGAATGCACTTTATCCTGCAAACGATTTAGAATACAGTACTAAAGTATAAGATATATTTTTGCTCCTTACGATAAGGAGCATTTATTGGGGGAACCGTTTTAGGTCCAGGTCACATGACCAAAATGGCCGCCATACCCATATAAATATGGTAACACTCATAAAGCTAAAAGCATCCGGCGGGTCGTGCATTATAAGCAGAAATTAATTATATGAATTATTTAAACTATTCTGAACTGATATATTTAACCAGTTTCTCCTATTTTCAATCGCAAACTAGTAAGAAAATGTCACTTGGGTCACCTGGGAAAGGTCACAATCAAAGGACGCAGCCATCGCAAGGTATCTAAAAAAAAGCAGGTGAGATGTAGGCACGAAAACACAGACGAAACATGAACCAATTGCACAAAGCCAATTGACACATCAATAAAACAACGACCGCTTTAGTAAAACTAGTGAAGAGCTTCAACTCCGGAGTTAATGAAATTTCATCCCTAGCCCTCAGCTCAGTGCAGTATCAAACATAATAACAATAACAAATTGATAAGAATTGAGGCTTTCTAGTTCAAGAGTGAGTCAAAATTAAATATATAGTAAAAAAACAAACAAAAAACAACCCCAGTAGTTTTACTATTGACCGTCCGAAGGCGGTCGGTCTTTTGCAGTGTCTCAACTGTTATTTGGCTTTGTGCCGTTGGTTCATGTTTCATCTATTATTGTGTGTGCCTTCGTGTCACTTTCTATAGATGACTTTATCATATGACGTCGCGTCTGAGAGTGTAATAACGCCATGTATTATTTTCGATAATCCACTAGTGGATTAAATATGCAAATTAGCTAGATACGTCTCGTAACGCTACATGTACGACGTCCTTAATGACGTCGCGTTGACTAATGGCGGAGTATTGATATTTTTGTAAACCATCGTGAATAAAATGCGTTTTAAATGTCATATGATAAATAGAATCTTGCATTCGTTCTCATGTATTATTGAATTTATTAAACTCGTTGAGGCAAAGGGATAAAATGCTCGGCAAAGCCTCGCATTTTATCCCTTTACCTCAACTCGTTTAATAAATTCAATAATACATGAACACTCATGTAAGATCCTCTATTTAGACGGCTGCATTATTAGATTGTGGCGTTTCTTGAGTGACATTTTCTTACTAGTTATAATGCCATGAATCAGAGTTGAGGATTCAACAACAAACCGCAGTCAGGGCAGAAGACAACCGAGAGTTAGATCACGGAGGGTCGATCACAGGAAATATTAGGCTTCGACCCTCCTGAATTCAAAATATTTATGATGTGACCGTCATAGGATCCGAAGTCCAGCCAAACGCCGTGCAACCGAAGAGCGAAGTTGTAAAAAGGATCGACAAACAAACATGCGGTCTGTCTCATAACATCCATGCTAATGTCATAGGCTACTTTGGTCTTGTCTTATTTTCCCATAACATGTCCCTGACTTATCCTATTACGTGAATATTCCCTAAAGTAGTCTCCTGGTCATTAACTCTGTGGTCCCGTCGTGGTAATCTGTAGTCCCGTAGTCGGTAGATTTAGGTACTGTAGATTATCATCTTGTGTTCACGTCGTTTCATGTAATTGTATTGAACAATTCATGTATCATCATATCTCACATATAATTGGATTATCTCATCAATAAATATATTGTTTGAATATATTTGTTACAGGTATGTTTTGCTTTATATCATTATCAATGAGTGTAACATCGGGTCATTATAGAATGTGTAAGTCATTATTTCTGAATATTTTATTCCTTTCATTGTATTGTTTACATACCTGGAAACTGTCATGGCTGCCAGGTAAACATACATGTATACCGTCCATCATAACATGACTTGTAGATTATCATCTTGTGTTCACGTCGTTTCATGTAATTGTATTGAACAATTCATGTATCATCGCATCTCACATATAATTGGATTATCTCATCAATAAATATATATTGTTTGAATATATTTGTTACAGGCTCTCATTTATTCCGGAGAACCCATATTGTTGCCGGCTGGTAGCTCTGCGTTCCAGCGCTGGTAAGAGGTGACTTCGACATTGGTGGCCAGTGTGGGGGCGAACCCACGACATTCGCGTTATCAGCACGTTATCAAACTACACTTTATAAATTAGTTTGTCAAAGTACAAAAATGTATTTCTGCTTCATTTTAGCTTTGGTTATGTCTACCCAAAGAGTCCAATACCCTAAAACTTTTGTTTTATAGCAACTCTAAGTGCAGCTATTCTACAAGACAGCATACCAAAGAAGCGCCATGGAGATAAACTCATCCTATATGCCTTTCATTATTTTACTTTGATTGTTTCAGTTCCACCATGCGACATATTGTGATGGCCTGAGATCATGTTCCTGCATGTGATTTTCTTATTTTTACAGTTGCAGCTATCTATATTGTGAAGGCTGTTCCAGACGTCCTTGATACACGCGGAGAAATTACAGCCAGTCTCTGTGGTATATTAGATGGCCTAGTTATTGTCAATCTTTCAGCACACTGCATTTTTGTACTTTGACAAACTAATTTATAAAGTGTAGTTTGATTTTTAGGTTGACATAGGCTATAAGTTTAGACCTATTGATATTGTCAATTATGGTTATACTGCAAGACGTCTGTGAGAAAAATTAAGCCTTCGTTCTCGTTTTTTTACAGGTCATTGCAATAATTATTTTGAAGGCTGCACATGTAATTTCATTAGAACATTTGTTTTCATTTTCAGAACACGCTGTGATCATGTTTGGACTGAAAAGACGATTAGTATTGTAACTAAATATTTATCTTTTCAGGCAAATTGTGTTCTGATTAGTTATAATATCCCAATGACAGTTGATCAAATGTCACAGTTTGATGCTACATGTACGTGTATCTGTGATAATTTTCAATTCCATTGTTTATTTTTGTAGCATACCGCATAATTTGATGAATGTCGGGACGACATTCCCCGTAGGGAGAAAATATGTCATAGGCTACTTTGGTCTTGTCTTATTTTCCCATAACATGTCCCTGACTTATCCTATATGTGAGCCCTATTACGTGAATATTCCCTAAAGTAGTCCCCTGGTCATTAACTCTGTGGTCCCGTCGTGGTAATCTGTAGTCCCGTAGTCGGTAGATTTAGGTACTGTAGATTATCATCTTGTGTTCACGTCGTTTCATGTAATTGTATTGAACAATTCATGTATCATCATATCTCACATATAATTGGATTATCTCATCAATAAATATATTGTTTGAATATATTTGTTACAGGTATGTTTTGCTTTATATCATTTTCATCAATGAGTGTAACATCGGGTCATTATAGAATGTGTAAGTCATTATTTCTGAATATTTTATTCCTTTCATTGTATTGTTTACATACCTGGAAACTGTCATGGCTGCCAGGTAAACATACATGTATACCGTCCATCATAACATGACTTGTAGATTATCATCTTGTGTTCACGTCGTTTCATGTAATTGTATTGAACAATTCATGTATCATCGCATCTCACATATAATTGGATTATCTCATCAATAAATATATTGTTTGAATATATTTGTTACAGGCTCTCATTTATTCCGGAGAACCCATATTGTTGCCGGCTGGTAGCTCTGCGTTCCAGCGCTGGTAAGAGGTGACTTCGACACTAAAACCATTTTTTTTATTAGGGCCCCGCACTGAAAGTGTGGGTGCCCTATAGTAATCACTCTGTCCGTCCGTCTGTCTGTCTGTCTGTCCGTCTGTCCGTCCACAAATTTTTACTCCTCTGATAGCGCTGCCGGGGCCCTAGTCAGTTTCACTGACAGCTCTAGTTTCGCAACAATTTTCCTGAACAGACCAGAAAAAAATATCATTACCAAGTATAATAAGTATTCTTGTGAATTTATAAACTATATCTCCATAAACCTTAAATTCAAAATTATAACAATTTATTAACAATATTTAAATTCCATTTCTTGTTTTTGTGATTGACACAACGTACCGATCTGTTTAAAAGGCACGTAATACACTTTCATGAAGTATTCTAAACGAAATTGTGAATTAATTGGTTGTTTTAAACATTTAAAAAATGCTTTAAATTTAAATTTATCTAAGAAGTTTGAAATCAAATTTCTCATTTTTTATCCGAAATTATGAACAGCACACACGGTATTCAAAGGGAATCGGAAAATATATTAGGCAACTGCAAAATGGAAATATGGTAGTTTACAATTATTCTTAAAAAGTTAAAAACCATTATGACATCACAGAATATTCCATTGTGGGTTTAAATCAAAGATACTTCAAGAGAGGTTACTCTTAGAGGAAACCAGGTATGCATTAAATATGAATAAGCATAACTTTAAAACGAATTGAATATTTTCATGCGGTTTTCAATAAAATGACCCTCTTTGTGTTTGCTTTTACCATGCTTAATACTAAGAATATTTAAAATGTCATGTTATGTATGGTCATGCGCATAATGCTCTAAGGAGCCTTAAGTTTATTCCTTAACGGTTCACCTTTGAACTATTGGAATTTTAACTGTTCATTTTTGGAACATAAGTTACTCCGCGCTGTAATCACTACACCTATAAGGAGTTCTCCCTGAAGTTATTCGCGACGACTTTATGCGTCCTTCATGTTGGAGATACGTCAAGTATGGGTTACCATCTTGGTTTGACGAAGTAGTAGATTAAACGCTATTATTGGCAAATGTCTGAAATTAACGAACATCTCATTATAATTTCTGCTAACCTCACCTTTCCATATTCTCTCCCTGATGTGTGATGCCATACCCGCGCAAGTTGGGGGTTGTGAAACTTTCAAGATAATTTGACCTTTGACAAATGCGATAATTGAACGCCACCCCTCATTGCATGGGGAACCTGCGTACACATCACTAGGAGCGGGCAAGCGAGCGTTATTTCAACGTATTAAAACGTCAACGTCAATTTGACGTCACGGCGTTGCGGCCGAATACACATGGTGGGACTGATATAACCTCAGTGCCTCAGTGGACCAAAGCTTACCACATTTAAGAAATGAGCTTATAAATGTACAAATAAAATACAGAAACATTACACTTTTAAATGATTGAAGTTGTCCCTTAGAACGCTATTGTGCAAACAACCAATACGTTACCATAAATAAAATATTCTTCTAACAAAACATATGGCTGAAAATGACGGTGAAAAAGTTTGCCATTGTTCCCTACTTCTGTCCAGAATACGGACCGCGCCCACCCGTTAAAGTAGTATCACTGCGCGAAGCTGTTCTAACGAGTACCCACAATCCGCATGCCAACGCAGAAACACGAAAAAATGAGTGCATCAACGTCATATTAACATTGCAGCGACAATGAATCGCTCGGAGTGCTCTGATATAAGTACACCGACTCAAAACTAAGAATGAAGGGTATTCCCTCATGATGACAACCAGCCGCATACGCTGGGACTCCTCGCCTTGCCAACCGACGAAGAGTAAAGGATATCATTTTGTCAACCATCATCGAGTACAGTATGTTTGCCCAGTCTTACAGGCTAGACTGGCGAGCACAATGTACTCCCCTTGAAAAATCAGCTTACAGCCATGTGATTGATAAAAAACATATCGCGCATAGACAAGTGGCGTCTGATCAGGGTGTGCAGAAAATGCACCCTGGCAATATTTCAATAAACCCATCATTGAATCTGATCAGTCTTCAAACGAAGAAGAGGAAAAAAGGTACAATAACAACATTACTGCGAAAATTCATTGCTGCGTCTGATCAGGACCTTCAATGCAATGAAGCGCCGATAATGATGGTGTGTGTGACCTTAAACTGCGCCTGATCAGAATCTACACAAATTATATTGCAAAATGATTCGTGCGTGCGTGCATGCCATATGCGCATGCCTATGAACAAACGCCGTCATACACGGTAACTATTAATCCTAATACAGTTATCTGCCCCTACAATGAACGTTACATAAATCTCCAAAATTATCTACCCTAACAATAGATGGCGATCTATGTAAGCAACAGATCCAGCGCTTCAGATCCATTTCTGCTTTGCACAACACTAAGGTGCCCCCCCCCCTTATGTGCTGTACTGGGAAAAATGGCAATATTAACACAAGAAGAATACTGACAAGCAAGAATAGCGCTGCATCTAAGAATCAAAGATAACAAGATGTGTTTGTGAAACACTGATGCCCCCGGACAGCGCCAATGTTAATGTTTTTAAAAATTTTGAAAAAAAAATAGGTCAAAGGTCAAGTTCAAGGTCACGAGATCAAAAATTATGGTACCACTGGAAAGGTCTTGTGATAAGGTATACACATGTGAAATATGAATGCTCTATCTATTACCATTCAAAAGTTAGCCCAATGTTAAAGTTTTTGCAGACGGACAAACGGACAAACAGACGGACAGACCAAAAACTATATGCCCCCGAATCTCTTAGATTCCGGAGGCATAATAAATAAAAATTATTTTACTCACTGCTATCGGCCTAAGCTCGTTACTGCAACATCGGCTCTGGAAATAGTGTCCCACAACCGATGTCTTGACTTGATATATTTTGTAAGGTAACCGAGCGCTCAAAGCACATATGGGCTACCCCCATCTCGCTAAATGGGATTAGTTTATGAACTGCTCTTCCCCAAGGCCTCCAATGTGCTGGAACTTGTCAATTCGACAGGAGTCAGCTGACCAAAGGGAATATACTGAACTCTTGCTCGGAGGAAGGCACAAATCGCACCCAAGGAACAGCCTTTGTCCTAAGAAACGCAGTTCTGTAGCGATTTTAGAATTTTGAGTGCAGGAATCAGACCAAAGACGGGCTCTAGTATGTGATGACAGGTTGCCAATTTCGGGTGCCAAATGTGTCAGAGCACAGCCCTGTTTTCGAATGTCTGGCCGGGGAAAAAACTAACATACTTTATCAGTTCTCGCTTCAATTATTCTCTGCCTCCACCCCTGACATGGCAAAGAAAACGCCTTCACAACCGATGCTGAGCGGTCAGTCACTTATATAGGGATGTGTGAGCACACGTATTCGATCATGCGATGGCCTTGCCACAATAGCTCGCAAAAGGCGGGTTGCCCGATCGATACGTCACCTGTATGGAGTATTGCACGGGCCAGCCAGCAGAGAATAACAAAGGGTTCAAGAAGGTTAGTTGGTTAGAAAATACGCCCTCTTAACAAGATCTGTCTGATATGACAGACGTAACTTCCATCAAGAACATATGTTAAGTTGTGTGCAGGTCCGAAACCGTCCGAAAAATCGACGAAACCTACGTTTATCAAGGAAAAAATAATTGACAGTTTTCTTGATAAGTCCGAACTACCGTAGCACATAAAAGTATAAAAATTCGGTTAACTTGTAAACATGTCAGTATTGCTCTCTTGAAAGAGAACAAGTAATTACATGCCTATAAGTTTCGGGTTGAAAAATAAGAAACACCTTGTCGTGACAATATTCTGTTTTAATAAGATGTATCCCCTAATCTGCCGAGAATGCGAAATGCTACTGTTGATTCCAGTGTAAAAGATGTGTATCTGATCAGGAGTGTTATGCATAAGAATTTATTTTTCTGATTCCCACTTGCACCCCACTGTGACCTAATAGTGCTATAAATATCTTGTTAATCTTCTTATAGAAGATTCTAGAAAACTGAGTCACAGATTAATTTCATTTTTGTAAACAGCATGTTTACAAGGAAAAGTACTCCAGAACCTTCCAGAAAGTTCTGGGTTGCATTATTTTTAGAAAATTACCTCATCTTATTCCACAGCCCTCTGGAATGTTCTAGAGAAATCTTAGGGTCTATAAAAGAGCTTGATTTTTCTCATTGAGTCAGACTTTGGAGTTTCAAGTTTGGGCTTAGAAGAAAAGTTTTTTTCTAAATTCTGTGTTGGATTGTTAAAGGATATTACTTTTCATTTTGGACTGTGAATTCTGTGGGATCAAGGAAAATAGAATCATTCAGGATATTTCATAACAGAGCTAAGTACATTTAATTTTCTTACTTCTACAGGTTAAAGTTAACTTGTAAATAAATTTTGTTAAAATTTTCCAAAAGGCTTGTTTGCTTTTTCTTTCTGCTACGCCTGGCTCGTAACAGAAATTGGGGGCTCGTCCGGGATAAAACCATTTTAAGCATTTTAAAACCGACATTTCATGTGACGCAGGTAATTGTCATTTCTTATCAAATAGACTTTGCAGTTGCTTCACAGGATTGGTATTTCCCTATAGGCATATAGGGGATTGTCATTTCATGTGAACTGTCATTTCAGGTGAAATAGTACTTGTCATTTCATGTGAAATTCTCGTTGGGCTTGTCATTTCAAAAAAAAAAAAATCTTTGTCAAATTAACCTCAATTTGTATTTCTATAAATACTTTATAAAACAAACAAAAAGCAAACATGTCGTTTGATTTGAGAAGCTTTTTGGCTCAGCCTACTCAGGAGTTGTTTAATCTGGCCAAAAGGACAGATTTGCTAGAAATTGCTTCCCATTATGGGGTCACTGCTGTCAAAACAAGCATGAAGAAGCATGAAATTAAGAATATTTTGGTGCAGTTTTTTGTTGATGAAGAACTTTTCGATCAATCTGCTTTGTCTCTCATTATGGTTTCACATACTGAATTACAAATGAGACAAATTGAAATAGGAAGGCAAATTGAATTAGAGAAGTTCAGATTAGAAATGGAAGAAAGAGAGAAGGAAAAAGAAAGAGAAATGCAGAGACAAATGCAGATGGAAAGATTAGAAATAGAAGAACGAATTCGAAAAGAAAAATTAGAACAGGAAGAAAAACAAAGAGAAATGGAGGAACGCATTCAGAAAGAAAAATTAGAAAAAGAAGAACGGCTGGAGTTGGAAAAGGAAAAAATGAGATATAGTATTGAAGAAAAAGAAAGAGAAAGGCAGTTTCAGTTAAGATTGAAGGAAATGGAACTCCAGGGTCAAGATAGATTGAAAAATACCCCTGTTTTTTACTCTGGTAGTTACTTTGATGCCACAAAGCACATCAGATTAGTTCCTCCATTTCAGGAAAAAGAGGTAGATAAGTATTTTTTGCATTTTGAAAAAGTTGCAGAAAATTTAAAATGGCCAAAAGAGCATTGGACCTTACTTTTGCAAAGCGTTGTTGTCGGAAAGGCTCGTGACATTTACACTCAGCTGACTGTCGAGCAAAGCTCAGACTATGATCTAGTCAAGGAGCTTATTCTTAAGGCATATGAGTTGGTCCCTGAGGCTTACAGGCAGAAATTTAGGAATTGTACAAAAGAAATTTCCCAGACCCATGTAGAATTTGCTCGAACCAAAGAACAGTTATTTGATAGGTGGTGTTCTTCTAAAAAAGTAGGCTCAAATCATGACAAACTTAGGCAGCTTGTCCTTGTTGAAGAGTTCAAACGGTGCATAAATTCAGACATTAAATCTTTTCTCGATGAGAGACAGGTTGAAACTTTGGAGGAAGCTTCTCGTTTGGCAGATGATTATGCTTTGACTCATAAAGTCTCATTTGTGAACAGGCCTTATCCTCGAAAACCTTATAATCCACAGACAGGTCCAAGATTCTATCCCAGTAATCCTTCTGGTAGTTATAGCCATACATCTAGTACTATGCCCAAACTTTCTGGTGAAAATAAAAGCCAGAATCCTTCCAAACCTTCTGGTGAAAACAGAAGCCCAAATTTTCCCAAACCTTCTGGTGAAAACAAAGACCAGAATCCCTAATCTCAATCTCAAGTAGTTTGTTATGATTGTAAAAATACAGGTCATTTGATCTCTGAGTGTTTAAAATTAAAGCGAAGGAAAGAAAGAGAAAGACAAGAGGAACTTAAGCCTACAGGCTTGACTTCTATAAGGCCAAAACCACAGTCTTGTGTAAGGGAGGAAACTCTTTCTGATACCAAATTATCTGAGACTGATACAGTTATGGAGTGTTATGAACCATTCTTATCAGATGGTTTTGTGTCACTAAATGGTGACAGTTATGCCCATCCTACCCCTATTAAAATCTTACAAGATACCGGAGCTTCTCAATCTCTTATTCTAGCAGATACTCTGCCTTTTTCTGAGAAGACTTCTTTGGGCCAAAGTGTCCTTATTCAGGGTGTGGAATGTGGATTTGTTAATGTTCCGCTCCATAACGTTTATTTGTCATCAGACTTGGTATCCGGTTCAGTGGCTGTTGGTATTAGACCTTCTTTACCTTTTAAAGGTGTTCATTTGTTGCTAGGCAATGACTTAGCTGGAGATAAGGTTGTGGTAAACCCACTTTTGACTACTAATCCTTGCATAGACCAAACGCCTGATCCCATTGAGCAGGAAATTCCTGATCTTTATCCATCTTGTGCAGTCACAAGGGCGATGGCACGTAAGGCCAAGCAAACTGATGGGAAACAGGATTTTGATTTAACTGATACCTTTTTGGGTCAGTCTTTTAATGACGAGATAACAAGGTCTCTGTCTTCAAGCCTGTCTGATAAGCAGACAGATTTTCATGAGAATAACTCATCTTTAGATCTAGGCCATGACATAATGTCTGGGTCTCAACTAGCTATAGAACAGCATAAGGATCCTGAAATTTCGCCTTTATTTGAAAGGGCCTTAGATGAGCAGGAAGTATCTCAGGTCCCAGTCTGTTATTATATCAAAAATGACATTCTTATGAGAAAATGGCGTCCACCAGACGTCTCAGCAGAAGACGAGTGGACTGTCAACCACCAGATAGTGGTTCCACGGGTTTACCGTTCCCAAATATTGAACTTGGCACATGAAACTCCCATGTCAGGACATTTAGGTGTAAATAAAACCTATCACAAGATTCTTAATCATTTTTACTGGCCTGGGTTAAAATCAGATGTTTCTCAGCATTGTAGGTCCTGCCATACATGCCAAATGGTAGGAAAACCCAATCAGACTAAGGCTCATTTGCAGCCTATACCTGCTTTTGATGAACCTTTCAGTCGAATAATTATAGACTGTGTGGGTCCCTTGCCCAGAACTAAGTCCGGCTGTGAATATCTTTTGACCATTATGTGTGCTTCCACACGTTTTCCTGAAGCCATTCCTTTAAGAAATATCAAAACTAAGACAATCGTCAAGGCCTTAGTGAAATTTTTCACATTTGTTGGGCTTCCTATATCTATTCAGTCAGACCAAGGCTCAAATTTTATGTCTGGAATATTTCAACAAGTAATGCATGAACTTGGCATTGTACAGTATAAGTCATCAGCCTATCATCCTGAAAGTCAAGGCGCCCTTGAAAGATTCCATCAAACCTTGAAAAACATGATACGATCATATTGCTTTGACACAGAGAAGGATTGGGATGAAGGCATCCATCTCCTTTTATTTGCTGTTAGAGAATCTGTGCAAGAATCTCTTGGCTTCAGTCCATTTGAATTAGTATTTGGCCATACTGTTCGTGGTCCTTTGAAACTTCTCAAAGAGAAATTTCTCTCCAATGATGACACCTCCCTGAATTTACTTCAGTATGTGTCTGATTTCAAAACTAGACTTTCAAAAGCTTGTGAGGCTGCTCGGACCAATCTTCAGTCAGCCCAAAGGAAAATGAAACAGCTATATGACATAGGGACAAAAGAAAGGAATTTTAAACCAGGTGATAAGGTACTAGCTCTTTTGCCTATTCCAGGAAAATCGTTGCAGGCCAGGTATTATGGTCCATGCACTGTAGACAAAAAGATCAGTGACGTAAATTACATAATAAACACTCCTGGGAGGCGCAAGCTAAAGCAACTATGTCATATTAACATGCTTAAGGAATACATAGATAGGGACAATACATCTTTAAATTCAGTCAATCTAGTTAGCTCTGTTCCACTTAATTCATGTGACAATGACTGTGAGGATATTAATTCAGTGAAGTCGGATCCCACATCATCAAAACTTCAGAATTCTGATATTCTACGGAATCTTGACCAGAAACTGTCACATCTAGAGCCAAATCAGCGGAATGAACTGAAACAGCTGATTTTTGAATATGAACAATTATTTCCTGACATTCCAACACGGACAGACAAAATATTTCACGATGTGGACATAAATGGGTCTAAACCTGTAAAACAACACCCATACAGGATGAATCCTGTGAAACAAAAATATCTTAAAGAAGAAGTTCAGTATCTATTAGACAATGACTTTATTGAACCAAGCCAAAGTGAATGGAGTTCTCCTTGTATTCTAGTACCAAAACCTGATGGGACATATCGTATGTGTACAGATTTTAGGAAAGTTAATTCCTTAAGTAAAACAGATAGCTTTCCTATTCCAAGAATGGATGACTGCATTGATAACATCGGGAATGCCAAATACATAACGAAATTCGACCTTCTGAAAGGATTTTGGCAAATTCCACTCACAGATAGAGCAAAGGAGGTTTTGGCATTCACAACACCAGACGGATTATTTAACTATAAAGTCATGCCATTTGGAACGAAAAACTCTCCAGCAACATTTCAGCGCTTAATAAACATGGTAATTGCGGGGCTGGAAGGCTGCAGTGCTTATATCGATGATGCTATCATATACAACGACCAGTGGAATCAACATCTTGGGACTATTCGAGCATTCTTTGATAGACTGAGTAAGGCCAAATTGACAATCAATCTTGCTAAAAGTGAATTCTGCCATGCAAGTTTGACATTTCTAGGTCATGTTGTAGGTCAAGGTCATGTGAAACCCATTGATGCTAAAGTTGAGGCTATCTCAAATTTTCCCGTCCCCAGTGCAAAAGACAGCTGATGCGATTTCTTGGTATGGCTGGTTATTACAGAAAGTTCTGTAATAATTTCTCTGTCATTGCTGAGCCTTTGACAAATTTGCTCAGCAAAAGAACAAAATTCCATTGGAATGCAATATGCCAAAATGCTTTTGATAAACTTAAAGCCATACTCAAGAGTGAACCAGTTCTCTTAGCACCAAACTTTGAAAAGGAGTTTAAGCTAGCTGTAGATGCTAGTGACGTAGGTGCAGGTAGTGTTTTGTTGCAGGAAGATGAAAATGGTGTGGATCATCCAGTTTGCTACTTTTCCAAAAAGTTTAATAAGCATCAGAGAAATTACTCTACCATAGAGAAAGAGTGCTTGTCTCTGATTCTTGCTCTGCAACATTTCGAAGTTTATCTTACCCCTACTACTGCACCGATTGTTGTTTTCAGTGATCACAATCCACTGACTTTCATACATAAAATGAAAAACAAAAATCAGCGGTTGCTCAGGTGGAGTCTTATGCTACAAGAGTATAATTTAGACATAAGACATATCAGAGGGAGAGATAATATTATCCCTGATGCCCTTTCAAGAGCTTGAGCAGTGTCAGGAGTTGTGTTTTTCTTTCCTACTAAAGTGGATTGTAGATACATGTAATTTTATATGCTATGCTCAATATTTTATTATTCTTAAAGCAAAAAAAAGCTTTATTACATAAATCTTTCTTTTCCTCGAAGAGGGGGAGTGTTATGCATAAGAATTTATTTTTCTGATTCCCACTTGCACCCCGCTGTGACCTAATAGTGCTATAAATATCTTGTTAATCTTCTTATAGAAGATTCTAGAAAACTGAGTCACAGATTAATTTCATTTTTGTAAACAACATGTTTACAAGGAAAAGTACTCCAGAACCTTCCAGAAAGTTCTGGGTTGCATTATTTTTAGAAAATTACCTCATCTTATTCCACAGCCCTCTGGAATGTTCTAGAGAAATCTTAGGGTCTATAAAAGAGCTTGATTTTTCTCATTGAGTCAGACTTTGGAGTTTCAAGTTTGGGCTTAGAAGAAAAGTTATTTCTAAATTCTGTGTTGGATTGTTAAAGGATATTACTTTTCATTTTGGACTGTGAATTCTGTGGGATCAAGGAAAATAGAATCATTCAGGATATTTCATAACAGAGCTAAGTACATTTAATTTTCTTACTTCTACAGGTTAAAGTTAACTTGTAAATAAATTTTGTTAAAATTTTCCAAAAGGCTTGTTTGCTTTTTCTTTCTGCTACGCCTGGCTCGTAACAGGAGCTACACTGTTTGGCATTCAGTTTATGAATTTGTAGCAATAAATTACATCAAGTAATTTGATTGGTTGATAGACAGAAATGGGTGTGGCTTAAATGAATATTCAGCAAGAGAAGGGTTAAGGACACTGTAAATTAAACCATAACAACTGGGATTTACAAATGCATTCAGTGCTTTGATTTAAGGAGTAACTGTATTGAAAATTGTCATTCGGGGAGGTAAATCGGAAATTTGGCGCGTCGCCGTAAATTTGCGACCTCAAAATTGACGATTTACCACTTCTAATGAAAATATGCAATATAGTTATCCCCATTCTAATGCACTTATTCGCCTCCGTGGCCTAATGGATAAGAGCGCTGACTCTTAGTCATTAGGTCTCTCACCGCCGTGGGTTCGAGCCTCGCTCGGGTCACGTGTGAGACGCCAAGTTCTGCAACGGAAGGTCAGGTGGTTTTTCTCCGGGTACTCTGGTTTTCGCCCACCTATGATTAACGATCGGCTCGATATGACTAGAATAATAATGAAAGGGCCGTAACCCCCCCCCCCCAAATGCACTTATTCAGCTGTTTTGTTACAAATTGTACTATTTTGATCAAATCGGAAAGTGCTGTGAGCTGCTTTCCAATCGAAAGCAGCGTTACCTGATGACGTCGGGTTTCCGACAGGTTATCGCAAGATATTTGACGTTATCCAATCAGACGTTACATTAGCAAACTTGCGCATTAGAAATGATATTAAAAACGAGTCTTTATTATCCTCTTCATTCACTGCCTACACCAGTCTAGAATAATCCCGGTACCCATTCATTGCTGTGTTGATTAAGAAATCCCTTTCACGAGCCAACCAGTAACTGACAGCTTCCAAATCAGATGCTCTACACATTCTCATGTCAACCACAGCTCAATCCAGTACACAAATCTAAACTGCATGACTCAAAGCAATTGACTGCGATTGTTGCCTGCAGTCTCCTCCGCTGATAAAATATTTCTTGCTATAAGGATTATGTCCTGGGGATTATGTACTATGAGTATAATGTATATTAAACAATTCATGCACTTTTGTCAGTCATCGTTTCGAATGACAATTGCTACCTAGCGGGAAGCGGAGACTGATTAGACCGCGGATGAATAGGCTTTTCGGCTTGACGTCACGACAGAAAACGAATGGTAACATGGCGCAGTCAAACAGTATTAAGCCAGCACTCGACAAAACCTACAATAAGACTTTTTCGACCAGCAATGACTAATATAAGTCTGCGCGTCCGCGTTGTCTGATCAGCGTTTCCGATGATCGCATCACGAACACACGCCTATATAATTTTGACCCCCTTGAACCCTTACTTTTATATAGTAAAACTGGGGTTTCCGGGGGTATACCATATTTTTCTTATTTCTGCTCTAAAATATAGATTGTGGGTACTCGTTAGAACCGCCTCGAAGAGGCGGTTCTAACGAGTGCCCACAATCTATATTTTGGGCAGAAATAAAAAAAAAATATCACAATTTTTGAAAGTTGATACTTGTATCAAGTTTATATGTCATTGCATTTCTACTTCCGGTACTGGACCGCGTTACTACACTTCCGCTGTTCGTTCGCTGCATAAAATAGTCCAAATTACGCACTTGCCTCATTTCCTTTTCCAGCGCATTGATTTCTTAACATTTGCGCCGAAGGCGGACTTGATTCCACAGGTGTTCCTTCCCTTTCACCCCTCAGTTGCCGAACTGGACTTTTCCAGCTTCGATACTCGGTGTATCCTTTTATATCAAGTAGAACTTGATTCCACAGGTGTTCCTTCCTTTTCACCCCTCGGTTTCCGAACTGGACATCAGCCCATATTTAACTAAGGTCACCTTTTATGGCATGTAAGTATTGTAGGCCCAGATCAGACGCAGCACAACTTGGCGTCTGATCTGAGTCTGCATTGATTGCTAAAAACATATATACTTGCAAAACCTACCTTTAAGAAAACAAATCTGACAATCCTGTTCCAAACTTATTTGTTGGAAGATTCAATTGTCATATATTGGTTAAGCAAATTCAGAAGCCACTGATCAGACACCTCATTCTGTGACCTCGAATCAGACCATTCAGTCTTATAAAAGGAAGCTTTGCATTTTCGGTGCATATGCACTCGTTTTATAGACACTTGGGAAGACGAATCTAAGTCGAAGCGTCTCCACTGTTTAAAATGTAGAAATTAAAGGGCTCTGCTGTAACGTCTCCGAAAGCAATGTACACTTCATTTTTGGAGACCCATGACTCGCCGAAAGAAAGCAATAGGTTTTAAAGTTCACTTCCGTCCAGTGCTCCAGATAAACAGCGTATCTGCGTAAATACTCAATTAATCAAAGTGCTGAGAGAACTGGTGGATCGATCGTCTCTGAATGTAAGTTTGGAGAATAGTCATGAACTGAGAATCGGACTGTTCGTTTAAGCAGGTACATTAGATCTAATCGGACACCGCATTATGTGGCGTCTGATTATGAAGGTTCTGTTTGCCAATGGCCAAATGCACGAGCACAGTCCTACCGCCCCCGCCCATCAGGGCTTGAAGAAATAGACGGACTGCAAGATAATTCCACGCCGAGCTGAATTCGACCGCACATGAGTACTGCTAAACCGCTTAGAGGATCTAAGCCTGCCCAGGCAAAGTGGTGCGAATCGGACCGTCCATGCCACAAGCCTATTTGGTTTCATTGCGCGACAGGCTTGATAATTATGTCATTTCATTTTAGTGTTTGGTAAAAGTCTCACAAAATGGGAAGCAACGTCTCTAAATCACCTAGTCAGTGTTGACGGGGATATTAAACCTCAAAACAAGCAAACAAACATACAAACAAACAAGCACAGTCCAGAATTTTCTTCTGACGTTCCGCTCTGACATCTTAGGGGTGCTATCAATAACTAATACCATGATTTTGTTCAGGGTCGGCGCCAGTCAGATGGTCAGTGATTATCACGAGGACAATAACAAGCAACAGGAATTTTTTTCTTAGTCGAACCTGGTTAAACTCCTTTTTCAACCTTGTCAAAAAGATACTTAGAGAACTGTTTAATCTACCACTACCATTTTATCATGGTGAATATACCTCATAAATCAACTTTCCTCAGTACTTTCAGTACTTTGATTCATCATAAAATTTTCATTTATTCGGCGATAAAGGTGGCAATGTATTTGTATAGGCATGTTTACGTAATGGCACGAATCTTCTATAGCCTTCAAACTATGTAAAATACAAAAAAAAATAAAAAAACATAAGCGATAACTCTTGCCGTAGTAGGTCGATGCACAGGCTCATCTGTGTCTTTGCTGTTCGTACATGTCTTATTGTATGTTTTTCTGTGCGCCTTAATCATCCCTTGGGCTTTTGCGTATCACAAAGTCAACACAGGTAAACTACAATAACTCAACCATTGATAACTCGTTTACCTTGGCTAACTCAACTCGCTCTTGAGGCCCTTGATATTTTGTCCAATAGCTAGACATGTTCAGATATCTGGATATTATATTAGCCGGAGCACAGCATTTCCTACAATTAACAGCGAAGAATCAAATCAGCCTGCGCATCCATATAGTCTTACCAGAGACTTCTCATGCTGCATGAAGGAGAACTGGGCCCTTAGCTAGCATTAGGGCGAGCAACGAAGACATTGATCAGACTGCGCGGATGCACAGGCTGATCTGTGTCTTCGCTGAGCGCATATGTAAATTGTAGGAAATGCAGTGCCCCAGCTCATTGTTTTAGTTTTCCTGAATTTATCTTTAAAAGTATATGATGTTTGTACTCTGGAATCTGTCTTAGAGCGGAAATAAGAACAGAAATGTATAATCATGTGGACCCCAGTTTTGTCTACAAGAAGTGAGGTTTACTGACCGTTCCAAGGCGGTTATTCTGTCGCGGTTTATTTTTGTTATGGTTTGTCTTTGAGTGTGTGTATCGCGTATATTTTTTATTTTCATTTTTGTTTTGTTTTGTTAAGCCCATTGGCCATTTTGTGGGAAAGTGACTGTCATTTTGGCTTTCCGCTTATGGTGTTTCCATTAAAGTCTAGTTATTTCATGATTGTGTTTCTTTCCCTTTGGTGTCTCTGATGGGAGATGTAGGTTAATTGTATCGATTCCTGATCATTGCCTTCGCTTCTATTTTGCAAGGGGGTTCATTACATGAATTTGTTGACGTTGTTTGTATGTTTGATCTACAAAGTGCTAGTTTGCTGGACTGTAGTTGGAATGATGAGAATGAGGAATAGATACTTCTGACGTATTTCCCCTTATGTATAACAAGAGAAACAATTCTTTGTACTCCATGATCAATTTTCTTTAAAATAAGCCCCTCGGAGAATGGGTGAGCAAAGCATATATTAAAGTGTAGACCCCTATGATGTACCACTCTCTATCCTGTCCATTAGCCATAACCATGTATAAAAGGTTGTTGTCAAGAGATTCAGACGACAGCTGTATTATTCAGTTCACAGTAGTATCGAAAATGGGCACTATTTAATCAGTGTCGACTGGTCTGTGTTTGCATGGTAACGTTTATTGCCAATAGGTTCGGTGGACAATTGAAGTGAAGGCAATGATCAGGAATCGATACAATTAACCAATTAGCCAATAAGCTATCAAAAAATTAAGCGATACACACACTCCAAGACAAACTATATAAAAAAACAAACCACGACAGAAGAACCGCCTTGGCACGGTCAGTCATGCGAATTCCACTTTCCACTGGGGGTGGGGGGGGGAGGGGTGGGGGGGTTTGGGGCTAAAATCGATCCTACGCTTACGCGGTCACACTCCTCGCCCTTACCACCGTCGCGATTTAGACAAACAATTATGTTTGCAGTCTGCGTGAAGGCCTCCTAACTCACCAGTACAACATCTCTGAGAACACATAAATCAAACAACCACAGAGATGAAACAACGGTGAGGACTCGACAGCAAGAAATAACTGAAATGCTGGAGCGAAAAAAAAACAACAACAAAAAATAGACTCCGATGATATTCCCCCGCGGACTAGGGCGACATCTGGTTACCCTGAAGATGTGTTTTTTTTAAATCTCCATCTCCTGCAAACAAATAAACAAGCAAATACAAACTCAAACAAGTAAAAATTAAGCAAATGAGCGATTTGTAGTTTTGCATTTATGAATCGTAGATTTTGCACAGAAACATGTATTCACAGACAGTTTTAATATGTTCCCATCTAAACTTTTACAATTGTCTGATAGACACTTATTAGTGTATACATATAACGACGTTGACTGTAGTGAAACTTATAAAAGAGAAAGATTGCCATTTATCCTGAGTTTGTTTGCGTGTAATTCTTTATAACCTCTTCCAGTGGATACCCTAGTAGAATCCTTATCAAGTTTTGGCAACACAGTGTCCTTTTCAGGTTTTGGCAGCGTCGGTTTGCTAGCTCTCATGCGTGCGTTGTCCAAATTCGTACGTGTCGACTGTCTTTCTACTCGCCTCCTTGGTTTTGGCTTGTACACAGACCTTGTTGTCCTCCTGTGTGTAAGATAGTCTCGTATTTCATCGACTAGTTTGCTACCAAAGTCATCCGTCTCCGTTTTCTCCGGTATAGTTTTTAACCGTTTGAGCGGCGCTTTGACTTTATCCTTTTTCTGACCAGGTTTTTTCTTAATATCTTGTTTAGATTCCGTTTGGTCGATATATTTAGCTACTTGTACCGATCGATTTTCGTTATTGTCCTCCATTTTTACATTCATACTTTTTAACTTTGTCTCAAGAGTGCCCATCCGATGCTGTGTACCTTCCATTTCTGTTCTGACCCTTTTGTTTTCGTGAATTAATCTTTTATTCGCAATTTGTAATTCAGCATACTTTTCCTTTGTTATCTCCCACTGGCGCTGTTCTTGTAACAACATCATCTTTTCCCGCTCTGTCTCTCTCACCTTTCTTCGTAACTCCTTTATCTGTTCCATGTCTTCATCTGTGTCAGCTTTATCTTTCCCAAAGACTTTCGTTCTTTCTGTTTTTCTATACCTTTCAGCCATGCGCAAACGATTCATTAAACGACGCATTTCAGCATCCATAGTGGTAATTTTATATTCAAAATCTTTCAAGCGGGTAATTTCCTTTTTTAAATTTTCAGTTTCTTTCTTCATATGTTCTGTTTCACCTTGGCGATCTTCCATTACATTTTTCATTTCTGCATTAAGAATGCCGGCATGTCCTCTACTATCCAACTTACTCTGTTCAAGTTCCTGTTTTGTTAAATTTAATTCTATCTTAAGATCTCTGAGTTCTTCAGAAGCCTCAGTCCATCTACATTTCAGTTCCTCATATTTTTCAATTTTATCTTCATGTAGATTCTGTAGCTGCTCATTCCGCGACCTAAGATTGCGAAACTCTAAAGCTTGTGATTCTAATGATTTAGCGAGATTTTCATATTCCTCTTGCTGGCGACTGCGGTCTCCTTCGAGTTTACTCGACCTGTTTTCTGCTGCTGTTAGTTTTAGTTTAGTTTCGTTCAACACAGTTTCAAGATCTCTCAGAGTTTCTTTGGAAATTCGTTTTTCTTGTTTCAGTTCATTTTCTAAGACGGTTTTAGCAGCTGTCAAATCTTTCACCTGATCTTGCAATGATTCGAGTTCATCATCAAGACCAGCATTCATGGATAGCTTTGTTGACAATTCCTTTATAGACTTATCTTTCTCTTGAAGGTCTTTGATCAGTGTTTGCCTATCAAGGTCGAGATTAGCATTCATGCTTTCCAGATCAATATTCCTTAGTTTGAAGCCGTCATTCTCTTTCAACAATACTATGCATCTTTGTTTCGATTGTTGTAGTTCTTCAACAAGCTCCTCACGCTTTTCTTGTGCCTCTTTCTGCTTTTCCTTTTCTTCATCGGTCATTGACATCACACTTACAGATCTATCCACCATATTGTTTGAAGACCTGAGTTTGTTTAAAGCATGTATTTCTTTCTTTAGACTTTCAATTGTTGCATTTGCATCTTTGTTGCTAATTTGCAAGGCTATAACTTGAGCTTGAAGAGATAACAGCAGCTGCTCGTCTTTTGCTTTCTTTTCAGGATCTGGAACTTTTTCTTCAAGATCTTTGATCGCATCTTTAAGCTTAGCCCTATCAGCTTCAAGAATTTCACACTTAAGGTGCAAATCTTTTTTCTCAACAAGAAGAAAATCATGCCGGTTTTGAAGTTCATTTCGTTCTTTATCCATTTCTGAAATCCTGTATATGTATTGCTCGCGTTCCTTCATAAACATAATAAAACGTTCGTCCATTTCTTGGTTATGCTTTTCCAGATGCATGATTTTTTCATCATTAGCACGTGATGTGTGTTGTTCAAGAAGGTCCGCTTTCTGTCGCAGCAATTGGTTTTCTGTATTGACGTCATTGTACTTTTTCATTATATCAGCGTAATCGTCCTCAAGTTGTTTTTGTTTTCTTTTCAAGGCTTTATTCGCTTCTTTTAAATATTGTCTATCTTTATATATAACATTGTATGATTCCATACTCTGAATACCGTCCGGATCCGTGGTTTCTGTACTGTCAAGTTTCCCACGCAAAATTTTGTTTTCATTGTACAGAATATCATAACTCCGTAGAAGATCAGCTGCGTCACTCTCTAAAATATCGATTCTTTTCCGGTATGCCCTCTGTGACTCTAACAATTCGTCTCTTTCGATAATTAAAAGCTGCATGTCTGGATTCACAACATTTTCCTTCTTCACAACTGTTACTTTCTTTTCCTCAATATCCGCCAAGGATTTGTTTCTCAGTCTCTTCAGCATGATTCGGCTTTATGAAGTAATTATTGCTGTCACGCTTTAATCAGCTCTGGAATCTGAAAGGCAATGAAAATGTTACTTTTCTTTGGAACATATACAGTAACATTCCCATATTAAGACCACCTATGAGACTGTGCAGACGTTATCTTAAAGGCCACGTTTGAACAGTCCCAAAGGTGGTCTCATCCTAGTGGAATCTGGGTGTTGGAAATACAAAGAAAGAACAGATGAAATCATTTAAATGTGCGTTAAATGTGTCACTGATGGGAGCTGTGGGTTAAATTTTCAGTTTTGTGGAGCACTCTTTGCTTGCAAGTGATAACCCTTTTTTATGAAACACATAACACAAAACATGACTCTACTGTCAATAACTTATATTCGGAGGCAGTAGTAAATGTGTCGCACAACAGACGGCTTCTAACCCTAGCTCTGAAATCAGTGTGTGATTCGTGGCTCATTTTACCAACACGGCATATCATAGTTTCAATTAGCTATACTCAACAAATGATATAATAATATCCAAAAGGAAGAATATGTTCGGGCAAGTTTATTATTCATAAGCACATGTCTTTAAGCATATGATGTGAATGTTGTATTTGATTGTGACTGATCCTGGACATTTTTGTTATCAATATCTCATTTTTATATTTTCACTTTCGATATATTTACAGTACTCATTATATACGCCTGGATCCACTTGCTGCTCACGTTAAAAAGACTCCGATTTTTCATCACGTGATCAAGTCCGTGAAAAGAACACCCACTAAACCCCCACTTCATATAAGAACGCTGGGGTTTACGTGCGTGAAATGATAGAATGCGTGCGGTTAACCCTCCTGCTGAATAAATTACTTAAGCAATCACCATTTCTGACTACACCCACATATCAAATTTTCTTGATATAATGTATTCATTAAGTTCATAAACTGCATGACAAACAGTTTTGATTTTAATAAAACTGCCTCTGTCAACTGATCTGGATCTACACTCTTTGCAAAGATAGGGGCCGCCGTGATCACAGAACTAAAGGTTAAAGAAGTAGTTCTAACAAGTCATCACGAAAACACGCCTATCTAATTTTGACCCCCTTGGACCCCACTCTCGTATAGTAAAATGAGGGTTTACAGGGATAAACCTTACTTTTCTTATTTGAGCTTTAAAATATATATTGTGGATATTCGTTAGAACCGCCTCGCCGAGGCGGTTCTCACAAGTGTCCACAATCTATGTTTTGAGCAGAACTAAGAAAAATATCACAATTTTTCATCTTAAAATGTTCGTATTTTCAGCGGTAAAATTGACAATGTATTTGTATAGGCGTGTTTTCGTAATGTACCCACGATCTATGCTTTGAGCATGATTGTTAATTTGGCGAGTATTAAGAATCTTTGCCGGCCTCGGTAGCTCAGTCGGATGCGCGTCTGACTGGTGATCAAGAGGACGCTGGTTCGGTACCTGCCTCTTTCGCGGAGATTTATCATGAAATCTGTACCATGGTCATTCTCTCCCTTCCGCTGATTCAAGAAAGGCATTTGTCAGTTTCTGGCGAAAGAATTTGCACTGTACTAGTTAACCGCTTACTTATAAGCCTGTCCCGGAACGTGTGGATAGGTAAACTGACCGGCTCAAAAATGACCTGAAATAGTGTTGAATGGGCCGTTAAACAACAATACAAACGAAGAAACAAACAAACAATTTAGAAACGTTTATCATTTGTGTCACGTGCAGGCAAGGCTTATCAGTTTTTAACTGTTCATTCACTTATAACAGAACCAAGAAGATCCAAAAAGAAATACTTACATTTTTAGAACACAAAATTATGGTGTCCTGCTTGTCGAATATTAAACTTCACTTTTCCTGCTTTTAGTGTGACGAACAGGTACATGAAAGTGAAACACAAGAGCCCAATTCTAAATGAAAAGTAATACCAGCGTGACAGGTAGGGCTGTCTTTGGTTACAATTGTTTTTAATTTTCACACAAAGGCCTTGCTGATAAGTCTGTATATGTTTCTGGTTTTGTTTGTTTGTTTGTTTGAATTGTATTTTACGTCCCCGTCAACACTATTTAGGTCATTTAGGAGACGTTGCTTCCTATTTCGCGGGAATTGTACTCGACATTGAGAAGAAATGACATCTCAAGCCCTGTCGCCAAATGAAACAAAAAGGGTCTATAGCACTGCTTTGTCTGGGCAGGCTTAGATATTCTAAGCGGTTTACCTGTATTCATGTGCGTTGGGTTTCAGCTCTTCGTGAAAGCATCATCCAGCCCAGTCTAATTTTCCAAACCCCGATGAGCGGGGGCTGTATATGGCTCTGGTACAAGCACATAGCGGTCCATTGAAAGCAGACTCAGATTCGAAAACCGTTAATAAATCTAAGATGATACTCTGATTGTCTAAAATAAAATAAATACATGCATTCTTAAAAATGTTACATTTTCTACACTTAATCCTAGTGCCCGGGACAACATATAATCCGAAGTATTAGGAAAGACAGGCCTGACCAAACAGTGTAGTCCCGAATCAGACGTCCGTCTGATCAGGGTCTACACTGCTGAAGGAGTCGTCAGATCAGAATCTAGACTGTTTGGCATTCCGTCTGCCTCTTTTGGACTCCTTGCAGGTTCATGAAACAAATTTTGATTAAACTTTAGGAGATATACAAAAAATCCTAAAAGGCGTCCGAATCTTAAGCGATTTCGGGCACGGCAAAACTTACAAGAACACCTGACCGACAAGAAAGAAGTCTATGGTAAGTTTGCGAGGGTAGCCTACACATATACTCGCATACCGATCAGTCTTTGCCGTTCTTGAGCATTCATTTCTCTCTTTGCTGTGCATAGAACGATAATCAAAGATCGACAAATTTCGATGCGCAAGGTGATCCTACGATTTCCTGGTCGAATATCTATCTTCATCGACTTTTATGTTTCTCGACTTATATGTTACGTTGATTTTCAAAACAAAGCCCTTGGTTCTATCTGCATATCAAAACGTTTTGTCTTGTAAAACAAAGACGAAACCGATATGGCCTGACGCTTCTATAACTTTCTATCCCCCGTAGACTGAGTAATACAATACCTGTTTGTGTTGAAGCTTTACGTTCCCGTCAATACTGTTTAGGTCATTAGTCATGCTTTTCTAGATATAAGACGAGTAGTTCAGAACAGTTAAAAGCAGAGAACTACATTAATGAAATTCAAAGGCAGTTACTTATCATCTTCTGTTCCTAACATTGTTTTTGAGCTCAAAAACTGAAAAATAACATTTACGTGTTCATTACAATTACAATGTTCAGGTATTATACAAAAGCGCTCATTAACCCATATTGTACCGGAAACTCCAAAAGGGGTAAGTGGCAAACAGTGCAGACCCAGATCGCACGCTGCAGAACGCGGCGTCTGATCAGGGCCCACGCTTTTGCAAAACGTTCAGCCATTTTCTAAATAAGTTTTGAAGAAAACACAACCGGACACCCCTAAATTTTGAAATGGACTACTGCCATATATAAGGAGGAAGATTTCATTCGGTACAAAAAGGGTTAAGACAACTTCTAACATTCCCAACGGTGATCTCTTACCAGAAGAAAGAGTGTGGAAAATGCCAAGTCAGAAAAAAACCTAATCCTTTCAAGGAAGTCTTTATTTTTAACTGGTTTCAGTGTAACAGCAGCTGCTGATCTACACTGTTTGCACGATGACATGATTCAATATTGTGTATGCACGGTCTGGTCTACACTGATTGCAGGACGATAGGTTAAAGACTGCGTATGCACGGACTGATCTATACTGACCGCAGGACAGCGTATGCATAGACTGATCTACACTGACTGCACAACCACAGGTTAAAGACTGCGTTTGCACGGACTGATCCACACCGACTGCAGGAACACAGGTTAAAGACTGCGTATGCACGGACTGATCTACACTGCTTACAGGACCACAGGTTAAATATTGTGTATGCACAACCTAATCTACACTGACTGCATGACCACAGGTTAAAGAATGCGTACGCACGGACTGATCTTCACGGATTGCAGGACCACAGGTTAAACACTGCGTATGCACGGACTGATCTACACTGACTGTAGGACCATAGGTTAAAAACTGCGTATGCGTGGACTGATCTACACTGACTGCAGGACCACGAGTCAAAGACTGCGTATGCGCGGACTGATCTAAACTGACTGAAGGACCATAGGTTAAAGGCTGCGTATGCGTGAACTGAATTACACAGACTGCAGGACCACGGGTCAAAGACTGCGTATGCACGGACTGATCTACACTGACTGCAGGACCATATGTTGAAGACTGCGTATGCGTGGACTGATCTACAATGACTGCAGGGCCACAGGTTAAAGAATGCGTATACACGGTCTTATCTACACGGATTGCATGACCACAGGTTCAAGACTGCATATGCACAGACTGATCTATACTGATTGTAGGACCACGAGTCAAAGACTGCGTATGCACAGACTGATCTACACTGATTGTAGGACCACAGGTTAATGACTGCGTATGCACAGACTGATCTACACTGATTGTAGGACCACAGGTCAAAGAATGCGTATGCACAGACTGATCTACACTGACTGCAGGACCACAGGTTAAAGACTGCATATGCACAGACTGATCTACACTGATTTTAGGACCGCAGGTTAAGGACTGCATATGCACAGACTGATCTACACTGATTGTAGTACCACAGGTTAAAGACTGCGTATGCACAGACTGATCTACACTGACTGCAGGACCACAATTTAAAGACTGCATATGCACAGACTGATCTACACGTATTGCAGGACCACGAGTCAAAGACTGCGTATGCACAGACTGATCTACACTGACTGCGGCACCACGGGTTAAATACTGCGTATGCACAGACTGATCTACACTGTTTGTAGGACCACAGGTTAAAGACTGCGTATGCACGGACTGATTTTTACGTATTGCAGGACCATAGGTTAAAGACTGCGTATGCACAGACTGATCTACACTGACTGCAGGACCACAGGTTAAAGACTGCGTATGCACAGACTGATCTACACTGATTGTAGGACCACAGGTTAAAGACTGTATATGCACAGACTGATTCACACTGATTGTAGGACCACGGGTCAAAGACTGCGTATGCACAGACTGATCTACACTGATTGTAGGACCACAGGTTAAAGACTGCGTATGCACGGACTGATTTTTACGTATTGCAGGACCATAGGTTAAAGACTGTATGCGTGGACTGATCTACACTGACTTCATGACCACGGGTTTAAGACTGCGTATTAGTGGACTGATCTACACTTATTGCAGGCCCATAGGTTAATGACTGCGTATGCACAGACTAATATACACTGACTGCAGGACTACATGTTAAAGACTGCGTATGCACGGGCTGATCTACACTGACTGCAGGACTAGATGTTAAAGACTGCGTATGCACGGATTGATCTACACTGATTGCAGGATCATTGCTTCAAGACTGTTAATGCACAGACTGATCTGCGCTGTCTGCAGCACCATGGGTCAAAGACTGCGTATGCACAAGCTGGTCTTCACTACGGTATTCCTTGGCGTTACGAGTTTACTTCATTAATTTCACTGAGTTATGCAACACATTTGTTTTGTTTTACGGCCCTTAAAGATTGTTTAACTCATTCCGAACCGATCATTACGCCGATGAATCCGTGTCGTTTCACCCGTGGGTTGTTTCGCCGGGTCGTTTCGCCCTGAGTCGTTTCGCCCTGATTTCGGGGGTGGGTCGTTTCGCCCTTATCAGGTGAGTCGTTTCGCCCGTGAGTCGTTTCGCCCGTGGGTCATGTCACCGCAATTATATCTTTAAGGGAGTGACAAACGGAGTGGATAGGTAAATGGACACACGATTGAATGAATAAATGAACGGACTGACGAACGGACGGTTGAATATACAAAGACTGATAAGTGAATTAATGAATGAATGATTGATTGAGGTTTCACGTCCGAGTCAACACTGTACAGGTGATTCTGCAGACGTTGGTTCCAGTTTTGTGGGGAATTTTTTACCCGACATTGAGATGAAACGACACCACAAGCGGAAAGCCAAAAGGACAGTTACTCAGTTACTATCCTAAAAATGATAGTGATCATTGTTTCTCGTGCCGAGGCTGGTTTCTGATTGTCAAAGACTCTTTTACGTAATGTCTGAGTTGTGCAAAAATACCAGAATTTGTTTATCAGAACAATTTGGATTTTTTTTTTTTTTGTGTGTGAAAAAATCGATGTCAGCAAATCTGTATTATGAAGAACCCCACCCCTAAACCCCACTTTATACAGCAATTAGTGGGTCATCACATATCAGTAGATCAATATCAAACGAGGATATTACAATATTTTCCGGGACTCCCCATACCCTATCAACCCCTTTACATATCAGAACATATCTAACATCAATCCATAAGGCTTGAAAAAGTTAGGGCGAAACGACCCACCAAATCAGGGCGAAACGACCAACGGGCGAAACTACCCAGGGCGAAACGACTCACGGCGAAACTACCCACGGGCGAAACGACTCACGGGCGAAACGACCCGTGACCAAGCCGAATGTTAAACAGATATGGGCGAACATTCGAGTACCCGGAGAAAAACATCTGATCTCCCATTGCAGAACTTGGCGTGTCACAACTCACAGCGGTGATAGACCTAAAGATACAGAGTCAGCGCACTTACCCATGAAGCCACAGAGGCCCGTTTCTGGAGCGTGATAGCTCAGTGGTTAGTGCACTTGCCTCTGATGCTAGAGGTCCTGGGTTCGATCCCCGGCAGCGGCGATAAAATTTCGGTGTCCGAACACGCTCCATTGCATCATTTGCAGGGATGAATGTCATAAAGTGCACCGTCCTTCGGATCGGGACGTTAACTGGAGGCCCCCTGTGCAGGGAGAACCATCCCCTGTGCAGGTTAAAGAACCCTACCACAATAACATGATTACTGTGTAGACTTTCATCCTGCAAAACTGGAGTGTATGTAATATACACCTGTCTTGAATGCCCGCGAGGGCGTATGGCAGTATATAGAGAAAGAAAGAAAAAAGAAAGGAAATAATGTGCATTTATTCTGCATGAGTCGATCTCTTTTCGGGATTGCGCTTATCAGAACAGATCGCGTGACGAAATACCTGTTGTACCCCTTCTAACCGGGTAACCCACACGGATAGAAATCAATGACGTTTGCATTGATAAGTGCTCGTTTCATTATTTCTATTGATGTTGTTGAAAATTTCAATGATAGAGAGAAAAACAAAAACAAAATCAAAACAGAACCGTTGTATATATACATGCTCAGACAGCTAGAAAAAAAGCAAAATTTTGTATTTATAAATGTTTTTGTTTATTTTATTTTTATTTTTTTCTAATTTCATTCGTGAACATATTTGAAGATGATTTTACATTACATTTTGCTTGTAGCGTGTGTGTTTTTTCTACTTCATATCTGTACTTGCTATTGTTTGTTTGTTTGAATTGAGGTTTAACATCCACGTCAATAATATATTGCTCCTTCTGGAGACGCTGCTTCCAATTGTGTTGAACTTTTATCCGACATTGAGATGAAATGACATCTACAGCCCTGCCGTCAACTGAGTTGCAATGAAACCGAACGGCTTATATGCATTGGACAGTCTGACTCACACCAACTTGCCTGGACAGGCTTAGACCTAGCGGTGCACCAGTTTATATGTGACCAGTTCATCTCTGCGTGGAAGCATCATGCAGCCAAATCTTTTTCTCAAAGACGCGTTGCGCTTGGGCGACTGTGGTAGCTAGTGAAAAAGTGAGTGAGTGTTTCAGGTTTACATCCCACCAATAGCCAAGGCCATACGGAGATGGAACCTCGGTTTAAAGGTTCAACCGAAAGTCTGCTGAGTCCCGGAATCGAACCAACAACCCATGGCTGGTTTATGAGACGAGCCGCTTAACTACTACAACACGCAGGCTTTTCCGGGTGTTTATTATGTTAGACCCAGTGCTTCAGCTGAAGTGCACGACCCGCCGGATGCTTTTAGCTTTATGAGTGTTACCATATATGGGTATGGCGGCCATTTCGGTCATGTGACCTGGACCTAAAACGGTTCCCCCAATAAATGCGCCTTATCGTAAGGAGCAAAAATATATCTTATACTTTAGTACTGTATTCTGAATCATTTGCAGGATAAAATGCATTCTTACTTTTCCAATACAAAAGCATATGTGTCAAAGTTTGACCTAGGCACAAAGAAGGTCAAGGTCAACCCAGGGTCACCATTTTAGCAATTTATGATGGGCCTACGTCCCAGATGCTATTTATCAAGTTTCGTGGAAATCTGCCCAGTGGTTCTGGAGAAGACTATTTTTGAAGGGTTTTTACCATATATGGCTTGGCGGCCATATTGGTCATGTGACCTGGACCCCATGAGCAAATTTTGGTTTCCCCCATCCCATAGAGGCTCCATATGAAATTTGACTTTAATCGGCCTAACGGTTTCCGAGGAGAAGCAGTTATAATTTTTTCACATTTTTCGCCTCGGCGAGGCTATACTAAATGGAATGTAATATTTCGCAAGTTCATTGGTAAGATCTCATTGATATCTATCAGTATGCCAAAAATTGTTTAAATATTCCAAGCGGTTAAGTCACTATCACCAATTTTCACAAACGGGTTACGGACGGACAGACAGATCAACCAACCATCCAACCAGACAGACAGACAGACAAACCATATATGGCTTCGCGGCCATTTTGGCCATGTGACCTGGACCCCATGAGCAAATTTTGGTTTCTCCCATCCCATAGAGGCTTCATATGAAATTTGATTTCAATCGGCCCAACGGTTTCCGTGGAGAAGCAGTTCGAAAATTTTCACATTTTTCACCTCGGCGAGGCTATACTAAATGGAATGTAATATTTCGCAAGTTCATTGGTTAAATCTCATTGATATCTATCAGTATGCCAAAAATTGTTTAAATATTCCAAGCGGTTAAGTCACTGTCACCAATTTTCACAAACGGGTTACGGACGGACCCAAAGAAGGTCAAGGTCAACCCAGGGTCACCATTCTAGCAATTTATGATGGGCCTACGTCCCAGATGCTATTTATCAAGTTTCGTGGAAATCTGCCCTTTGGTTCTGGAGAAGGCTATTTTTGAAGGGTTTTTTACCATATATGGCTTGGCGGCCATTTTGGTCATGTGACCTGGACCCCATGAGCAAATTTTGGTTTCCTTATCCCAAAGAGGCTCCATATGAAATTTGACTTCAATCGGCCCAACGGTTTTCGAGGAGAAGCAGTTCGAAAATTTTCACATTTTCGCCTCGGCGAGGCTATACTAAATGGAATGTAATATTTTGCAAGTTCATTGGTTAGATCTCATTGATATCTATCAGTATGCCAAAAATTGTTTAAATATCCCAAGCGGTTAAGTAACTATCACCAATTTTTACAAACGGGTTACGGACGGACAGACAGACAGACCATATATGGCTTGGCGGCCATTTTGGTCATGTGACCTGGACCCCATGAGCAAATTTTGGTTTCCCCCATCCAATAGAGGCTCCATATGAAATTTGACTTCAATCGGCCCAACGGTTTCCGAGGAGAAGCAGTTCGAAAATTTTCACATTTTCGCCTCGGCGAGGCTATACTAAATGGAATGTAATATTTTGCAAGGGTATTGGTTAGATCTCATTGATATCTATCAGTATGCCAAAAATTGTTTAAATATTCCAAGCCGTTAAGTCACTATCACCAATTTTCACAAACGGGTTACGGACGGACAGACTGACAGAATGACCGAATGACAGAATGACACGGTGATTTTAGGGCACTCTTAGACATCAACCGACTTCAGTCGGTTCCTTTTTCTGCGGGTCGTGCAATAAATGTTGTTTATCTAATGGGAACACCAGGGGCCAGTTGTTAAAAGCAACGTTAGCTTAACGAGCTCATTAGCGGTCAAATTGTTAACTGTTCTGGCAAGTATAATATCTAAAATTCTGTTATTTTTGCTGAAAAATTGCGAGCAGCTTTTGCAAATGCAAAAGCTGCTCACAATTTTTCAGCAAAAATATTAGCATATTTGACATATTAAATGGTCAAAGTTTTAACGATACGTTAACTAACGACATCGTTAGTTTTGAACAACTAGCCCGAAGGTAATCCAGCTGATATTGGCTTACACTGTGGTAAGACCTGCTGTACTTGCAGCAAGTAAGCCTAGAGCGGAATGTTGCTATTCCTTCTGTTTCTACATATCTGTTCATTTTGCTTTCTCCCCTATCCCTCAATTTCATCGCCTGTACTGTCTCTTCTTTTACCCTCTTTCTCTAGGAGACGACACAAAATTACCCATGAAGGCTGACGTGGCGCTATGCTCAAATCAATCAATCAATCAATCAATCAATCAATTAGTAAGACAGTCAGCCAGCCAGTCAGGCTGTCAGTCGGTCAGTCAGTCAGTCAGTCAATCAATCATTCGATCGATCAATCAATAAGTCTGTCAGCAAGTCAGTCAGACTGTCAGTCAGTAGATCAGTTAATCAATCAATCAATCGATCAATGGGCAACGACAAGATGTCGATTTATAAGGCTAACATGGGCCATGCCAAGCGCAAAATCTCTTCAAGCCATGCGCCAAGCGAAGACTCACAACAACTTGAGAATGCGCACAGTCTGTTCAGAGTCTTTGCTGTGCTCTATATGGATACCCCTCGACACAAAGTGTCGTTGTGTATAGACTAAGGTGACTATATAACCATTGGGCGGGGCAGTCTCATTACGAAAACACGCCTATATTACCCCCTTAAACCCCACTTTTATCTAATAAATCTGCGGTCAATAGGGGTATTATCTTATTTTTCATATTTCTGCTCAAAAACATACATTGTGGGTACTTGTTGAACAGTCTCGCCGAGGTGGTTCTAACGAGTTCCCACAATCTACTTTTTGGGCCAAAAAAAAAAAAAGAAAAATATAAGAATATTTTTATCTGATTGTTTTGTGGTATATATATATATATAAAAGACGCATTACGAAAACACGCCTTTACAAATACATTGTAAACTTCAAAAAATCGTGATATTTTTCTTACTTTTACTCAAAATATAGAGTGTGGGTACTCGTTAGAACCGCGTCATCGTGGCGGTTCTAACGAGTACCCACAATCTATATTTTAGAGCAGAAATAAGGAAAATAAGGTTTACCCCTGTAAACCACCACAGTTTTACTATATACAAGTGGGGTTCAAGGGGGTCAGAATTATACAGGCGTGTTTTCGTGATGGTGTTTCTTAATCCGATTTGAGTTTTCGCACACAAGGTCGATTTCGCTGTTTCGCTCGTACAGGATCATATTTACTTATCGCTTTTGACATCAGAAGAACGATATATATATTTCCAGTGGTGTTAATTACGATTTTTTTTGTTTTGGAGTATAACGTCAAAGTCAACACTGATTAGATCATGTCGAGCTAGTATGCGTACCTGTCCACTTAACTTGAGCAGGTTTAAAATCGATTTAACCCCCCCCCCACACACACACACACACTTAGTGGAATTCGTTTCACCGAACGTTCCAAGGCGGTTGCGGGTGCTCGTGCGAACAGCCTCAATGAGGTGGTTCTAATGAGCACCCGCAACCTATGTGTGGAGTACAAACATGAAAAAATCACATATTTTCACCAGAAAAAGTCATTTTGTAGATTTGAAAGAATGCACTTTGTCACACGACTGTTTATGGTAATGCGGCACCACACTGCGTTTCTATTCGCCGGAAATTATAACACCCTTTATGAAAGAATGACCGTGAAGATGGTGAATCATCATAAAAGAATGCTTCTGCCTGGCAGGTATCGAAAGGCACGGCCTTCTGTTCATCGGTCAGACCTGCCTCCGACTGGGCTCCGGAAGCCGTCTTTTAAAAAGTCTTACTAATGAGACGCAAAAAATTTTGAATTTTGGTGTCTGGCAGGAGATAGGGATTGTTAACAAGAGTGATACCGAAAGTTCCGGTGTTTCGATCTATTTCGATCTTAGAACTACGATCACTTAAGTTCGACTAAAGTCTGATTGAATTGTCTTCGGTCAGAGGAAAATGACTAAACGATAGTCCGACTATGGTTGACTGGTTCCCATTTTTCCCTGAAGCACAGCAGAACACTAGAGCAGTAGTTTGTTTCGTCAAAAGTCACGGAAACCATTGTTCGACTCAAAGTGATAGAACTACCTCGATAACTCATTCGTGTGCTAAAATGACATCACGAAAACAAGCATATATAATTTTGACCCCCTCTAACCCCACTTTTATATAGTAAAACTGGGGTTTGCAGGGGTAAACCTTATTTTTCTTATTTCTGCTCTGAGATATAGATTGTTGGTACTCGTTAGAACCGCCTCAGTGAGGCGGTTCTAACGAGTACCCACAATCTATATTCTGAGCAAAAATGAGAAAAATATCAAAATTTTTCATCTGAAAATTTTCATTTTTTCGGCTATAAATGTCTCAATGTATTTGAATAGGCGTGTTTTCGTAATGATGTATCGTCTATCCCTAGATCTAGCGTTTTTAACGTAAAAATGTTTTATATGTTGCTTATCTCTAGTTCAGATAAAGATTGTGGGTGCTCAGAACAGCCTCGTAATACTCAACTGAGGGTGTATGCCGTATGGAGTGATATATAACGAGTACCCACAATCTTTGAGCCATAACTGGACTTTAGAGAGGGCGTTCATTACACGGACTTGTTAACCTGGTGATTCTCGTTTCATCTTAAACTGAAAAAAGATGTCTTTGAAATGAAATAAAGAAGTCATATTGTTCGTTCCCAAATAAATTAATACAGTTATTAATACAGTTAAATACGTTTTGGCAAGCAGAACAAACGTAACATAATCCAAGTCATTGTGATGTGAACTTTAACTGATATTGTCCTTCTAGAGAGCATAATACATTTATCCCCAACTGTAAGGTTTCGTTATCCTCTTTGGCATTTAAATGTATCACGTGTTTTGTGCGTTTTTTTTTTTTGTTTTGTTTTTTTTTTATCTATGTGGAAGGGGCGGGCACTGTTGAGCTTAAAGCCTCCATGCGGATCAATTTGTTATTGTTATTTTGTTTGATACTGGAACTGAGGGCGAGGGTTGAAATTTCATAAACTCTGGAGTTGATGCCCCCAACAGGTTGACTACTGACCGTCCCAAAGCGGTCGTTCTTTTGCAGTGTCTTAACTGTTACTTGGCTTTGTGCCGTTGGTTCATGTTTCGTCTGTTTTTGTGTGTGCCTCCGTGTCACTTTCTATAGGAGAAAGATTGACCTTTTCTTACTGGTTCGTTCCCATTCTTGAGTCCCTATGGTATTAATCCCGAAGCTCTAGAAACGAAATAGTAAGGCATATTTAAGGGAGGTGTCCTGAAATTCATTTATCTTGGAACTGCATATTGTGCATGTCATACTTTCATCACGAAAACACGCCTATATGATTCCTAACCCCTTGAACCCCACTTTTGTATAGTAAATATGGGTTTACAGGGGTAAAGCTTATTTTTCTTTTTTTTTTTTTTGCTCTAAAACATAGATTATGGGTACTCGTTACAACCGCCTCGTACCCACAATCTACATTTTGAGCAGAATTAAAAGAAATATCACAACTTTTCATCTTAAAATTTCCGTTTTTCGGCGGTAAAATTTACAATGTATTTATATAGGTGTGTTTTCGTAACGTTTATTTTACAGACTCGAGGGAATAAATCTAAATTATTCATATTATGCCCCATTACGCTATGGGTAACCCTCAGTGGCTCCAACTGCCCCTGAGTCAAACAAATCATTTGTGGCGTCCAACATGATGCCAGAAATGACAAATACTTGGCAAAAATTGTAACATCTTTCTCGTCATTTCTGCTTTCAACAGTGAGAGAGTGCCTGTTGGAAACACACTATTGTGTTACCTAGAGAATAAAGATATGATCCTGAGTAAGATCAGAGGGTTCGGGTAATTGTTGGTTTCGACCCTTTCAAGAGTCATACACTTGGTTAATGCAGTCCTAGTCAAGCGCCCGGGCCAAAGTATGTCGTAGAATTGCTAATCATCACGAAAATACGCCTTTATAATTTTGACCCCCTCGAACCCCACTTTTATATAGAAAAACTGAGGTTTACAGGGGTAAACATTTTTTCTTATTTCTGCTCTAAAATATAGATTGTGGGTACTCGTTAGAACCGCCTCGATGAGTACCCACAATCTATATTTTGAGCAGAAATAAGACATATATCACAATTTTGCATTTAAAAGTTTCGTTGTGTTTGGGCGGTCAAATTTACAATGTATTTGTATAGGTGTGTTTTCCTAATGAATGTGAATAATATGAAAACACAGCCGTATGCTGTAATAGCGCCTTTAATATTTGTAAACCCATCATTTTTTTCAGATGAAAACAGTTGTCAGGTTGTTCTAGTTTTGATATTTCCATGCGTTTGCTTCAAAGATAGACTGTGGGTGCTCATTGACACTGAATTAACGAATACCCAAAATGTATTTTTTTGAGTAAATAAGAAAAAGCAAACCAAAGAATGCCATTCTACATATGTTGTAATGACAATCCTTTAGAAGCCCTCCACATTTTCCAATATAAAGTATGGTTTACAAGGAAAATTATGACCCGGACTTATGAACGCGGTGGTCTATGCAATGCATCACGACAGAGCTTTAACTCTTTGCTGGGCTCTAATTTTTGCGGTTGACATGCTTGTATAATTTGTGCCAACATACGAGCTCTTGTTCTGAGTTCCGATGGTTGGCAATAAAGGTTTTATTTTCAGTTTATTTCCTATTTTACCCATTTCACTGAGAGTTGGGCTTTCGAGCTTCAGGCTATTTGCAGAATCCCGCCGTTTGGGCAGTTTCTTGTCTTTTGAAATGGCAGCGCTTTCTTCCGAAAGTTTTGAGTTCAGTTTTGCTTCCTTTTTATCTACGTATACGGCCCACTGTTCTGATCTTTTATCTTTGAACTCAGGTTTCATTACTGGTACTGCAGTAACAGTAGAGTCGATCTTTTTCTTTTGGCCGGCTGCTTCAAGTAAGGAACGGATTCTGTGATTTTCCTCGTAGAGTCGTGTGTTTTTCTCTTCTAAGTCTTTAAACTTCTCACTGGTGATCTCTAGGTCGTGTAGTTGAACCAATCTACCATTCTTTTCATTAAGTTCCTCTCGAAGTCTCTTAACTTCATCTTGCAGTCGTTTGTTTCTAGCTTTCATATTACTTGCTACATCAGTTTGTACTTCAAGTTCCCGATTTTTCTCTCGTAGTTTGGCTTCGAATTCTCGCTTCAATATTTCATTCTCTTCTGATAACTTTGCATATCTAACAGCCAGATCTTTCGCGGATTCTTTTGGTTGTTGCGATTCAAGTGACTTGTCGACTTTGTGTTCTAAACTTTCTCTTAGCCTGCGATTTTCCTCGTAAAGCCTTGTATTGTTTGCAGCTATATCATGATATTTGTCCTTTGACGCCTCAAATTCTTTCAGCTGTATTATGAGTGTGTCTTTCTTGCTGAGCTCGGCCTGCAAACGATTTAGCTCAGATACAAGTTTCTTATTTTGTTCTTGAATGCTCTTTCCTCTATTAATTTGTCCATTTAAGACTTTCATTTCTGTTTCTTTCTCGTCCATAATCTGACGTAATCTAGCATTCTCTGCATTAAGTCTATTATAACCGGCTTCAATGATTTTCAGTTTCTCCGTCTTGTCTTGTAAGTCTTGCCGCATCCTGTCAGCATTGCTGTTTTCATAAAGATTAAGGATTCGTTTATTTTCTGCTTCCAAACGCTTATTCTGTGCTACAACTTCATTGTATTTATTTTTTCGTTTGGTCCATTCATCCTGTGCTTCCTCAGCTGCGCGTTTATCTTCTAGTAAGCCTGTTAAATGTACATTCTCTTCCTTTAATTTTCGTATTTCGTTTACAGCATCTTGCTTAATCTCGAGTTCTATTTTTTGTCTCTCCATTTCATTCTGCTCACTCTCTGCTGCGCGAAGTCGATTAGCCAGATTTTCGCTTTTCATTTCGTTTACAACATGACTGAGACTTGCTAATCTGGCATCATTTAAAGACTTATTTTTCTCTTCTGATTCCCGTAATCGCGCTATGAAATCTTTGAGATCATCCTCCATTCCCGCCATTCTGTCTTCGAAAACCTGAAGTCTTGCCACTTCTGCTCTGAGTGAATCGCTCTGATCTTTCAGTTGTTGTGTTTCTAGTTCTCTTTCAGCCTTTAATTTATTTAGCTGTCGTATGAGTTTATTGACTTTGTTTTCTTTTTCATTCGTTACTGTTTCAAGCTCTTTTTGACACTTAATAACTTCATATTCACTAGATTTAAGTTGTTCTTTCAACACTTTGATTTCATCATTCAAAGCTTTTGTCGCGACTGTATTCTCGCCTTTGATCTTTTCCATCTCACCATTTAAATCTGTGATGATTTTTGATTGCCGTTCGTTTGCTTTTACTAGCTTAACATTATCAGATTTAAGATCTGATTTTTCATCCTGGATCATATCAAGTCTCACCCTGTGTTCTGCTAGACCAGTATTCATGAATTCTTGGTTCTTCAAAAGTTCTTCCAAATCTTTTTCAAGCTTATCTCTTTCATTATTGAAACGTTTTTCCATTTCATCCTTTTCTTGTTTTAAAGTTACCCTTTCGCGTTCGACACGTGTTAGTTTATTATAGAGATCTTTTTCATTTTTCATAGCTTGCAATGCGTCCTCAAGCTCTGTTTTTGTGGCGACAAGATTTTCATTTAAAGCTGCATTTTCAATTTTGAATCGATCCAGTTCAGTTTCTTGATTATCATATTTCGGCTTCAGTATATTCAACTCAACTTGTATAGCATTCAATTCATCTTTAAGCTGGTTTATCTTTTCAACGTTTTCAGAATCAGCTGCATTTGCATTTTCAGCGAGTGAGATGTTTTTGTCTTCTAATGAGTTTTTGTCCTTTTCTAGTCTACTTATTTTATTTTCAAGTTCATCCTGAAGGTTGCGATATTCCTCTTTCAGTCTTGTGTATTCATCTGTAATACGCTTATTTTCTGAATTGACCTCAATCAATTGTAGCTGCAGTTCTTTCACTTTCTCATCAAGTTGTTCAACTTTTTCGGTTGCTTTCGCTTTTTGTGACTTCTTTTCAGCTTTCAGCTGTTCTTCTAAATCAGTGATTGTATTTTGCAACATTTTTATCTTAGATTCATATTTTTCCGCTGTTTCACTCATGACATTAATCATTTTCTTTAGGTCTTCGATGTCGCGTTCGTTTTGCACCTTACGCTTGACCGAAGAAGATGACTCTCGCTTAAAATTTGTAGCTTGTGCAAGTTTCTCTTTCAACTCGTTATTTTCCTTTTCGATAAATATATGTTTAGTTTTAATTTCTACGTTTTCTTTTGTCAGATCTTCAATTTTAACTGTCATTTCATCTATTTTGTTCTTTGCTAGCTCGACAGCTTCTTCTTGCCTGCGTTTTACAGCCGAGGGTGTACGCTTATTTTGCTCTCTTAGAAAGTCCAGTAGCTTACGTTCGAATTCGGTTTTGTCTTTTTCTAGCATACCTATTTTGGTTGATAAAGCAACGTTCTTTTTGTCTGTCTCAATCTTCTCATTGCGAAGAACTTCTACTTTTGTCCTATATTCTCTATTTTCTTCTTTTAATATCCTTTCTTCTTCTTCATCACGCTTAGTTTTCCGTCTAATACTTGCATCATCTTTCCATTTATTGTCCTCGGTTTGCCCAAGTGCGATGAAGCCCCTCCGAAAAGCCTCATTTTCGCGTTCTAACGTAATGTTTCTTTTATTTAGATCTGATACATCTTCTTGTAGTTTCAGCATCTGATTTTCTATCTCATATTTTTCTTTTTCGATACCTTCTTTTTCATAACCCAGAAGTCGAATTTGTTTCTCCAGCTGTTTCATTTTCTTTTCTAATTCATTCATCTTTTTAACATCATCAAGGCGGTCAATGGCATTTAGTTTATCCTCGAGCTTTCTACTTTTGTCTCTGAGAAGTCTATTTTCGGCATTTAAAGACTCAAAATTAGTTAGCATTTCTTTCGCCTGTAATTCAAGCTGAGAAATCCGTTTCTTATATGCTGTTTCCGCTTCTCGTAAAATCTGTCTATCATCGTATATTCGTTGGTACGATTCTATATGTGTTTCGTCTCCCCGTTCCAGTTTTTCTCTTAATAACTGATTTTCTTTATACATTGAATCAAAATCAGTCAATATCTGAATATTTTCTTCCTCGAGTTCCTTCAGTCTTTTTCGATATATGTGGTCTGTTTCTAAGAGAGCATCTCTTTCGGCAAGTAAGACTTCATAGGGCTTTGTTGTTTTAACTGTAACGCCTCCCACATTCGTTACTACCATTTCTCGTCCACTAGACTCTGGATCCGGTTCTTTTTCAGAGAACTTCACTTTTGCTCTTGTTTGTTCGTCTTGCTTTTCAGACTCATCTCTTCTTTCTTGCCTTTCTTGCCTGTCTTCATCTCGTTTGAAAGTGTTGAACGCCCGTCCTTGAAATATAGTACCTCCTGGTTTCTCTTGATCATACCCAGGTGGAAATTGACTAGAACGGCGGATTTCGTCTTCAGGATTTCTTGTCGACTGAGGTGGTTTGGCCTTTGGTGGATTGGTGGATTGCCAAGTCCGGCTTGGCATGGTTGTTGCTGCCGTGCTCATTTTGATTGTTGAGCTTAACAAATGTCCCCTAGTCTTATGTTAATCGCAGTATTCTTCGAGTTCTATGAGTCCTCAACCGAAGAAATCCTGAAAAATGGGGAATGCATTTTAAATAAAAGCAGTTGCATGGCAAATCAATAACAGATTGTACCGGAATAGTGAACTACCGGCACATGTATGCATATACAATCATGAAAAGATAGCTTTTTATATTTCAGTTTATATATTTGACACTCCCTTCTAGATTGAGAAACAAATGCAGTTTTGGTTTACATTTTAAGAACCAAAATAACAAACGTTGCTTAAGAAACGCATGTATTTCTTTTCTGAAGACACTCGAATACCAGCAGTAAATATAGAACAACCCAGAAAATATACAATATCAATACCAGCAATCACAAACCACTTTGTACTGTCAGGTCCAGTGTTCCATTTATATATAGCTTCAATATTGTAAGAGTAGTTCCCTGTTTTTTTTTCTGCAATGACACCTGAATGTGATGAATAGAAGCTATTAATGTGCATATATATATATATATATATATATATATATATATATATATATATATATATATATATATATATATATATATATATACATATATATATATATATATATATATATATATATATATATATATATATATATATATAATAAGTCAGCAAATAAGAAAGGGGTCAGTATCCGTGAGACGACCAACAAAGGCTCAGGCGTGACTGCGCATGTCGCCAGAGCCTTTGTTGCTCGGAGACATGCATTTGAGACATTAACAATGTTTCAGGCGAGACGTCACGCCTCTGACCATGTTAGTTTCATGCGCAGACTCGGGTGAACCCCCTCTGAGCGCTTATGTAATATATCTCATTTTGTCATGACAGCCTCATTTTTGTTACTCTCAGTAGTCGGTTGCAGTTCATCACATCATGTGTACAGCCAGTTTCTTGAAGGATGTTTTATTATTATCATTACAGTAGAACGTCACTGGCTTGAACACCGATGGCTCGTTTACCATGACTGAGTGGAACCCGTCCTCTATATAAGACATAGTGCGGGATGACTAAGATGGTTTGCTTTTATCTTGCCAATTTATGCTGTGTTTACTCATAAGAATCGCCTCGATGAGGCGATTCTAATGAGTACACACAGCATAAATGCTTTTCATAGATGTCGAAAAGATGACCCAAAATTAACCCTGCTATGCCTCTTGACAGTAAACCTCAAGCTACCGCTGTCTCGAACAGATTTTCGTGGTCCCAAAGGTGTTCGAGCCATTGAAGTTCCACTGTATTATTATTGGGTCCACCGATGAACACTTGACCCAAAATAACTAAATGAGCTCCGCCAAGCGAATATGTGTCTTCGAGCATTCCGCCATGACAAATTTTAACCGCGCATGCCCAGCCATTCAGAGGGGCCAGGGCTATGGCTTTCTGTCTAAAGGTTCCTCTTGATTCACTGATTGTATGAGCGAGCAGCGAAGGTTCTGGCGAGACTGCGCGGATGCGCAGGCTCGCCTGAACCTTCGCTGCTCGCATAGGCGATAAGTACCAAAATCGCTTGACGGGGCCCAAATGATGTAGAATCTTTCATGCTATTGCCGACGTCATCAACAAAATTTCTACAAAAGTAACAGCTGTTGTTAGCGTCCGTATTCTTGTCTCTGTGACGTCAGAATGCTATGTATACAGGGTTAAATCTGGAATTGGACGCATTTGCAAACAGTGAAGATCACGATAAGACGCCACAGAACGCTGTGTCTGATAAGTTTCTTCACTGATTGCGTATAATATTAGAATTTAAGGAGAATCTGAACATCTGGCAAATTTTCCGCCATTTTTCAAAGGGAGACAACTTTTGAGACTTCCTGTTTGCTTTCTATAAGCCCTGTTCCGATGAAAAAGGGGTCTCTCTTAAAGGAAAGAATTCTTTAAAAACAAAGATCCACTCTTACAGGAAAGAATTTGCTCCTTTAAGAGTTGACCCCTATTGTCATGGGATACAAACATACTTTTGCAGGAGTTGCCTCCCCTGATGGTGTTCCCATATACGTTAAAGAGATAAACGAAGCAGTCTTAGTCACTACATTTTAACCAGCCTTTACTCGGAAACAATCGACCCAAATTTCCTGTCATTCTTTTAATTGCCTCCTCCTGGCGACAGTTCTACCAGTTATATACCAATCTACTTTTTGATTCTCACTACCGCAGATAAAAATATTGTCATTTTTGTATCTGTGAAATCATCACGGTAGAAAGCTCGTGCAATAAACACCCTCTACATCCGACGTTATACAGAGGAGAAAACTAAGGTTTACAGGGGTATACATTTCTTATTTCTGTTCCAAGATGTAGGTTGTGGGTATCCGTTAGAACCGCCCCAATGAGGTGCTTTTAACGAGCTGCTACAACCCATATTTTGAGAATAAAAAAGAAAAAGATCACAAATTAGCGTCTGGAAAATGGCCAGTTTGGAGATATGAAAGAATGCACTATGTCACAAGGATGTGTTATCGTAATATTGTATAGTACGTACAGTCGAACTTCGATGGCTCGAACCACTTTGGGACCATGAAAATTTATTCGACACAGCGGTAGTTCGAGCCACTGAGGGTAACTGCCAGGAGGCATAACGAGATACTTTTGAACATCTTTTCGATGTTCTGTAATGAAAATGTATGCTGTGTGCACTCATAAGAATCGCCTCACCGAGGCGATTCTAATGAGTGCACACAGCATACATTTGCAGGATTAAAGACTAAAATCTTCTTAATTATCCCCACTATTGCTTGTGAAGAGGATTTCCCTAGGGGCTCAAGAGCGAGTTCGACTCAGCCATGGTAAACGAGCCATCGGTGTTCGAGCCATCGAAGTTCTACTGTATATGATTTTCTGCCAACATGTAACAGGTCTATGCAATAAATACCCGTAGAAATATGTTCTGGAGAGAAATATTCCATCGGAAGCAAGAAGTGGAGTGTACAAGAATTTTCTGAGCCAATTAGGCCATATCAGTGACCCTCAAACAATTTCGAAATTCAGCAATTGAATCAATCAATCGTCTCAAAGGATTTGAAAATAAACCAGAGCATCATGAAACACGTTTTATATAAAATTTTGGTTTACACCAATAACACTGCCTAAATTGGTCATCACGTGAACAAGTCCGTGAAATGAAGACCCCCCTAAACCCCACTTCAAATAGAGAAAACTGGGGTTTACGGGGGTATACATTATTTTTCTTATTTCTGTTCCAAGACATAGGTTGTGGGTACTCGTTAGAACCGCCTCAATGAGGCGGTTCTAACGAGCACCCACAACCTATGTTTTGAGCATTTATAAGAAAAATATCATGGATTTTCATCAGAAAAGCAGCCATTTTGGAGATGTGAAAAATGCACTATGTCGCACGGGTGTGTTCTCATAATGTGATCAGAAACAAAGATTTTGGTGCTCGTTGTTGACGTCTTAATATACATTACGAAAACACGCCTATACAAATACATAGTAAACTTTACCGCCGAAAAATAAAAAAACAAAACAAAAATGTTTAGATGAAAAATGGTGATAGTTTTCTTATTTCGGCTCAAAATATAGATTGTGGGTACTCATTAGAACCGCCCCATCGAAGTATAGTTTGTGGGTACTCGTTAGAACCGCCGATGGGGCGGTTCTAACGAGTACCAACAATCTATATTTTAGAGCAGAAATAGGAAACATAAGGTTTACCCGTGTAAACTTCAGTTTTACTACATAAAAGTGGGATTCAAGGGGTCAGGATTATATGGGCGTGTTTTCCTGATGATCAGTGACGTTCAACACATTGACAAATTCGTATAATAAACAACCCGATAAGTTGATATAAAGAAAAGTGGGGTTTACATGGGGTGTATATTATTATTATTATTTTAGTTTTTTGCTCAGAAACATGGGTTATGGATACTCACTGAGGCAGAGCACTCCTGAACTATGACTTCAGCACGAATAAGAAAAATATCACAAATTTGCAGAGAAAAAATGGAGGTTATGTGTTGCATATGCATGTCATCTTGTTGTAAATGAGGCGGTTCTAACGAGCACCTATAATCTATGTTTATAGCAGACGTCAGAATAATATCAAACATTCACATAAAAATACCGATTTTAAACCACAACAGAAAGCATTATCTTAATCGGTGTGTTATACTAAATCAAATGAGATTCGTATTTTACCCGTCCAGCAAAATACTCATAAACATACTCGGAAAAAAGGTAAGAAAAAAATTACCCGTAAGTAAGTCTGAAGATAGTCTATTTGAAGTATAATTCCACAAGACATTAGACAGCGACCATTTTAAATTTCTCTCTCTAGTAACGTTGGAGGGTTTTGAATTACATGGTTGTTCTATAAGTGCAGATATGTTTGTATTTTTCGATATGCTTATAGGTAAATGACTTGTCTGAGCATGTTCGATCTGACTGGAGAGTTTTGTTTGCTTCCATTCTGGGGAAGACCCCAGCCCATCGGGGCTTGAAGAAATGGATGGGCTGCATGATGCTTCCACGCAGAGCTGAAACCGACCCGCACACGAGTACTGGTAAACCGCTTAGAGGATCTAAGTCTGCCCAGGTAAAGCGGTGCGAGAGTCGGACCGTCCATGCTTATGAACCCTTTTGGTTTCATTGGGCGACAGGGCTTGAGATGTCAGGAGGCATAACGACATACTTGAGGACATATTTTCGGTGTTCTATAATGAAAAATGTATGCTGTGTGTACTCATTAGAATCGCCACGTCGAGGCGATTCTAATGAGTACACACAGTATACATTTGCAAGATAAGCAGAAAATATCTTAAATTTTATCCTCCCTATTTCTTATGTAGCGAAATTCCATAGGGACTCAAGAACGGGTTCGACTCAGACATGGTAAACGAGCCATCGGTGTTCGAGCCATCGAAGTTCTACTGTAATGGTAATAATAAAACGATTCGTAAACAGTAGTTTTATTCTTATTCGGTGAGTGCTTCCATTGTAGAACTCTCCATATTATATTACACAAAGTAAATTAATGAGGCGTTGTTTGTACAAGGGCCAAAATGAGAAATACATAACGAAAACACGCCTATATTATTTTGCACCCCCAACAGTAAAACAAGGGTTTACAGGGGCATACGTTATTTTTCTAAGTTTTGCTCAAAAGCATAGATAGTGGGTACTCGTTAGAACCGCCTCACTCACCGAGGTGGTTCTAACGGGTTCCCACAATCTATGTTTTGATCAGAAATATGAAAAAAATACTAGAAGATTTTATCTGAAATTTTCAGTTTTGGTAGTTCAACATATTTGAACAGGTGTGTTTTCATAATGATAATTGCAAACAAACAAAATATAAATAAAACAAAACGAACTGCCATTGCCTGTCTCGTTGGCCAGAGATTTGATCTGTGCAATAGTCCATACACCTGTCAGTGATTTTCAGTTGCATCACGTTAATAAGTCATGTGATAAAGAGAAAAGCGGTGATTGCAACCGTTTAGGTATATGCTCGGTCAAAAATGTTCCCACAGATTAAATTGCTTCTGTTACCATAGTTACGCCAAATTAAAATTACACAAAATTTGTTTTGTTTTGGTTAGAGCACTCATTTTACCAAGCAAATGCCCAAACTGTTTTTGTTAATGTAAATTCACCAGTCTGGGCTATTGTTTTAAACACCCAAGGGGTCACTGTGACAATTTCGCAGAATCAATCATTACAAAAGCCATGATTTAACACTTTAAAAATTACACTTTGCACAAGATTTCTAAAATTTGACACATATACGTTTATGAGTAATGTGGGTCTATTCACGAAAGATTTGGAACTTTAGTTCCATTTGCTAAGAGAAACAGACGAGCACGTATAGGCCTCTGATTCTTTGGAGATGTGTACAAAATGCTAGTAGGGTAGCAGTGGCGATTGTCCTACTGTCTCAGACACACATCTGTTAGTAGGGTAGCAGTCTATCTAAGACATACAATAGACACGGCCCTTTCTTGTTCCACTGCTAAAACCTCCACTGAAATGAATGTCTGAGACAGTAGGACGATCGCGACTGCTACTCTACTAACGCATGTATGTCTGAGACCGCAGGACAATTGCCTCTGCTACTCTACAAACACATGTATGTCTGAGACAGTAGGACAACCGCCACTTCTACTCTACTAACACATGTATGTCTGAGACCGCAGGACAATTGCCTCTGCTACTCTACAAACACATGTATGTCTGAGACAGTAGGACAATCGCCACTGCTACCCTACTAGCATTTTGTACACATCTTCAAAGAATCAGAGGCCTATACGTGCTCGTCTGTTTCTCAAATTTAAAATATTATTTGGATTAGGTGTGTTTTCGTAATATGTAAGACGATTTGGGCTGGGACAACACTGTCTGCTTGTATGCAAATATATACATGTATATATATTATATTTGAAAAAAAAAAAGATTAATCAGACGACCTTATATTACTATAACACACTCGTGCGACATAGAGAATTTTTTCACATCTCCAAAATGGCTACTTTTCTGGTGGAAATATGTGATGTTTTTCTTATTTGTACTGCCAAAATAGGTTGTGGGTGCTCATTAGAACTTCCTCCTTGAGGCAGTTCTAACGAGTAACCACAAACTATGACTTGGAGCAGAAATAAGAAAAATAATGTTTTCCCCCGTACACCCCAGTTTTCTATATATAAAATGGGGTACCCCAGTTTTCTATATATAAAATGGGGTTAAGTGGGGTGTTCATTTCACGGACTTGTTCACGTGATGAATAGACAATATTTTGAGGTGATTTTTTTTCTCGTCGCGTCAATGGTTTTATATTGGAGTTCTTTTCAGCTTTATTGCGTCAACACTTTTGGCGAACAGTGAAGGCCCTGATCAAATGCCGCATTCTGCTTTGTCTGGTCTGGGGCTTCACTACTAGCCAAAAGATACATGTACAAAAGTATCTTAATCATCATATCATTGTAACATCAGAAACGAATTTGGATAAAACTGATACTATTTTATTGATACCTTTTTCCGATACTTTTTTTCCTGATACTTTTTATTCCACTCTACCGTGACTATTGTTATATTCTTATCAAAATAAAATGTTGCCATTTATCACTGTTGACTTAGTGTGTTGCATGTATGTACTCGTACATGTATGTTGCAAACTCAAAACCCAGCCTTCACTTACCTTTATTCACTTGAATACGATTCACGGGAAGGACGAGAGGAGAAATTAGTTTATAAGTTTTATGAACCTTTCAATAATCTTTCATGCATATTGAATCTTACGTGCCGAACTGAGGTGAGCATGCACAAGACAACATGGAGAAAATCACTTGACCACCCGTTAGTTGATCATGTTTTACCACATGTAAACTGAGCGAGGCGTGTCCCTGCCATACGGGGCTCGAAGAAATACAAGTAGATTCAGCAGCAGGGTGCTTTCACGCAGAGCCAACCCCACAGGATTTGTTTGTATTCGATTTTTACAGCCCAGGCAACACTATTTAGGTCATTTTTGAGCCGGTCAGTTAACCCTGGACTGGCTTATACGTAAGCGGGTGACCAGCAGAAACTGACAACGGCCCTTTTCGAATCAGCGGAAGGGAGAGAATGACCAGAGGAAAGATTTCATGATCATTTTCCACGAAAGAATGTTGCCGACCCCGGCAGGTATCAAACCCGTTTCCTCCTGTTCACCAGTAAGGCGCACATCCGACTTAACCGCACATGAGTACTGGTAAACCGTTTAGAAAGTAATCCTGCCCAGGCACACTGGTGCCCCTGCATATAAACCCTGTTGGTTTCGATCGGCCGCAGGGCTTGAGATGTCATCGGGTAAAACTCCCACAATATTGGAAGCAACGTCGTCAATATGCCATAAATAGTCTTGATGTTAAACCTTAGATCAAACAACTTGAACGAGGCCCGAACCCCAGTGGAAGGACTAACTAGTGGTACTCCTCGGTCAGGAGTGTTGCATGTTATCTCATCTCAATTTCTTAATCTTGGAGGCTATTGGGGCACGATACATTACTTTGCAATAACATCTCTCCATCTGTCTGCCCTGCTGCCCCAAGAGAGTCATGAAACACCGTCCATTCCTTATTGATGCTCTCTTTGCACTCCATCTTCCATCACCCTCGTCTTGTTCCTCGTTTGATTGGTGATTTGTTTTTACGGTCCTTTCAAGATTATTTCTCTAATTACAAGCTGGTCGTTAATAAGAGGTGGGCTAAAACCGGAGAAAGTGTTTCAGGTGCATACTGCGGTGAGAGGCTAATGATTACTTACCCATTAAAACACGGAGGCCCGGTATCTTCGGGGTGTGTAGTGGATTTACGGCCCGTCATTACGAAAACACGCCTATACAAATACAGTGTGAACTTTACCGCCTAAGTAAATGAAAGTTTTGGATGAAAAATTATGACATTTTTCTAATTTCTGCTCAAAATATAGATTGTGGGTGCTCGTTAGAATCGCCTCGTCGAGCGGTTTTAACGACCACCCATAATATATATTTTAGATCAGAAATAAGAAAAATAAGGTTTTCCCCTGTAAACCCCAGTTTTACTATATAAAAGTGGGGTTCAAGGGGGTCAAATTTATATAGGCGTGTTTTCATGATGTCAGGACAAATTCATTTATTTCGAGTCGACCACGCTCAGCTCGCAACGTTGCAGAACTTGAACCGAACGAGGTGCGAACCACAGCGGTGAGAGACGCCCCCGCCCACTGGGGCTTGAAGAAATAAATGGGCTGCATGATGCTTCCACGCAGAGCTGAATCTGACCGCACACGAGTACTGGTAAACCGCTCTGCCCAGGCAAAGAGGTGCGAGTCAGACCGTCTATGCTTATAAACCATAATGGTTTCATTGGGCGACAGGGCTTGAGAAGTCATTTCATCTCAGTGTTGGGTAAAAGTCCCACAAAATTGGAAGCAACGTCTCCAAAATGACCCTTATAGTGTTGACGGGGACGTTAAACATCAACTCAAACAAACAAGCAGCGGTGAGAGTCCTAATGAGTGTCAGCGCTTTTTCCCATTAGGACAAGAATGCCCGTTATCCTCGGGGTGTTTAGTGGATTTACGGCACTTTCAATATAATTTAACTTATTTCGAGTGGACCGCTAATCAGAAATGAGCTAAAACCGGAGTAAGACCACCTTCTGTTGCAGATCTTGGCGTCTCATATGTGGCCCGAGCGAGGCGCAAACCACAGCGGAGAGACCTAATGACCCGATGATTAACAGTCAGCACTCTTACCCATTAGGACACGGGGGCCAGTTACTTTCGGGGTGTACAGTAGACATACCCAAGTTGCATGTCTGTACAAACGTCGCTGATTATCTTGGAGAATTTTGTAGTTCTGCTCCAAGTTAGAGATCAGACTTATATGCAGCCTTGGAACGCTTGCCGCGCAATTTCCCCATATTAATGTACAGGTATGAGCAAAATTGAATTGTAAAGACAAGAAACACAAGCGGGTCTCCGTGGCCTAAACTCTTAAACATTAGATCTCTCACTCGGACCACATGCGAGCTTAAGTGTAAGTACGAGTGATGTTTAATTACTCGCAGTGTAAGAATAAGATCAACCAAAATGTAGAGTGAGATCAGCGCCCACACAAACACCACTTATTATATACACTGAGTTTGATTTTTCTAAAGTATTTACATGAGAAAAAAATAAAGTAATCCCAATATCATGAACCGATAGAAAATCAACAGTTTTCAAAGGCGTTTGCACAACAGTAAAAATGAATACAGAAAACATTCATCATGTTCATACTGCGAAAATTTAATGCATAAAAAAAAAACAAAAAAAAAAAAAAACATGCACATGAACAAATATACATGTAGGTATAGGCAGATTTCGCGGAGAAACACCGTGAACCACTTCACCTGTACAAATTTCCGAGAAAAAGCGATGTTCGCGGAGAAATTTCGCGGCGTTTCGCGGAGAAATTAACCGCTTTGAAACGCGAAATGTTTTTCTTCTCGGAGAAATTTCCCGCTTGTTCTCCAAGAAAAAAAAGCCTATTACCGCGGAGAAAAAATATGGGTTATTACCCGTTGCTGGTCTGTATGTCTGAGACAGCAGGACAATTGCCACTGCTACTCTACTAACGCATGTGTATGTCTGAGACAGTAGGACAATTACCACTGCTACTCTACTAACGCATGTGTATGTCTGAGACAGCAGGACAATTGCCAGTGCTATCCTGCTAAAACATGTATGTCTGCGTCAGTAGGACAATTGCCACCATTACCCTACGAACACAACTATGCCTGAGACAGTAGGCCAATTGTCACTGCTACCATGCTAACACACGTGTATCTGAGGCAGTAGAAAAATTGCCACTGCTACCCTACTAACACATGTATGTCTGAAATAGTAGGACACGTGTGTATGCGAAGACAAAGGGAGAGCACGTGACTGGCAGAAATGTGGTTAGTATTTCAGATTCTTACACATTATTCAATTATTTGCATATACTTACTGTACTTCTGGGTCGGTTTCGTCTTAAAGCCAAGGTGTCGGAGCCGTTTAGGAAGTTTATGCATGTATAGGTGATTCTGTCTTGCTCAGACTTAATATATCTGCCAAACAAACGTTATGACAATGTTTGTTTGAATTGTTATATATTTCAACTATTTACATCTCAAATTACTGTCATTACTGTGACAGTTTTTTGGGAATTTAAAATAAACAAAGTCGATTAGATTTAGTAAGGAAATCGATGTACCCAATTACCACATCAATTCAACATCACGTTTACAAGTCCGTGAAATAAACACCCCCGTAAACCCACATTACATAAAGAAAACTGGGTTTTACGGGGGGGGGGGGGTTTATTGTCCTTATTTCTACCCATTGAGGCGGTTCTAACGATCACCCAAACCCTATGTTCAGAATCAAATAATTTGGAGTATAAATAAGAAATAGATCACTAATTTTCACCGGAACATTTTCCTCTTTTGAGGTATAAAAGATTACACTATATCACACAGATATGTTAGCGCAATGTGTATGTTCATACAGAAATTGCCAACAGGCGTCCTTGGCATGTTTCTCCGAGTTCTACAAAGATTGACACAATATAAACGAATAAATCTTTAAAAGGCAATAAAACTAAATAAAATCAAATAAATGAAAATAACTTGTCGGTTATCCAATGTTTACGGGGAACAGCTAGCCTGGTGGGTAAGAGCGCTGACTCTTAATCATTAGGTCTCTCCCCACTGTGGTTCTGCAACGGAAGGCAGGGTCAGGTGTTTTTTTCTCCGGGTACTCTTGTTGTCGCCCACCTCTGATAAAACGAGCTCGATATGAGTGAAATAATCTTGAAAGGACTGTAAAACCAAAACCAACAGATATTATTAGCGCCTAGAGTGAATGTTAGGCCCATTGAATCAATTTAAACTCTGCCGTGGTTCTCACTACCCTGCAGGCACAAAACGTTGACTCAACGTTGAACTAACGTTGAAACAACGTTTTCAACGTTGTTTCAACGTTAGTTCAACGTTGAGTGCCTGCTGGGTATACTGACCGTCCTAGGGCGGTGGTTCTAATGTTGTTTATTTTGAATATAGCCATGTCGGATTTTCCTACGGGGCTGTTCATGTTGTGTGGGCTTTTGGTTGTGTATTATTAATATTTATTTATTTATTTATTTAATTTTCATCAATTGTGCCTGTTGCACCTTGATCACTTATTGGGAGGGAAGGGCGAGTTGGTTGCTGTGCTGTTCGTTGTTCGTTTTTTTTTTTATTCATTACTCTTTCTCTTAGTGCCATCTTTGATTGTGGCTTTTCCTGTGCATCTATTTCTGTATGTTTGTGACAAAATATATAGAGGATATTTGATTTTTTCAGTGTAAGATCGAATTTTATTTCATCGAATGAACATCAAAACTGTTATTTTCACGAGTGGCGTAGCCACGAGTGAAAATAGCAGTTTTGGTGTTCATGAGTGAAATAAAATTTGATCTTGCACTGAAAAAAATCAAATTTTCTGTTTCTTACATGCTTCAAAAGGCAATATTTAGCGTCTTTAATGGTGTCGCTCACATTCGGAGAAAATTATCTTTCTTCCTGTTCGTTTCGCGTCAATTTAGTGGTGTCCATCGTTTTTAGTGGGTATACTATTGGGTGTAAACTGAAAGTTTGCACCTGAGAAATGGCCTGGGATGGTATTATTATGAATGATTAATGAAATAATTGAGATAGTAGTTTTCCAAAGAAGTTGCTGGCAAGTCTAACGTCGCGCGACAAAAGACGTGACGTCAGCGTCATAAATGACGTCAGTAACGTCCCCGTCACACATGAACGGGCTATGCGTCAATTAGAACACATTTCAGTATTGTTCAGTTATCTGACAAAGATAAAATTGAAATTAGAGTTAGATTTGAAGAAAAAAGTAGTCCCAAACAGTGAAAAATAAAAAATCGTATTTTCACTGTTTGAAACAGTGAAAATATCGATTTATATTTCACTGATAAATCTCTATCATTCATTGAAAAGCATGTAAGAAAATCGAGTCTAGTCCATCCTTTCATCTTTGGTTATTCATTTTGATCATAGCAGTTGCTGGTATTTGTTTTACTAAATATTAATTCTGCGTTGACTTTGAGCTGTCAGTATTCCCTTCTTTAAAGCCTCTGTCTACTAACCTTGTGAGTCAGGGTTCGAGGATTGTGGCAATGTAAATTCGATTTAAGCCCCCAGCCCCCAAGTAAAATTATTTACTAACCGTTCCAATGTGGTTCTTCTGTTGTTGTTTCTTAGTGTTATAGTTCATCTTTGCATGTATTTATTGCTATTTTTTATTTTGGATAGCCGTTTTGTCATTTTGTGGTAAAGTAACTGTCTATTTGGCTTTCCGCCTGTAAAGTTGTTTATGTTTGTGCTTCTTTCCATTTGGCGTCTTGGATTGGAGGTGTGAAGTAATTGTATCGCTTCCTGATCATTGCCTTCTAGTCTATTTCGAAAGTACAAATCCGGGCCTCAAACTCTTTCAGTTCATCACTTGAACAAGTCCGTGAAATAAACACCCCCTTACACCCCACTTTATATAGGGAAAACTGGGGTTTACGGGGGTATACATTATTTTCCTTATTCCTGCTCCTATACATAGGTTGTGGGTACTCGTTAGAACCGCCTCAATGAGGCGGTTCTAACGAGTACCAACAACCTATGTTTTGAGTATAAATAAGAATAATATCACAAATTTTCTTCAGAAAATTGACCGTTTTGGAGATGTAAAAAATGCATTATGACGCAAAGGTGTGTTAGTTATCATAATGTGTAGTGTACGCACGCACACTATAACTAATAGAGGTGCAATAAGTTGGAAACATCCACTTCATCACGAAAACACGTCTATATAATTTTGACCCCCTTGAAACCCACTTTTATATAGTAAAACTGGGGTTTACAGGGGTAAACCTTATTTTATTATTTCTGCTCTAATATATAGATTGTGGGTACTCGTTAGAACCGTCCTAATAAGGCGGTTCTAACGAGTATAAACAATGTATATTTTGAGCAGAAATAAGAAAAATATCTCAATATTCAATCTTACAATTTTCCTGTTTTTTATAGGGGGTGGGGACGGTAAAGTTTACAATGTATTTGTATAGGTGTGTTTTCGTTATGTTCCTTATAAACAGCTATGCAGTTTTTGTCATTACTAAAACCAAACTCACAGCACTGAGAGTACTGGTGGGCCGATTGTCTCTGAGTGGTTGTCAAAGAAATAGTCCTGGACTGTGATTTAAACTGTATCATTTAATTCTGAAATTCCGGGTTTTAAGCAAATAGTGTACATCTTGATCAGATGCCTTGTTCTGTGGCTTCTGGCCTGGGTCTACACTGTTTGCCAAGCCCAACCAATGATTCCAAGATAACCCTGTTACGCAACAGTCTGGCCTCACTGTGGCTAGGCACTTTTACCCGACATTGAGACGGAAATACCATGTAGCCCAATCTATTTCTCCAAGCCCCGATGGGCGGGGGCAAATCCACTCTGAAGTCAGAGCATTGCATACATGTAATAGAGGTATCTGTAAATTCTGGACTGGAATCATGTGTTTGGTTGGCAAACAGTGTAGACCCAGATCAGACGCCGCAGAACACGGTGTCTGATCAGGTTCTTCACTGTTTGCATTATGTAGTAGAACTTAAGGATATACCTAAACAGTTCAAGTTCCCGTTCATGACCGTTTTCCCAGCCTGCACTCAGAGACAATCGCCAACCCAGCAGGCACTCAACGTTGAACTAACGTTGAAACAACGTTGAAAACGTTGTTTGAACGTTAGTTCGACGTTGAGTCAACGTTTTGTGCCTGCAGGGAAATCAGTGCTGTCAGTGCTTTGATTTTTTTTATATCCTCAAACCCCTCTCACCCATGAGTTTCTGGAGCGCAATGTTCCATAACTGAAGTTGAGCACATCCATTCTACTAAAAAGAGTCTGCGTATATTTGAAATAGATGACAGGACGACAGCATTCCTGGATTGAATGTTCAGTCTATGGTTTCAAATTATCCCTTTCAGACAATTCCACAATGAAATATCAGGACTGTACTGACTGAAATCAAAACAATCATCAAAAGCGTACATACACCATATTTGCATTATTTGCTGGCTCCCAGCTTGCACATTGTCAATATTGGAAAAACAGGTAACCAGACCCCCCTGACCTGGAAAGGTCAGGGGGGTCTGGTTACCTGTTTTTCCAACACTGATAACTTTAGACTAGGAACCAGCAGATAATGCAAATAAGGTGAATACTCTCGAAATAAGTAAAGAAATTCTTGTATAAAGAAATATATCATTATATTGACAGCTGAGACTTATCATATGACTAAAATACCAGTATTTAAGCAAACAGTGTAGACCCTTAGCAGCAGGATGAGCAGCTTATTTTGCGGCTTATGATCTGGGTAAACACTGTTTGCCAAATGCGACCAGCAACACGCAACACTCTGACCTACATGTAGGATCGATAAAAATAGCAAGACAATTTTCTATTAATAACCATAACCTTGGTTTTTCCCAAATCAGTGATAGTCACGTGGACAACAGCACGATTTCTGATTCTGTGATTTTGTGACTTAGGGTCAGTCGTAAACAAGAAACATATGCAACGATTTATTCCGACCCAAAGATATTAAGTGCATTAGTGTTTCAATGCAGAAGTCCACGTGACTACCACTGTCTTGTCGGAAAGCCAGTAAACAGTTATTTATAACAAATGACCGTGTTATTCTTATCGCTGAGCGTGCCCCCGCCCATTGGGGCTTGAAGAAATAGATTGGGCTGCATGATGCTTCCACGCAGAGCTGACATCAACCGCATGCGAGTAATGGTAAATCGCTTTGAGGTTCTAAGCCTGCCTAGAAAAAAAAATGGTGCGAGTCGGACCGCCCAAGCATAAAAAACCTGTTGGTTTCATTAAGTGGCAGGGCTGGAAATGCCATTTCATCTCAATGTCGGGTAAAAATCCCATACAATTGGATACCATGTCTCCAAAATAACAAATACAGTTTTTCGGGGGGGGGGGGGGGGCGCTAAACCTCAAATCAAACAAACTATTTGTCGCTGAGAGGTCAGAGTGTTGCGTCAGAGGGTTATCTTTATGTGTTGTGTTTGGCAAACGTTGTAGACCGAGATTAGAGACCGCAAAACGCGGCGTCTTCTCAGGGTCTACACTGTGTGCTTACAATTCAGGTATTTTAGGGTTAAACGAAACAGTCTAGAAGTCCTCGATGCCGCCTACACTCAAGAGACAATCGATCCACCAGTGTTGTCACTGCTTTGATTTATCGATCTGATTAGGACAAAAATCAAAAAGCTCTGGAGGAAAAGCATATCGTTTCTACCTCCTGGTCGTTTATACTCATAGCGCTTTGTATGTTAACGCTCTGCATGCCCCATATTTTTTTCGCAGAAGACATTTTGAAATATTTTTCTAGCTTCCCCAGAAAATAGGATTTGACTTCCCATGCAAATTGTCTCATAGGAGACAATTTGAATGAGATGTTAAATACTGTTTTCTCGAAAAAAAAAAAAATAAGAAAAATATCAACAATTAGTTGTCTGCTGATATAGCCTAGAGAGTGGTAAAGGTTAACCATTCACCTTATTTGCATTATCTGTTGGTTTCTAGTCGGAAGGTTATCAGTGTTGGAAAAACAGGTAACCAGACCCCCCTGACCTTAAAAGGTCAGGAGGGTCTGGTTACATGTTTTTCCAATATTGACAATGTGCTAGCTGGGAGCCAGCAAATAATGCAAATATGGTGAATAACACTTAAAGTTTAATTTTCGTTCTGTTTATTCGATATGTCCGTTATGTTCAGGATAATCAGCAGTTCGAGCGAAGCTATGTTATGCGAGTTTGGGATGACTGGCAAACAATCGAACCCAGGCTACTTCACAGTTGACTATTTTCGTTCCATAACAGGAGATACCCGCCTTGAATTAGGTCTCGTGGATGAATGTGACCTCGGTCTGGGGGACATTGTACCATCGATTCGTGGAAGAGAAATGTATGAGTCCTTGCTTTTAGCCGTGTTTGAATCAAGCGTCTCTATGGTTGGTGCATGTCGAGGAGGTCTCGGTCGGAATGGATCAAAAGCTTCTTTGAAAGGGTCCCTGGAAGCATTTCTGCTAGGCGATGGTTGTTGATCGTCTCTGAATGGGTCAAAACTGTTGGTGCTCTGTTGCATTGGCCGGTAGTCCTCGTGCTGGTCAACTAATGGTCGTGAAATCTGAGAGGCCTTGTCCCTGTCCCGGCTGTAGTTTCGGAAATGTGTTGCCTTCGAATCGTCGTAAATATCTTGAAATGTTTTTCTATCCCGGCCACTGGGAGGTTTTCTATCCCTGTCCTGACTGAGCAGTCTCCGAGTTGGTGTTTTTGGTCCAGGTTGAAAATCATGGTAGGGATTTGCTTTTTGTGATGGCGTTTGACCATATTCATAATATCTTCGACGTCCCAGTTTGTCTGTTTCCATATCGATTCTGCTGCCCTGTCGGCTTGCGGAGATATTGGACTGCCTATCAAACTTCTGTGTGTACTTAATTAGGGTGTCAGACTGTTTCTGCAGTTCCATAACCCTTGATTCTATTTCGGTATTCTCTTTCTCTAGATATTTAACACGCCTGTACAGGGCACTTTTCTCCCTCTCCAGCGTCTTTATCATTTCATTTCCCATCACAACAACATAAGCATTGCGTTTACTTTCGTTGTCATCATTGGCCTTTATGGCGATATTTTGGTAATACATGTCATCAACAGTTTTCTTTAAATCAGCAATATCTTTGTCTTGCTCTCTAACTTTTCGTTTTAAAGCACTTTCTGATTTCAATAACCGCTCCCTTTCTCCAAGAACGTTGTCATACCTTGATTTTAGAGACTTGTTCTCCAGAAATAAATTTGATCCCGAGCGGAATAATTCTGATTTGTCAGTTTGAAGTTCTGATATCCTTTTCTTGTAGGCTTTCTCCTTTTCTCTGAGAGCTTCACTCTCTGCTCTAGTAGACTCTACCAGGCTCAGAATGTGCTCATCTTCTGAGTCGTTTTCTTCCTTGGTAGTCTCTAGTGTCCCAACTCGGCTTCTGGTTTTTGTCCTGGCGGACTTGCTTACAAGAACAAATTCTGTCCCGCGTCTATCCTCCTCCCACTCTTGTTGAAGTTTGGCATATTTTACATGTTCTCTGGTGAGTTCTTGTTTTATTTCTGTCAGTTCTTTTTTAATATCGTTAATTTCTCGCGCTTTTGATTCATTAGCTCTAAATAATGATTCATTTTCAGATTTTAAAGCTTCGCTTGCCAACTGCAGATCTTCAGCACGGTTCTTATATTCTGCAATTTCTTGCCGAGCTTCCTCGATATAAGCAATAGGATCGGTACTAACAGATTTATCTTCAACAATTTTCTCTTTGCTTTGTTGCTTTGTTTGGTCCCATGTTTCTTTTTCCATTCTAATCTTCTCAAACTCCTCCTTTAGTTGTGTAATTTCATTTTCATACTCCTCCTTCTCTTTTACCGATTCATCACATCGAATTTCTACAGCTTGTTTTTCTTTGTAAACATCTTCTAGTTTGCGTTTTTCTACTTCTAGGTCCTCTTTCAGTTTAACGGATTTGTCTACTAAATTTTTAGTCTCGGTCTTAAGATTTTCAACTGTCTCGTACAATTCTTTTCTTTCACCTTCAAGTTCAACAATCTTGCTGTCTTTTACACGTTCCTTTTCTTTCATGTCGCGTCTCTCATTATAGATCTTTTCATACGGTTCTTCTCTTTTTACCTTCTCTGAAAGTTCTCTGTTTAATAGTTCTAGTCTTTGGACATTTTGTATAAGCTGTTTGTTTTCATCTTCTAGATTGATTATTTTCTGCTTACACGTGTCTTCGGAGGTTTGCAATAGTTGTTTTTCAACTTTCAGCCTGTTGATCATTTCTTTCTTTGAATTTGATCTCCTACCAAATGCCAGAAAACTCATCATTGAACAACATGTGCAGCGTTCGCCCCCAACGTTTGCTAGTTTCAGGCCATGACAACTGTTTCTGAAAATGAAGAATGGAAGCAGAAATCTAACAGATTTTATACTAGCATCAGGATAATATACATAAACTATAAAATATGCCTGTTTAAAGGTATATTGTTGTTGGATTATCATGTGTTACAGTATAGATTGTGTGTGCTCGTCAGAACAGTAGCTCCAAGGAACACCCACATACCTTGAATCAAACTTTTCTCTGTATAATTATTTGGACTTTTCAGTATTCACTGAATGGGGGTGATAATTGGATAAACCAAGAATGATTAAGCGTTAAAATAGAAGTGAAGGCAATGATCAGGAATCGATACAATTAACCCACAGTTCCCATCAGAGACACCAAAGGGAAAGAATCACAAACATGAAACAACAGACCCTAATGGAAACATCAATAGCGGAAAGCCAAAAGTCAGTTACTTTCCCACAAAATTGCCAATTGGCTATCCATTAAAGATGTCAGGAAAGAACTTCTGTAAAATGACCATCGGTCTTTATTTAGAGCTGATACTTGATTATGTATAAAGAAGATCAACTGTTTTGAATATAAAATATAAATGCAATAGCTAACACTGGTAGGAAGTAAAGATGTCCGTGCATAAATATCTGATGAGCACGAGAACCATATTATACGTGTACTTAAACTATTTAAATGATAAATGTATTATCTTAGTAGGCTAGTCTGGCCCAGAAAACACGTGCGCTCCATATTTTCCTGTTCTGTGGTGTATTCCAGGCTTCCAAAGGATAACCCTTTCTAGAACATATTTATGAGCGGTTGCATCGACTTCTATTTATGAGCGGTTAAATTTATGGTTATTCATTTGTCAGCAAGCGACAGTTCATGCGACTATTTTCCTAAATCGTGAAAATTCTCCGACAGGGTGATACCTGGTACATACCTTTATGATATGTCCGTTTAGAATTTTTCCTGAAATAAATATTTTGTCGCACAGAACATGTTGGTTGTATACCGATGAGAAAGATTTAGTGATCCGGATGAATACCATCTTATAGAATTCTTCTTGTTGGTAACTCAATATCCCGCTTTAAGGTAACGCTATATAATATGAAAGCTATGAATAGTCCGACTGAATTTACTTAGTGAAGGGCAACAATACTTGTAAAACTGCAGGTATTTTTCTCTCCCTTATGTTATTGTAGAACTGTTATCATACCGAGCATTTTCATCAGTTACCTAACCGTAACAATGGAGAAAATTCAACCTTTTTTTCAGTATATGTATCTGTGTGGGAGATATTGCTGGTGCATAATAGATAATTGGCTGAAAACTCAACTAACTAAAGATACAAACTAACCAAAGATACAAACTAACTAAAGATACAGATCGCAAAATACAGATAGTGCAGATTGTAGCATTGTATTGTGTTTTCGAAACTCCTTGAACCGCAGACGCGGCCCAGAATTACATCACGAAAACACGACTATATAATTCTACCCCCTTGAACCCCACTTTTCTATATTAAATCTGGGGTTTACAGGGGTAAACCTTATTTTTCTTATTTATGCTCTAAAATATATAGTGTGGATACTCGTTAGAACCGCCTCGATGAGGCGGTTCTAACGAGTACCCACAATATATCGAGGCGGTTCTAACGAGTACCCACAATATATATTTTGAGCAGAAATAAGGAAATATCACAATTTTCCATATAAAATTTTCATTTTTTCGGCAGTAAAATTTACAATGTATTTGTATAGGCATGTTTTCGTAATGGGACATTAACAAATCGAAAGAGACTGGACTGACAGACGCATATCTATACTAAATGTAATGTGTTGGAAGACATCGCCCATGATTGCCCCCGCCCATCGGTGCTTGAAGAAATAGATGGGCTGCATGATGCTTCCACGCAGAGCTGAAACCGGCCCGTACACGAGTACTGGTAAACCGCTTAGAGGTTCAAAGCCTACCCAGGCAAAGCGGTGCGAGTCGGACCGTCCATGCTTATAAACCCTATTGGTTTAATTAGACGGCAGGGCTTCAGATGTCATTTCATCTCAATGTCGGGTAATAAAAGTCTCACAAAATGGAAAGCAACGTCTCCAAAATGACCTATACAGTGTTGGAGGGAACGTTAAACCTCAAATCAAACAAACAAAACAAACATCGCCCATGAACTCTTGGTCTTTCTTTTGAAATACCTTTGAAATGTAGTAACTGCAACAGTAAAACACAAGGTATAACGCAAAATCGGTATCGCAATACTGACACAGAAGCATCACCATCAACACCACACACTGTTTACAGAGCTAAAGACATCCTTGGGGGTAGCACCGGCATCGACGCATGGAGTCTAAAACATTCCCAAACGAAATCCTTAGGAAGCATGAGATACACAAAAGAAATGTAAATTTTAGAGTATACATCATTTAAGCCCACTCCCAACCCGGTGAAATTCATTTCACTGACCGTTCAAAGGCGGTTCTTCTGTCGGGGTTTATTTTTGTTATTGGTTGTCTTTGAGTGTGTGTATCGCTTATATATGTTTGTTTTGGATAGCCAATTGGCCATTTTGTGGGAAAGTAACTGTCCTTTTGGCTTTCCGCTATAGATGTTAACATTAGAGTCTAATTATTTAATGTTTGTGTTTCTTTCTCTTTGGTGTCTCTGATGGGTGGTGTGGGTTAATCGTATCGATTACTGATCATTGCCTTCATTTATATTTTTTCATAGTCCTCATCAGTAATCCTATTCCATTATGAAATCAATGATCCCAAAGAACCAGATGATGATGATTTCGTGTTAGCCGACGCGTCAACCCTCTTTGTGCGTCATAATAAAGCGTCAAGCGGTTAATGATCAAACGGTATGAAGAATTATGAGAATATTAAAAATAAAAAGTAAAAGGACAAGATAGTATATTCTACCCTGTGATGATAAATCCAATGAATACTTCGGAAACAGACCAAGATGTTAGAGAGTTCGACATCGGTGCTCAAAATCGTGGGTTCGAATCTCGCTCAAGCCAATGATACACACACACGCGCGCCCACACACACACCACACACACACACACACACACACACACACACACACACACACACACACGCACGCACGCACGCACGCACGCACGCACGCACGCACATACACACACACACATACTCGGGCCAATGACACACACACCACAGACACACACACGCACACACACACACTCGGGCCAATGACTGACACACACACACACACACACACACACACACACACACACACACACACACACACACACACACACACACACACACAATGATTAATTTCAAGGCAGGTGGAGAAAGAAGAGAGTTGTGACCTGCCTTACATATGCCCTACCCACTTATGATGTGCTCTAACAACAGTCCGTAAGGCGGAGCGACTCCTTTGCGTTTGATACAGCCATTAACGCCAATGTTTTACGCGTACACCATCCTTAGAGCAATACATTTTATACACAGGATCCCCTAGTCGGCTAAATATTTCATATGGTTTTGAAAGTACATGTACGAAAGCCTAATAGGCTCAAGTAAGAGAAAATAAAATTCTGTGAAGGCGTAGTAACGCGAAACAAAAGGCGTAATAACGCATAAAAAGGCATACAAATGCAAAACAAAAGGCGCAGTAACGCCAATCAAAAGGCGAAGCTACGCGAAAAAAGGCGTAGTAACTCAAAGAAAGGCGTAGTAACGCGAAAAAAGGCGTAGTAACGCAAAAGAAAGGCAAAGTAACGCGAATAGAAAGGTGTAGTAACGCAAAAGAATGGCGTAGTAACGCGAATCAAAGGCGTAGTAACGCGAAACAAGAGGCGTAATAATGCCAAAAAAGGCGTAGAAACGCAAAACCAAAGGCGCAGTAACGCCAATCAAAAGGCGAAGCTACGCGAAAAAAGGCGTAGTAACGCAAAGAAAGGCGTAGTAACGCGAAAAAAGGCGTAGTAACGCAAAAGAAAGGCATAGTAACGCGAATAAAAAGGCGTAGTAACGCAAAAGAATGGCGTAGTAACGCGAATCAAAGGCGTAGTAACGCGAAACAAGAGGCGTAATAATGCCAAAAAAGGCGTAGAAACGCAAAACCAAAGGCGCAGTAACGCCAATCAAAAGGCGAAGCTACGCGAAAAAAGGCGTAGTAACGCGAAAAAAGGCGTAGTAACGCGAAACAGAAGGCGTAATAACGCTCAAAAAGGCGTAGAAACGCAAAACAAAAGACACAGTAACGCCAATCAAAAGGCGAAGCTACGCGAATAAAGGCGTAGTAACGCATAGAAAGGCGTAGTAACGCGAAAAAAGGCGTAGTAACGCAAAATAAAGGTGTAGTAACGCGAATCAAAAGGCGTAGTAACGCAAAAGAATGGCGTTGTAAAGCGAATCAAGGGCGTAGTAACGCGAAACAAAAGGCGTAATAACGCGAAAAAAGGCGTAGTAACGCAAAATAAAGGCGTAGTAACGCGAATCAAAAGGCGTAGTAACGCAAAAGAAAGGCGTAGTAACGCGAATCAAAAGGCGTAGTAACGCAAAAGAATGGCGTAGTAACGCGAATCAAAGGCGTAGTAACGCGAAACAAAAGGCGTAATAACGCCAAAAAAGGCGAAGAAACGCAAAACAAAAGGCGCAGTAACGCCAATCAAAAGGCGGAAAAACAGTGATCCTTAGCCTTGGACCCTGAAAATCGAACTTTCTCGAGATATTATCAAGCGCAAAATTCGCGTGACTTAACAATATATAAACAAATGCGAGGACCCTGAACGTCTAACTCACTCGAGATATCATCACACCACATTTGTATGACATTATCATTTAACCCATCAATAAATGTGGACACTATAGAGTAATGACCAAGTTTTTCTCAAAATAGCTACAGTAACCTTGACCTTCAGCCCTGGACTCTGAAAGTCAAAGTCGCTCGGAGTATCATCATGCCCATCATTTGTGTGAAGTTAAAATAAAATCCATCAATAAATAAGGGGCAAGATCGATGACAATGTTTTTCTCAAAAATAGCCATAGTGCCCCTGACCCTCGAACTATAAAATTAGTGACCTAGACCTTGAGCCCTGGACCCTGAAAGCCAATGTCACTCGAGATATTATCATACCCAACATTCGTGTGAAGTTATATTAAAACCCATCAATAAATGAATGTGCAAGAGCGATGACTATGTTTTTTTTTTTTTTTCTAAAAATAGCCATAGTTACCTTGACCCGCGGACCCTTGAAGTCGAACTCGCTGTGTTAGAAAAAAAAATATTCCTCCCCCGGGATTCGAACTCACAATCTCTTGATTAAGATCCCACAGGGAAGTAAGGGAGGTAATACAGAGGAAAATATTAACTTCTCAAAAAGTCCAATTTAAGCCCCAAAAATCTGGGGAATGGAGCAAAAAAGAATATGTAAAATGCTGATTTTTACCCATTATTTATTTTACTTGAAAATAAATTTGTAAAACATCACAAATAAGAGCTTACATGTAAACATTAACCAAATGCCGACGCCGACGCTGACACCGGACGCCAGGGTTATTGCAATAGCCCCCCGTCCACCCCCCCCCCACCCCCGTCCCCGCCACCCCCGTTACTATCGTAACGCGAGCTAAAAAGGCGTAGTAACGCAAAAGAAAGGCGTAATAACCCCAATAAAAAGGCGTAGTAACGCGAATCCAAAGGCGTAGTAACGCGAATAAAAAGGCGTAGTAACGCAAAAGAAAGGCGTAGTAACGCGAAAGAAAGGCGTTATTACGCCTTTTGGTTCGCGTTACTACGCCTTTTGGTTCGCGTTACTACGCCTTTTTTCGCGTTACTACGCCTTTTTATTCGCATTACTACGCCTTTTTTTGCGTTACTACGCCTTTTTTATTCGCGTGACTATGCCTTTCTTGTGCGTTACTAGGCCTTTCTTCTGCGTTACTACGCCTTTTTATCCCCCGAAAGAATAGGGTGAGGGGATATAGCGATCAGACTGGCGTACGTCCGTCCGTCCTTCCTTCCATAGACACAACCTTGTGATCGCCATCATTCCAATATCCTTTGGGGCCCCCGCCCATCGGGGCTTGAAGAAATGGATGGGCTGCATGATACTTCCACGCAGAGCTGAAACCGACCGCACACGAGTACTGGTAAATGGCTTAGAGGATCTAAGTCTGCCCAGGCTAAGCGGTGCGAGTCGGTCCGTCCATGCTTATAAACCCTATTGGTTTCATTGGGCGACAGCGTTTGAGGTGTAATTTCATCTCAATGTCGGGTAAAAGTCCCACAAAATTGGAAGCTACGTCTCCAAAATGACCTGTACTGTGTTGACGGGGACATTAAACCTCAAATCAAACAAACAAAAACCAATATCCTTTGACATTTCAGCCAGCGCACGACAAAACCTACAAAAAGACATGTACGGCCATCGAAAACTCATATCAGTCTGCACATTCATATAGTCTAACCAGAGACTTCTTATGCTGCATGAAGGAGCATTTGACCCTTAGCTATCCTTTGAGCGCACAACGAAGACTCTGATCAGACTGCGCGGATGCGCAGGCTGATCTGAGTATTCTTTTCGCGCACATGCCTTTTTGTAGGTTTTGTCATGTGCTGGCTCATTTGTTGATGGTATTAAGTATAGTTGAACATGAGGTCAAGAAGGCCTGTCGTAAGAAAGAATCACAACTCTGGATGCCTTGGTATTTTGGTTTTCTCCCCTAACAATATAGCCTTGTGATCACAATGACTCCAATAACCTTTGAGATATATCGATGGGACTTGATAAAAATATTGTACACAAGGTCTCCGCTGACAATTTAACCTTGTCATCGCACTAACTCCAGCCAATTTAAGATATATTGATGATAGTTGGTTTAGTTGTATATGAAGTACAGAAGACATGTCATGAGCAAGAACCACAACTCTGGTGCACTGATATTTTAGTTATACCCTATAAGTGTTTGATCTCCGTAACTAAAATACCCTTTCAGATATGTTGATGGCACTTGTGAGGTTAAGAGGTCGTGTCATGAGAAAAAGCAACAACTCTGGATGACATGGTTTTAGGTAACACCCCTGACAATATAACTTTGTAATCGCAATAACTTCAATACCCTTTGAGATATACATGTATATGATGGGACTTGATACAATTGTAGGTGATTCATGAGCAAGAACCACAACTCCGTTTGCCAGGGTATTCTAGTTATCCCCCAGACCATAAGATGCGTTGCTGGTACATGGAATAGTTAATTCAACGCCGCGAAGCGGAGCGGGGATTATAGGAATGAACTTCGTCTGTCCGTCTGTCCATCTGTCCGTCCGTTCGCCCCGTCCGCCTGTCCGTCCGTCTGTCTGCTCGTAACACTTTCTTGTCCGCTCCATATCGCTTGATAGATTTTCGTTAATCTTTGGTAAAGTATTCGTCTTAGTGAGCTGATGTGCAGGATCCATAAATGAACCATGCAGACTCAAGGTCAAGGTCACGAGTTTGAAACTTTGAATTTTGTGTCTGTTCCATATCTCCTTTACCCTTGGAAGAATTTTCATTAGCCTTTGGCCACATATTCTTTTCAGTGAGCTGATGAGCAGAACCCGGCATAAATTAAGCATACCGACACCAGGTCAAGGTCACATTTAAAGGTCTCGAGTTTGAAACTTTGAATTTTGTGTCCCTTCCTTATCTCCTTAACCCTTCAAAGGATTTTCATTAAACTTTGGTCAAATACCCCCTCATTGAGCTGATGTGCATAACCCATAAATGCACTATGTCGTGTCAAGGTCACAGTTGAAGGTCTCGAGTTAGAAACTTCGTATTTTGTGTCCGATTCATATCTCCTTTACCCCTGGAAGGATTTTCATTAAAATTTCGTCAAAACACCCCTCAGTGAGCTGATGTGCAGAACCCATAAATTACTCAAGGTCACGAGTTTGAAACTTTGAATTTTGTATCCGTTTCGTATCTCCTTTACCCCTGGAAGGATTTTCATAAAAGTTTGGTGAAATATCCCCCCTAGGTGAGCTGATGTGCAGAACCCATAAATACAACATACAAACTCAAGGTCAAGGTCACAGGTGAAGGTCACGAATTTGAAACATGGAAATTTGTGTCCGTTCCATATCTCCTTTACCCTCGAAGGATTTTCATTAAACTTTTGTGAAATATCATCCCCGATAAGCTAATGTGACGAGGAGTTGAGCTTTATGGATCACTTTTCGTCCGTCGTCCGTGCGTTCGGACGTCCGTCCGTCCGTAAACAATTTCTGCAAACGACATCTTCTAAACCACTGATTGGATTTTTGACCATACTTCACATCAATGATCCTTAGTTGGTCCCCTTTCAAAGTTGATCAAATACTCCCGGTCCGTTGCACATCTAGGTCACATGAGCCAAAAGAAAAAGCATTTTTTTTTTCACAGAAAAAAAATCTTCTTCTCTGAAACCACAAGGCCCAGGTCTTTGATATTTGGTATGAAGCTTCATCTAGTGGACCCCTACCACGATTGTTCAATTTACAGTGCTGGTGCCAAAATGCCCCCGCTCCGGAGCCCTTGGTTTTTATATAGATTTATATAGGGACAATTTTAAAAAATCTTCTTTTCTGAAACCACAAGGCCTAGGTCTATGAAATTTGGTGTGAAATTTCATCTAGTGGACCTCTACCAAGATTGTTCAAATTATAGCCCTGGCTTATATAGGGAAAATCTTTAAAAAATCTTCTTCTCTGAATCCGCAAGCCCCAGGACTTTGATATTTGGTGTGAAGCTTCATCTAATGGACCTCTACCACGATTTTCAATTTACAGCGCTTATACAAGACTTATATAGGGAAAATCTTAAAAAAATCTATTTCTGTGAAACCACAAGGCCTATGTCTTTGATATTTGGTATGAAATTTATATCAAGTTGACCTCTATTAAGATTGTACACATTATAGCCCTGGGGTCAAAAATGTCCCCGCTCAAATCATAGAAAAACCTTGTTTACATTCTAGAGACCGCAATATTTAGCTCACCTGAGCAAAGCTCAAGGTGAGCTTTGGTGACCACCTTTTGTCCATCGTAAGTGCATTGTGGATCATTCATCATGCGACGTGTGTCGTCAACATTTACCTTGTTCATCCTATAGAGACCACAATTTTGCTTCAATCTTCATGAAACTTTACCAGAATGTTTGCCATGATGATATCTGGGTCAATTTCGAATATGTGTCATATCAGGTGAAACACTAGGTCCAGGTCTTTGATATTTGGTCTGAAGCTTCATCTAGTGGACCCCTACCAAGATTGTTCAAATTATAGTGCTGGGGCCAAAAATGCCCCCCGCCCCGGTGCCCTTTGGTTTTACATAGGCTTACATAGGGAAAATCTTTAAAAATCTTCTTCCCTGAAACCGCAAGGCCCAGCTAGGTTTTTGATTTTTGGTTTGAAGCTTCATCTTGTGGACCTCTACCAAGATTTTTCAAATTATAGCCCTGGGACCCAAAATGCCCCCGCTGCAGGGCCCTTTGGTTATACATAGACTTATATATGGAAAATCTTGAAAAATCTTCTTCTCTGAAACAACAAGACCTAGGTCTTTGATATTTGGTATGAAGCTTCATCTAGTGGACCTCTACCAAGATTGTTCAAATTATAGCCCTGAGACCAAAATTGCCCCGACTCTGGACCCTTTGGTTTTACATAGACTTATTAAGGGAAATCTTTAAACATCTTCTTCTCTGAAACTACTAGGCCCAGGTCTTTGATATTTGGTATGGAGCTTCATCTGGTGGACCTCTACCAAGATTGTCCCGGGGCCCTGAGGTTTTACATAGACTTATAGAGAGATAATCTTTGAAAATCTTCTTCTCTAAAACAGCAAGGCCCAGGTCTTTGATATTTGGTGTGAAGCTTCATCAAGTGGACCTCTATCAATATTGTTTAAATTAAGGCCCTGTGGCCAAAAATGCCCCCGCCCCGGGGCCATTTGGTTTTGCCTAGGCTTATGTAGGGAATATCTTTAAAAAATCTTCTTCTCTGAAACCGCAAGGACGAAGTTTTGATATTTGGTGTGTAGCTTCATCTTGTGGACCTTTGCCAAGACTGTTCAAATTATAGCCTTTGTTGATATTTGGTATGAAGCTTCACCCCTTTTAGACCTCCCCCAACATTATGCACATTATAGCCCTGGGGCCAATAATGGCCCTCCCCGTGCCCACTTGTTATGCCATGGATCAGGTGAGCGATCCAGGGTCATCATGGCCCTCTTGTTTCAGCATTACAACGCCTTCTGATTCGCGTTACTACGCCTTTTCTTTCGCGTTATTATGCCTTTCTTGTGCGTTACTACGCCTTTTGATTCGCGTGACAACGCCTTTTGATTCGCGTTAGTACGCCTTTATTTGCGTTACTACGCCTTTTTTGCGTTACTACGCCTTTCTTTTGCGTTACTGCGCCTTTTTTCGCGTTACTACGCCTTTCTTTGGCGTTACTACGCCTTTTGATTCGCGTAACTACGCCATTCTTTTGCGTTACTACACCTTTTTTCGCGTTAATACACCATTCTTTTGCGTTACTTCGCCTTTTGATTCGCATTACTACGCCTTTTTTATTGCATTACTACGCCTTTTTCGCGTTAATACGCCTTTCTTTTGCGTAACTACGCCTTTATTTTGCGTTTCTACGCCTTTCGTTTGCGTTACTTCGCCTTTTTTCGCGTTATTGCGCCTTTCTTTTGCGTTACTACGCCTTTTGATTCGCGTTCCTACGCCATTCTTTTGCGTTACTACGCCTTTTTTCGCGTTACTACGCATTTTGTTTCGCGTTACTACGCCTTTATAAAAATTTATTTTCTCATACCTGAGCCTATTAGGCTTTCGTAGTACATGGTATCGTTTTCAGGCATCTAAATGTGTTTCACTCCACTGTTAAATAATGCTTTTGTTATTGTGAATTCATGCCAAGTGGTTACATAGAAAGTTGCTATATCATGTTACAGACATTTAAACACATTGTCTTTATGTCACATTGTTTTAGCCAAGTCCTGAGAAAACTTGTTTTTGTCATCTGTAAACAACAAGAAGCAGATAGGACTGATCACGTGATCAGCTTTGTGTTCACAACATTAGGGGCCAGTTGTTCAAAGCATCGTTAGCTTAACGAGCTCGTTAGTGGTCATTGTTAACTCTTCTAGCAAGTTTAATATTGAAAATTTTGGTATGTTTGCTGAAAAAATGAGAGCAGCTTTTGCATACGCAAAAGCTGCTCACATTTTTTCAGCAAAAATATTAGCGTATTTGCCATAATACATGATCAAAGTTTTACAAAGTTTTAACGATACGTTAACTAACGACGTCGTTAGTTTTGAACAACTGGCCCCTGATTAACAAGACCGTGTAACGAACACCCCTCTAATCCCCACTTTGTATAGGGAAATTTGGAGTTCGAGGGGTATTCTTTATTGTCCTTAAACATAGATTCTGAGTACTGGTTAGAACCGCAATGGGGCGGTCCTAACGAGCTCCCACAATCTGTATTTTGACTAGAAATAAGCAATATATAAAATGACGCCATTTATTAACACGGGAGTGTTATAGTTATCAGTTGAAAAAAGAAAATGCCTCTTGTTTCTGTATCTGAACTTCCGGTACTATTGCCGGTCCGGAAAGCTGAGTAGCACGTGGTGTGTATTATCTACTCGCAAAACCCGACAACAGGTTTTCGCGTAACGTAGCTAATGGTACATTTTAAAAGACATATTTTGATGTGACATGACTTCAGAACACCAAACATTTAATTAAAATTATACGTAAAACAATTATGATCATTGGCTGTTGTACTACATTAATGCAAAGTAGAAAAAGGATGAAATACTAATTTCTAAGGTAGGCCCAGTTTCAGTAAAGTAAACGTTAGGCTTTATGTTGCGAATGCTATCACAGTTGATGTCTAAAGTCTATAAGACATTTTCAAACAAACAATGTTATTATAAAAGAATGTAAAATATTCACGTTCTGTTCAAAGTAGAAGTAAAACAAAGATCAGGAATTGATACAATTAACTTACTCCAACCATAAAAGACACCAAAGGGAAAGAAATACAAACATTAAGCGACCAGACCATAATGCAAACCTAAACAAAGGAAGGCCATAAGGACAGTTACTTTCCCACAAAATGGCCATATGGCCATCCAAAACCAAAAGACACAAGTGATACACACAGTAAGTAACAAACAACAACATAAATAAATCGCCACAGAAGAGCCGCCTTGGAACGGTCAGTGGAATCTTTGTTCGTTTGTTTGATTTGAAGTTTAACGTCCCCGTCAACACTGTCTAGGTCATTTTGGAGACGTTGCTTCTTATTTTGTGGGACTTTTACCCGACACTGAGATGAAATGACATCTCAAGCTCTGTCGGCCAATAAACCAATAGGGTTTAAAAGCATGGACGGTCCGGCTCGCACCGCTTTGCCTGGGCAGGCTTAGATCCTCTAAGCGGATTACCAGTACTCAGGCCCGGTCGGTTTCAGCTCTGCGTGGGAGCATCGTGCAGCCCATCTGTTTCTTCAAGCCCCGATGGGCGGGAGCGTTCAACGTTAGTCTTAATGTTACGAATTATTATATCACAGTTGAATCTAAAGCCTACAAGACATTTTCAGATAAAACAATGCATTATAAATGAATGTAAAATATTAACGTTATTTTCAACTTCATAAACGTTAAGTAAACTTTCTATGCAACGTATACCAGGATGCTCATTCAAAGGAGAGTTTATTTTCAAAACTACAGTCGAACTCGACAACTCAAACACCCCTGTGACCATGAATTTCGTTGGAGATAGGGTAATTCGGCCTACGCTGTGTTAATCATTGCGCTAAGTCTTAAAGCAAAAGGATATGTATTTGGTCTTCTCTATAAAATAAAGCAATATCATGTTCTTTCATTAGAATCGACGATTCTAATCGACGATTCTATTGAGAACACAGAATATACCTTTTCAAAGTACGAGTAAGATCAGAAAAAAAACCTCCATGAATTTCATAAATATATGGACTGGATCTATGAGAAGATCGATCTCTCCAGAAACTCCAGGACGAGTTCGAATTAGCCCTAGTATACGAGCTAACGTTTTCGAGTTATCGAAGTTGTAATGTTTTTGTTTCGCTTGTCCAAGAGGCCCACGACGTCAGGCGTGTTAAATATATAAAGAAAGAAAATAAAGGAGTAAACTAAAATGGTTCCAGGTTGCAGAAAAAGAAACAGAATCATCACGAAAACACGCCTATATAATTTGACCCCATTGAACCCCACTTTTATATAGTAAAACTGGGGTTTCAGGGGGTATACCTTATTTTTCTTATTTCTGCTCTAAAATATAGATTGTGGGTACTCGTTAGAACCGCCTCGATGAGGCGGATCTAACGAGTGCCCACAATCTATTTTTTTCGGCGATAAAAGTGGCAATGTATTTGTATAGGCGTGTTTGCGTACTGGTTACGTTTCTCCGTTGCAGGGAATAGCGGAAAGTATATTTCATTAAACAACGGTGCATTATATTTTCTTAAAACGGAGAGTCACCAAAATAAACTCGGCTTTACAATGATATGTGTACGTGAAAGGTCTTTATTACGTGAACATGCTATGCATAAAATGCTTCTATTGCTAGAACATTCAGTGTAGGTTTGTTTACATAATTAAATTTTCGCCACGTACCCTGAAAAGCTACAAAATTAACATAAAAGTTTTATGGAGTATTTGTTAGTAAATGCGAAAAAAATAATATTTTTGCAATGTTTTCCTTTTGGCCCTATAGTTTCAAATTGATCCTGCCTCGGCACAAGCGTGGACAAGGTAGTAGTCGGTCGTCGAAGTTTGGCGTTTCGGGTATCTCCGGATTTTTCCACCACTTATGACAATAGCATGCCAAAAGTCGTAATAAGTAGCTCTTAGGTCTTTTTTGTATGATAGCAGTAAACTATGATCAATAGGTTCCAAGTGTATAAGCATCTCATGATATTTGCTATATTTTTAGGGCTGTGGTTATTTAGCGAATCGACATGATGAGCAATTTTGCTTTGACAGTTCCCGGGAAATGGAGTTCATTCAACAGTTCCACCGTGCAGCATCCCATGACAAGGCACTCCAGTTTCAAGAGTCCAAGAACTGAGTCAACAAAAGAATATACTTCCCAAACGTTCACAAATAAAGCTCGTACAGAAAAGACAAACCAATCAAATAGAGAAATGAATGAATTAAATGAAAAATTTCCGCTCCTGTACCTTAGCGACGGAGAAACAAGAAAGGATAAAGAATTTCATGCAGGCTCAGAGTATTTGCCGCAGCTGGTTGGAAAGCAAAGTGTTCTGAACAAAACAGCTGTAAGTCCACGACTGAGGGACGATAAGGATAGAGCTGCCATAGGTAGTGTAGATACAAATGTTTCAATGGTTGCAATGTCTGATACTCTATACACATGTAGAGTTAGAATAAAGAAACTAGAATCGGAAAAACAGGAAATGCAAAAGCAAATAAATGCGTTATACAGAGAGAATAAGTCACTGAGAATGAGTGTGGATTCTGCAGATAAACCGGGAATAGACTCGTACAGTCAGGCACTAGAAGACAGGAAACAGCTTAGAGAGGCTGAAGATAATTACAAGAAAAGAATTTCTAAATTAGATAAAGACGTGAAGGAAACACAGAAAGAGATACAGAACCTGAAAGAAGAGAACAAGAAACTGAAAGACGGCTCTCCAAAACACAAAGAACAGCTAGAAAGTCAGTCAAAATACAACAATTTGTATTGGAAATGGAATGCATTGAAAAACGAAAACGAAAAACTCCACAGAGAGCTTGAAATCATGACAAAACTTGGCTCGCAGTCAAATGTACGCATCTTGTTAGGAAGGGGGCTTAATCAGCAGGATGGCTCAGGCCTCCAGTTTAAGAGCGTTTACGAAGAGCGTAATACTTTAAAAAAGGAAAACAAGAAACTAAAAGAAGAAAATGAAAAGCTGTCAAAGCAGATGCAGCAGTCGAGAGACGAGTCTGAGTCACAGAATGATGATCAAAGTCTACGAAGATCGGAAGATAAGTCCAGTTTCAATGGCTATCAGAAATTATACGATGAAAGTGATAAAAAGTCGCAACTATATAAGCGTATAATGCAGTTAGAACACGAAAACACATATCTATCCGTCTCCAATAACAACCTTCTACGAGAACTGAGAGACTTGCAGGCAAAGTATAACGAAGTTTGAACTTCGCCATACATCAGTAGCAGTGCATTCACATTACGACAACACATCCGTGTGATATAGTGCATTTTTTCATACCTCCAAAAAGGTATTTTTTTCTGATGAAAATTTGGTAAACTTTTCTTATTTATACTCAGAACATAGGTTTTGGGTGCTCGTTAGAACCGCCTCATTGAGGCGGTTCTAACGACTACCCACAACATATGTATTGGAGCATGAATAAGGAAAATAATGTTTACCCCCGTCAACCCCAGTTTTCTCTTTATAAGGTGGGGTTTAGGGGGGTCTTTATTTCACGGACTTGTTCACGTTATGATGTGCATTGTTTAATTTCATCTCATTTTGTACGATGTTTAAACAATACAGCCAAATTGTTTCACCCCGGTGTCTTGGATAGGAGGTGTGAGGTTCCTGATTATCGCCTTCACTTCTATTATGTAAATATCAACTCAGTCGCGTCATTTGCGAATTATAGCATGCGCGACATACTAGACCCCATGTATACCGCACTTTATACAGACAAAAAAGGATTTACAGGGGGAATATATTATTCTTATTATTATGTCTCCAAATAATTGTGGGAGGCCTCATTTAGTGAGTTTTATAGAGCACCTGTCAGTCTATTTAAGAAGCAATAGTATGAAAACATATCGCAGATTTTCAGCAAAAATATGTGCTCCGGGGAGATGAAAGAATGCACAATTAAACCAAAAAATTAAATGAAATCTGCCACATAAAGACAAACGAGGCGGGGCAAAGCATTTCCTACAATTTACATGCGCGCCCAGCGAAGGCTCAGATCAGCCTGCGCATCCGAGCAGTCTGATCAGACTCTTCGCTGTGCGCTCTAAGGATAGCAAAGGACCGAATGCGCCTTCATGTAGCAAGAGAAGTCTTTCGTCAGACTATATGGATGCGCACGCTGATATGATTCTTCGTCGGGCGCACATGTAATTTGTAGGAAATGCTGTGCCCCGGCTCATTAAAGTATGACCTGTGTGATCAGTAAAGACCCAGAGCAACATCCGGCTTATAGTCTGGCCAGATTCTTGACTGCTAGCATGGACCTTTATAGATGCTGATTGCAACATTATTTAACTTATTGTCAACCTGCTAGAAAAGACCGATAATATATTCTCCAAATTCCCAGCCGACATAGAATGCCGGGCCAACGTCGGGCCGACAGCGATACGACGTTGTAGAATATCGGACCAACATCGGGCGATAGGGCGTCGTTTATCAGTTACCCTCTGTATTAATTGCATTGCAGCACACTGACCTGATAAAGATTTGATAAATGAAGTCGATATATAAAGATTGGGTACAACATAAATGTTATAAAACAGACTGCATGCATGGTGGTTAACCCAATCACGGTTGACAAGTTTGCTTCCCTCTTTGATTGCACACCGGTGGGTCGGGCTTAAGATTATATGACGGTTCAAGCGTAAAAACATGAATGGAATTTTATTTTATTTAAGTATTCTATATGTTGGTTGGCGCCTGATGCTCCGTCTTTGGCCGGGCCCCTCGGAGTCTAACTGTTGGTTTTCTTTTGCTCCAGCAATTCTGTTGTTGTATGCTGTCGAGTCCTCAACCTTGTTTCATCTCTGTAGGTTTTTTTTTATTTGTATGTTCTCGGAGATGTTACACTGATGAGTTAGGAAGCCTTCATGCGGACTAAACAAAATTAGTGTATACCGCGACAGAGGTAAGGGCGAGGATTATGGCCATGTAAAATCGATTTAAGCACCCCCCCCCCCCCCCCCCCCAGTGGAATTCTTCCCACTGACCGTTCCAAGGCGGTTCTTCTGTTGCGGTTTATTTATGTTGTTGTTTGTTACTTACTGTGTGTATTACTAATGTTTTTTTATTTTGGATGACCATTTGGCCATTTTGTGAGAAAGTAACTGTCCTTTTGGCCTTCCTTTGTTTAGGAAAAAGTATGGTCAGCTGATACAAAATATATCGACCGCCGGAATGTTGGGACGCACTCAGGACCATCGATAAATGATCGTAAATTGCTAATTTAAGAGTGTGCAGGGGGATAAGCTGATAAATAGAATACCAGATTCGTATCATTTGATATCAAGTTTATCCGGCTCGGCTTCGAGAACGCATGCAGAATCGCTCGGCAAGCCTCGCGATTCTACAAGCGTTCTCGAAGCCTCGCCTGATAAACTTGATATCAAAAGACACTCACCTGTATTCTCTATTTCTCTCTCGGTCCGACGTTGGCCCGATATGGGCCCCGTTAAGCGATTTTGGTACTTATCGCCTATGCGAGCAGCGAAGTTTCAGGCGAGCCTGCGCATCCGCGTAGTCTCGCCAGAACCTTCGCTGCTCGCTCATACAAGCAGTGAATCAAGAGGAACCTTCAGACAGAAAGCCATATCCCGGGCCCCTCTGAATGGCTGGGCATGCGCAGTTAAAAGCTGTCCTGACGGAATGCTCGAAGACCCAGATTCGCTTGGCGCGGCTCATATATTCTACGGTGGCTGGGTTTGCTAGTCGTCCTGGCTCATTTAATTCTGTAATACTAAAGACGAACATAGACATTACTGTACATATTACAGGACCCGATGGTAAGCTAGTCGTGCATATGAGTCATCTCATAGGACAATGCGGAGCGAGCACCACATCCTGAATTGAGAGAGAGAGAGAGAGAGAGAGAGAGAGAGAGAGAGATTTTGGACCATGAGAAGAGTGACACTAGACTACTGAACACACTGCTTGGCTACAACGCACGGATTAATCCGAGTATTTGCTCACCATACATAGTTGTTTTTTCTTTCAAGTATCATATCATTCTTTCATTTATTGAGAAGCTTTCGTGGTGTAGTGGTTACGCTACTCGCCTTGTAAACCAGGGATCGCAGGATCGATCCCGGGCTTCTCCAGACTTTCGGATGGGTCTTTAAAACCGAGGTCCCATCTCCGTATGACCTTAGCTGTTGGCGAGACCTAAAACTCAAACACTCACTCACTCTTTCATTTATTGTTGGACAATAATAATCCGAGGTTTATAGTCTTTCAAAACGCAGTGAGACTTGACTGTACTTTTAATTTTGGACTACTCCGCGTTTTAGATAAATCGCCTTCAGTTGGGATTTTATTTTGGCGATATATCTTTATTGAGGATCGTACTGCATCATATTAACCACTTGGCCACGACTTCTACCTAGTGGCATTATAAAACAAGAATTCCGCCGAAGGCTATGTCGCGCCTGTGGGGGAGCAAAGTCACCCAACCATGATGTGTAGGTCAAGGTCAAACATAGATGCTTGCACAAAAGTTTCCATTCTTAAATGCAAGCTTGTACCAAGTATCATTAATGTAGCTCCTATAGTTCTTGAGAAATAAACGTGACCATTAGGATGAACGCTAGGGTGGTCGCAATATTTTACAAAGTCAGTGAACCATGAAATATAGGTCAAGGTCAAATATGGATGCTTGCATTGAAGTTACCATACCCAGATACAAGTTTGTACCAAGTATCATTAATGAAGCTCTTATAGGTCTTGAGAAATAAACTTGAACCTCAGGGTGAACGCTAGGGTGGACGCAATATTTTACAAAGTCAGTGAACCATGAAATATAGGTCAAGGTCAAATATGGATGCTTGCATGTAAGTTGTCATCCCCAGATACAAGTTTGTACCAAGTATCATTAATGAAGCTCTTATAGTTCTTGAGAAATAAACTTGAACCTCAGGGTGAACGCTAGGGTGGTCGCAATATTTTACAAAGTCAGTGAACTATGAAATATAGGTCAAGGTCAAATATGGATGCTTGCATGTAAGTTGTCATCCCCAATTTAGGTCATTTTGGAGACGTTGCTTCGAATTTTGTGGGACTTTTACCCGATACTGAGATGAAATGACATCTCAATCCCTACTGCTCATTACAAGGACTGGCCGTCTCGCACAACTTTGCCTTCTAAGCTGTTTGCCAGTACTCGTGTGTGGTCTGTTTCAGCTCTGCGTGGAAGCATAATGCAGGCCACTCTATTTCTCCTAGCCCTGATGGGCGGGGGTGGAGGGACCATAGTGTAAATATTTACATATTTGTATATTTATTTTTTGTTTTGTTTTAGGGCCCTTTTAAGATCAGATCTATTTCACTTATATCGAACCAATCTTTAATCATATGTGGGCGAAACCGGAATACCCGGAGAAAAAAAAAACACCTGTAATATTAATAAAGGGTCCAAATGTATAGAAAACAATTGTTCATTAATTGAATATGTTAACTCATATATGTCTGAGGTCCCAAAATTTGAAAGTGGCAAACAATGTAGACGGCATCTGAGCACGGTCTACACTGTTGAATTAAATATTGTGAAATTAATGATATGAGTTCAAGCGAAGGAACATTTTTTCTTGCACATCAGGTAAGGAAATCCGTGGTTATAGCCTGGGGTAGAAATTCTGTTCTGATCCTGGTGTTCTTATCGAGGGACAGGGTAAAAAAATCGAATATTTTCACGTGTTTTGATATGCACTGGTTGAATACGACCTCATATGCGTCGTCGTTACTGTTGACGTCTGTCTATCTATCTATCTATCTTCTTATACCGAGTCGGTCACATTTGGCCATTAACTCATTTGGTAAGCGGTTTACCAATAATCGTGTGCGTGAAAGCATCATGCAGTCCACCTATTTCTTCAAGCCCCGATGGGCGGGCGGCGTGGAAGTATAAACTACATTGTTATCTATAGGTTTACATCAGACTTTACACTGGAAATGTAAATATATAGATAAATTTTACGCACACGTTACATGGTCCCCGCCCATCGGGGCTTTTTTTTTTTTTTTTTTTTGGTTTGGGTTTTACGGCTCTTTCAAGATTATTTCACTCATATCGAGCCGATCGTTAATCAGAGGTGGGCGAAAACCGGAGTACCCGGAGAAAAACCACCTGACCTTCCGTTGCAGAACTTGGCGTCTCACACGTGGCCCGAGCGAGGCTCGAACCTACGGCGGTGAGAGACCTAATGACTAAGAGTCAGCGCTCTTATCCACTAGGCCACGGAGGCCCGTAACCCCATCGGGGCTTAAAGAAATAAATGGGCTGCATGATGTTTCCACGCAGAGCTGAATCCGACCGCACACGAGTACTGGTAAACCGCTTAGAGGATCTAAGCCTGCCCAGGCAAAGCGGTGCGAGTCGGACCGTCCATGGTTATAAACACTATTGGTTTCATTAGCCGACAGGGCTTGAGATGTCATTTCATCTCAATTTCGGATAAAAGTCCCACAAAATTGGAAACGTCTCAAAAATGACCTTTACAGTGTTGACGGGGACGTTAACCTCAAATCAAACAAACAAACGCACATATTACGTGACGGCACTAAACATCACACCAGTGTCATCAGAATATAGCGGACGTCCGCAACCGAAGTGATTGCATTATTAAGAACCAATGCTCAAAAATGAAAGGTATGCAAGAAAAAGAATCTTACATATTGCGAGTGGTGGATAGAATCCGTCCCTCGGGATCACAAGCCGGCATCATTCGGCAAGCCTCGTAATATCAGACTGTGACCCTCGGAGCGGATTTTGCTATCACAACCATGCAAGATTCTTATAGTCTAGCCTACACTCAGTGAAAATCAACTTACCAGTACTGTCAGTGCTTTGATTCAACTTGGTATCCTCATGTTAATAAGTCCGTGAGATGAACACCCTACATACCCCACTTTATTAAGAGAAAATTTGGGTTTACTACGGTATATGATATTTGCTTCATTATTACTCAAAACATGTTTTGTGGCTACTCATTAGAGAACTGTCTCAATGAAGCTGTTCTAACGAGCACCCATAATCTATTTTTCTTTGAAACAGAAATATGGCAACATATGGCATTTGTTTCATCGGAAAAATTGCCATTTGCGCAATTATAAATTAAAATCATTATCCCACATGTGTGTGTTATAGAGGATCTTATGTAAGTGCTCATGTATTATTGAATTTATTAAACGAGTTGATGAAACGGGATAAAATGCGATGCTTGGCCGATCATTTTATCCATTTTCCTTATTTGATAATACGTGAGTACGATTACAAGATTATATTTATCCTATGACATGTAAAACTCATTTTGTTCACGATTTATCTTTAAAAGTATCAATATTCCCCATTAGCAAAGGCGACGGCGTGAAGGATGTCGTACGTGTAACGTAACGCGGCTTATCTAACTAATTTGCATATTTAATCCACTAGTGGAATATACAAATTTTTACATAACGTTATTACACTCTCAGACGCCACGTCATATGTTAAAATGCAGATAATAATTGTTTCGGAAGCCTTTTGTAACAATGCACCCTGACCAGATTTAAACATGTAGGCCGACGTATGGAAAAAGAGAAAACGTTCGACAGTCTGTTGTCGAAGTTATCTTTTCCATCGAGGTTTCACATAAATGAATTATGGACCGGGTAATAACATACCATTTAGTATGGCACTGCTTCTGGTTTAAGCAGCTTATGTGTCTGGTTGTGATGCTAGTTTTCATATTGGGTGACCCGTGCAATCGCATCATCATGTTCGCACTGATAGACAGTTATGGTTTGGCCCTATTATGTCCGGGAAAAAGCAACAACAAAAACAACAACAACAACAACAAATAAACACACAGAGACAATACTGTAGAAGGGTCTTTCGTCTGGCACTAACGATATCGTACGCTATTGTACCGTTAAAACTTTGCATCACGAAAACACAGCTATATAATTTTGACCCCCTTGAACCCCACTTTTATTTAGTAAAACTGGGGTTTCCGGGGGTATACCTTATTTTTCTTATTTCTGCTCTAAAATATAGAGTGTGGGTACTCGACGAGGCGGTTCTAACGAGTGCCCACAATCTATATTTTGAGCAGAAATAAGAAAAATATCACAATTTTTCATCTTAAAATTTTCATTTTTTGGCGAAAAAGTGGCAATGTATTTGCATAGGCGTGTTTACGTAATAGATCATTAAATAGGGTAAATATATTTATATTCTTGACAGAAATGTGTAGCTTTTGCGAATTTATACAAAAAAGCGAATCACGTTTCCAGCAAACATAGGATATAAGATATTACACTTGGTACAACTGTTAACAATTTGACCATAGCGATTAAGGTAAGCCAATGATGATCTGAACAACTTGGCCTAATTATACCTCCTGCATACTAAGTATGGGGGCGGGGTGGTGTGGGTTTTACTGTTTTACGTTGTCTGCCTGTCTTCCCACGAACGGACATTTATCTGTCTAATTTGACTTGTTTTGTGGCTAATTTCTGTTATGGGGCTAGCCACGTAAAAGACATTCTAGACACATATGTATGTGAAATAACGGAATGAACTTCATTTGGACTGACGAATGACTATTTCAGTGGCTAACTGTCCAAAAGTTTGGGACCCTAAAGATCGGTTTGTATGGGTGAACAAATGGATAGGTAGGTGGCTATAGAAATGGACAGAATCAATGTAATTCAATGGGATTTATTCCGTTAGACACTTAAAATACTTCTTTTCTGTGGCTAAATGGTATCAATACTGCCAAAATATCCACATCAGTATCCATCTGTGAGGCGTCCGTACTGATAGTGTCCGTCATTTCGCTCAATATTTTTAAAACAAATCGATGGACTTTGATCTTTTGCATATGTATTGATATTGGCATATAGCAGTTTAAGCGTCCGCGCATTTGAGACTATTATATCATAGGATCATTTCAGGGAAAGCCACTACATGCACAGAAATTCATGTAGCGTCAGACAGAAGGTATACTATCTCGGGTAATTGTTTGTATGTGTTGAAATTTTACGTCCCCGTCAGCTATATTTAGGTCAATTTGGATACATTGCTTCAGATTCTGTGGGACTTTTACCCGACACCGAGATGAAATGACTTCTCAAGTCCTACCACCTAAAGCAACCGCAAGGTTTTAAGAAGAGGTCCGACTCGCACCACTTTTCTTGGACAGGCTTAGACCAAAGCGGTTTAGCAGTACTCAAATCCGGTTGCTTTCAGCTCTGCAAAATTAGGATACCTTTATGCACATCTACAGTCCCTAAGCAATGCCTGTACCAGGTTTGGTCATCATAGGCCAAGGAATAAAAAGAAACTGCATTCACACGGTTTGTGACAGAAGGAAGGATGGACGGACGGACGCCCGGATGGACACTTATAGAAAAAGAAGAGGAAGAAAAAAAAATTTGAGCACAAAGACAAATACTTTAAGCAAGAATGGTAAGACCCATGCACTCGGATACGAATGATTACATCGCAGTGGCATTTAAACCGGTATTATGCATAAAAATTCTCTAAACAATATACAGTCGAACTTCAATAGCTCGAACACCCTTGGGACCTCGAAAATCAGTTCGAGACAGGGGGAGTTCGAGCCATTGAGGGTTACTGCTAGGAGGCATAACGAGATACTTTTAGACATCTTTTCGGTGTTCAATAATGAATATGTATGCTGTCTGTACTCATTAGAATCGCCTCATCGAGGCGATTCTAATGAGTACACAAAGCATACATTTGCAAGATAAAAGACTAAAATATCCTTAATTATCCCCCACTATTTCTTATGTAGAGGACTTCGCTAGGGGCTCAAGAATGGGTTCGACACATCCATGGTAAACGAGCCATCGGTGTTCGAGCCATCGAAGTTCTACTGTATATACCAAACAGTTTTAATTCATATCTGAATATCATACGAGATATGCGAATAACAACAACAAAAAAAAAATCAAATAAATAAGAATGTTATTAAAGAAAGTAAAGATATATGCGAACACTAATGCTGAGGTTAGAATGCACATTCGCACAGTCTTACCAAGGCCTTACTATTCGTATAAAGAGCATGGGCATAGACAAAGATATTTTATAAAGTTACAGAAAAAAAGAAAACATTTTGCATACAAATTTGTTCGTCCATCGCATATGCAATGGCAATGTCTTCCAAGCCAGCAAAATAAATAAATAAATAAATAAACACACACACACAAAAAAAACAACAGCGGACAAACGTCGGATCGACACTGATACAACTTTGACCGGACGTTGACTCGACATTCGTTGCTGCCTGGGTTTCGTGTAAGAATGCCAAAGTTTCTATGTAGACACTTTCTCATAAGCCGTCTGAATAGTTTACTTTGTCACAGTAATGATATTCCGATTTTAGTTTGCTGCTATAAACCAAACAAGCTGATGAGAGAGAAACGGGTCTATGGCATTCTCCGACAAGCAGCCTCTTACACGGCTACAACTATTTGTTTGTACCCGATGCTACTTCAATATCGCGTCTTCACGTCGGTCTGGCGAGACAGCAGTTATGAGCAGGCTCGTCTGAAGTTTCCCATGGCCACCTAGGTGATAAGCATATTTTCCCTAATGGCCGGCTCAATTTTGGTCCACGGAAAACCAGTAGTTGACGGCTCTATTATGTCTATAACAAAATGTCTGTACGCAATTGGCCGCCGTTTCTAAAAACGCATCACGAAAACACGCCTATATATTTGGGCCCCCTTAAAGAGTAAAACTGGGGTTAAATTATTTTCCTTTTTGTCCTCTTAAAATATAGATTGTGGGAACACGTAAGAATAGGCGGTTCTAACTTGTACCTACAATCTTTATTTTGGGAACACGTTAGAACTGCCTCGATGAGGCGGTTCTAACTTGTATCCACAGTCTATATTTTTGTCTAAAATTTTTCGCGTTTCGGCAATTTATTTGTATAAGCGTGTTTTCGAAACGGACAGTTACCGACCAGTCTTCGAATATCAAAACTATGCATATTAAACCTCAATACCTTTGCTAATATTATGTTTATATACATTTGAACTTGTATCAGTCAACACTGTCAATTTGTAAACATGGTTGAAACTTTGTGAATAGTTACACTCGACGTTGCTGGTTTAACACCGGTAGTGACCTTGCTGTAACAATTGTCTTCCTGTATGATGTATCGCTACTCTTGTCAGCATGAAGAGCATGTAAATCAGTCATGTCAACTTTAACTGTCTGAGTGCTAGACCTTCGCTTCCTAGGTTGAGCGAAAAAGGTTGACCAACTATCTTCATAATCCTGCAGACCACCAGCAACACTAGATAACTCTCTGATTCTTCTTTCAAGCCTGCGGTTCTCTATTTCAAGGTTTTTATTCTTATTAATCAATGCCTGTTTCTCCTTTTCAATGTTTTTTACCTTTTCATTCCCCATTGTTACAACGACACTTTTTGATGCCTTTTCCAATACATACTTTCCAGGGCCTTCTAACATTCGCAGACTGTCTTCTAGGGTTTTTATTCTTCGTTTCAATGCTGCCTCACCCAATGTTAAATCCTGCTTTTCAAGAACCGCAGCCTCCCATCTGTGGCAGTAGTCAGCCTGTTCTCTCTCTAGAACTGCATTTTCGTTTGATAACTGCTCAATCTGTATTTCTAGATCGCCGATCCGTTTTCGTAATTTTTCTTCAGTATACCGTAATGCCCGTCGCTCTCCAACGACAGCTTCAATTCCATCATCTCTCGCGTCTTCTAGTAAGGTTTCAACAGAATGTAGGTCACCTGCAAGCCGCTTGTACTTTCCACTTTGTGCGGCCAGATCTTTCTCCAGACGTGCATTTGTATCCTTATAAACTTCTATCTCTTTTGCCTGAAACTCAATTTTCTTCTTAGCACTTTCAAGATCAACCTTCAGAGCATTGAACTCAGAGTCTTGTTTTGATATTTTCATTTTAAGCAAAGCAACTTCTTTAATTAACAGTCTATTGTTTGTCTTTGCTTCCAACGCTTCTTCGTCGGCTAGTTCCTTTTGCTTCTTAAATTTTGTCTCCATTTTTATGTTTTCTCTCTTCACATCTTTATATCTGTCAGTTAGACCTGTCGCTTCATTCATATAGGTTTTGATTCGTGCTTCATATTCCTCTTTGTCTTTCTCAGCAGCTGCAAGTTTCTTTTCAAGTTCTTGTTTTTCTTTTTCCAAAGTGGCCGTTTTGTCCAGATGCAGATTTCGTTCCATATGAAACGCTTCGTCTTGTCTTTTCTTTTCTTGTTCTAGAGATGCATCTTGCCTCTTGATGTTGGCCATCTCACCCTGAAGCATTGCACACTTTGTTGCAAGGGCCGAGTTTTTGTTCTCTTGTCTCGTTATTTCAGCTCTAAACTGTCGTATTCTGTTTGCATCAGGACCGTGTTCAATCTTACTTCGTAACACTTTGTTCTCAGCGTACATGTCTTGGTATGACTTGAGCAAATTCTTTGCCTCGATTTCAAGGTTTTCAATTCTTCTCTTATATACAGCTTCAGCCTTTGCAATAGCATCCCTCTCAGCTTTAAGTTGCTCATACGCGGAATAGGCGGCATGATCGAAAGAGCTGTAGATGTGGATGCTGCCATCTTGTGGCGCCTGCTTTGATATTGTGGTCGGCATGCTCATTGTACGCAGATTTAATACTGAAAAAGAAATTAATTGAGTATGGTTATTACAAAGTCTCACGTGGAAACTGAACAAAAACAACGCTACCTTTAGCAATAGATGGAAAGGGATATATTCGACAGATGAATACATTTATCAGCATTCCTACTCAAACAAATGTTCTCCGCAGGAGCAGTTGATTTTCCTTATAGAGTATATAGATGTCATTTAATGGCAAGAACGCCTATGTAAATCCGTCACAAATGTGTAGAAGTGTTACATTCGTTATGTTTGAAACATTGTCGATTTTTTTTTTCAGCCAAATATTTTACTCTTATCACTGAGAACAAAATGCGAATCTTTACATTTAAAAGAGTTATCTATGTGTTAAATATGCATTACATGTAATATATTAATAATATATTACATGTAACTGCAGTAAATCTCCGTATTCAGGCCACGTGTGGGACTGTTAAACAGTAGTCTTTACGAGCACTTCCCTGCAGGCACAAAACGATGACTCAAAGCTGAACTAACGTTGAAACAACGTTTCCAACGTTGTTTCAACGTTAGTTCAACGTTGAGTGCCTGCTGGGTTTTGAACAGTCTCAAATGAAGTTCTTACTTGAGGACAACCATACAACAACGAAATAAGAACTGATAATAGAGGGATTTCACTGTATTCCGGTAAACATAGGTAATAAGCGAGCCTTTATTTTCACGACATTAAGGGGGAAAATACATCGTAATGGGATGCAGCTATTGGTACAGTTGTAAACAAAGAGGATCTTACATGAGTGTTAATGTATTATTGAAATTATAAAACGAGTTGAGGAAATGGGATAAAATGCGAGGCTCTGCCGAGCATTTTATCCCTTTTCCTCAACGAGTTTAATAAATTCAATATTACATGAGCACGAATGCAAGATTCTGTTTATCATATGACATTTAAAACGCATTTTATTCACGATTGTTTACAAAAATGTCAATATTCCGCCATTAGTAAACGCGACGTCGTTAAGGACGTCGTACATGTAACGTTACGGAACGTATCTAGCTAATTTGCATATTTAATCCACTAGTGGGTTATCGAAAATAGTACATGGCTTTATTACACTCTCAGACGCGACGTCATATGATAAAAAGGTATAATCTTGAACGAAACACTTTGCGCAAGAGGAGCATACAGTATAACTCTTTTTCAGAAGCAAAGCAAATAAAATACACCACGTTTACAAGTCCATGAGATGAACAAACACGTAAGCCAAACTTTATATACAGGAAAGTAAGGTTTACAGGAGGGAAAATCGTTTTTCTTTTTCTGCTCGAATACATAGATAAAATCGCCTCAATGAGCCCGCTCTATCGCGCACACGAAATCTATGTTTGTAACAGAAGTAGAAAAATATCCAGCGGGCACCCGTGTTAGAAACAGGGTATCGACGTGGATGCTGCGTCACATGGGACGTTGCTTCGACTTCATATGCCCTGTGGGTCTTATATAATTGCCATACCCCGGCCTCGGTTATGTATATTGTGTGTTACTCTGTTCAAATATAGACTGCGCTAATACATAGGTTCTAAAGTTGGCGATTCGTTCGAACACCCAGGTTTTATAGTTGTATTTTAAGCTAGCAAACACTACACAAATGTCCTTCCAATAATTCTGATTTAACCGTATACAGTAAAATTCCTATATTAAGACCACCTTTGGGACATAACCAGTCCCAAAGGTGCTCTCGTAAAAGAAAACACTGATTGTAGAAAACAGAAAGCAAGAATGACTGAAACCTTATCAAAAATCTTTTCAAAGCAGATTTAGTCTTAATTTTAGGTGGTCATAATAGCGGAAGTTTACTAAAAATCACTGCATTTTCGCTTGATAACTGCTCACTAGATATCTCTCTGATTCTGCGCAGTATTTGGTTTTGCTCCTTATATTAAAAGCGATCAAAAACCAACTTACCTTCACATGGAATTGAATAATCATATCAGACCAATCTGTTCGTATCGAAGTTATTTTCCACCGCCATTTTTCAGGCTGGAGTTACCTATTTGCCCCACAAACTGTTGACGTTTAAATCTGCAAATGTACCAGCTCCTGAGAAAATGGTATTGTCACAAAGACCCAGACATGCATGTGCTTAAGTACTATCTCGTTAGATCGTTTGCTGTTCGTTGATATATAGATGAAACCTTTATAGAAGTACGTCTTGTCATTAAGTTAAGTGCACATGGGCATTTGAAGAACATCAATAACCGAAGAATGCTGGGGGTACTTTTCTCGTGTGCTGGCCCACTGTTATGTCGTACATTCCCTACGTACTGGAACTGTAAGGCCAGGGACAAAAAGACAACCCGGATGAGGCTGTGCCTTAATTGGCTATCAGATCAGTGTCTGCACTGTATACCACTCTACCTGCATCCTGTAATGCATGCTTTAAGCATACCAGGTTTAGGTAAACAGATGGGGTAAATTTTGGTAACAAGATAATTACAAGGAGACAAGGACAGAAGCCAGAAAAACACATGCGACCAACAAAGACTTTAATCAGTCTGTGCAACCACGCAGGCTGTGCAGAGTATTGCCGTATCCCTCTTAGAATAGCACAGACACTAGAGAAGGCTCATCCGAGCAGCCAAGACTCTGATTAGCATGTGCGCATGCGCAGTGTGGTATGAGTATTCGCTTGTCGCACAAGACTTCTAAATGTTTTGTCACTTTACGGCTCATAAACTCCAGGGAATAAAACGTTGCACAAAAACAAAAGAACCAATCACGGTCGAAACGTTACATCTATCAATATGAAAGCGAAACCCGTAATGTGACATACAGTTGTTAAAAGGTTTTGTGAAATCTATTTCAAGGTCGGTTCCTATTCTCTGATTTCTTACAAATAGGTGTTTTTGGCACGGTTCACATATATATACGATAACCCATTTCGTACTGATTGGCGTTCTGAGGCGTCTAATCTGAGCCTGTGCTGTTTGCCAGTAACCCGTTTGAGCGTTTTTCGTATACAATGGGTTCAGAGACAATCTCTTTACAGCATTTGAGACGAATATTTGAAATTGGTGCACCACGCCACCAGAAGAGGCATTAAACCATACATCAAACATGGATTCTTCCACTTTCATAAAGCTATGGACAGGTCCATTTCAAATTTTAGGGTTGTCTGCTGTTTTTTTTTTTTTTTGTAAGTTTTATAAGAAAAAAACTAAAGTAATTCAGTGATGTTCATACGCCACGCGATGCGGTGTCTGATGTGGCTCAACACTATATACCGCTATATCTCTCTTGGGACGCTAGGAAGATATGGACCAATAATACCAAATCACGCCATACTGACTTAATTAAATTTAAAAGAGTGGCGTGTTTAGTTTGGAGTTTAACGGTCTAGTCAACACTTTTTTGATCATGCCGATTCGGTCTATTTAACTTAACACACTTTTTCGTAGCAAGGCTTGTACATAAGCGGGTAACCCCACAAAAACACAGTATTCGCTAGAAATCGACAAGTACCGTTCTTGAGTCATCGGAAGGAAGGGAATTCGTGATCAATCTCCAATAAATAAATAAAAATGGGGGTAAATAATCTCACAAATATAAAATCTGTGCTAAAGTGACGTCTCCCACTAAGTGACGTTTTTCTTGTCTGTAAAACTAGTATTTGAAAGATTGTGGGGTTTTTCTACCCTTACTCCCTTTTGTTCAGGGGCCAAAATATGAGGGGTCCACCTAGCACAAACCTACTTCTTTCAATATATAAAACACGGCCGATGTAAATACAATGTATGGGCCTGCGTGGCCTTGTGGCCTAGTGGCCTAGTGAATAAGATCGCTGTGAGACGCCAAGTTCTGCAATGAAAGGTCAGGTGGTTTTCCTCCGGGTACTGCGATTTTCGCCCACATGTGATTAACGATCGGCTCGATATGAGTGAAATAAGCTTAAAAGGGCCGTAAAACACCCCCCCCCCCCCCCCACACCAGTGTGCTGCGCATCTTCTTCAACTGCCGTTTTCACAATCTCGACTTCTTGTTCTGACAATGTTGAAAGCGGTCGACCCGATCGCGGCCCATCTTTGACTGAAGTTCACCTACCTCTGAAAGTCGTACCCATCTGCAAACTGTTCTTATATAAATTCAGCATTGCAATTTTCGGTCATATTTTCGTCCAGTGTCAAAGACATGGTCATCTACAATGACCGCTCTAGCGCACTGCATGCATACAAATCGTGCAAATTTTAATTCGCATAAATGATTCAATGTTAGATTGTTCATGCATGTTTAAAAATGCACGAAACCTTCGAAACTATTATGCAATACAACTACAATAATAATAGTAATTGTTCGTCTGCCATTACTGACAATGTCAAATCTTAATCATATTTGAGAATGCTACTTTTTGTGTGTTCTAAGATGCCTGAAGAGACCGATTCTAGCTCTCACCTGTCTGTTGCAAATAGAGCAACAGAGGCTAGAGGAAGACAACTCTGTTGGTGATGCCTTAGCTCTGGCTTTGCGCTGTGCGCGTTTCTGTTCAGCTTCACTGATACTTATTGCCTCATATTCATTGACACCCCTTTTGATGAGACCTTGCCACTTTGCTCTCTCCTGTGCAATTTGTTTCCACGACTCTGTTGAAGTCCCCGAGGGATGCTTTGAGGGTGTCCTTGTAGCGCTTCTTCTGACCGCATTGGGAACGTTTGCCAGTCCCTAGTTCTCCATAGAGAATTTTCTTTGGCAAACGTTCCTTAGGCATTCTGGTAACATGGCCTGTCCATCTTAACTGTGCTAATTTCAGAAGAGTATGTACACTTTGCATCCCTGCCCTGTTCAGGACTTACGTGTCTGGAATCCTGTCTTGCAACTTAATCTTTAAGACTTTCCTAAGACAGCTAGTATGGAAGCGATTCAGTCTTTTGGCGTGCCGTTGGTAAAGTGTCCATGTTTCACAGGCATACAATAGTGTTGGCAGTACCGCAGCTCTGTAGGCTTTCAGTTTTGTGAGATTGAAAAGCTTCCCATCAAAGCGATACCTAATAGGTATGCCATTGTCACCATTCTGGAAAGCATCTGTGAGCATGGCAGAAAACATGCTGAACAGTGTAGTATCTAAACGGTTACAATAAATACTTTCCAAATGACCCTCGTATATACCTTTGTAAACCCCGTTTCTCTCTGTATAAAGTGGGGTTGACAAGGACGTTCATTACAAAGACTTGTTGAAGTCATTACGAAAACACGCCTATACAAATGCATTGTAAATGTTACCGCCGAAAAAACAAAGCATTTCAGATGACAAATGGTGATTTTGTCTTATTTCGTCACAAAATATAGATTTTGGGTACTCGTTAGAACCGCCTCATCGAGGCGGTTCTAATGAGTACCCAGAATCTGTATTTTAGAGCAGAAATAAGAAAAATAATGTATACGCCTGAACACCCCACTTTTACCATATAAAAGTGGGGTTCAAGGGGGACAAAATTATATAGGCGTGTTTTCGTGGTGTGATGATTAAAAGTAAATCTATTGTGAGAGTTTGGTTTATATGCGTTTCGCATTTCTTCAATAAATTATGCAAACACAACGGAAAACGTGTCGTGTCGTGTGGAATCAAGCAGAATAGAAAACATTATCCAGTCAAAGATAGTCTCTGGCATTCATACCAAAGAAGAAAGAAATAAAGTAAGAGTTACATGCCTGTAACGATTACACTACCGTTTGCTGGGAATGTCTTCAGTGGCATTTTTCATATCTAAGAACTTGCGCTTTTCAGGTGAAAATACCCGATATTTTTCTTACATCTAGTTGAAACATAGATCGGTGGTATTCGATAGAACCGCGGCCTAAATGAAGCGTTCCTAACGAGTACCAGAAATCTGTTTTGAGCAAAAATAATGAAAATAATATATATTCAGTTGACCCCCAGGTTTCTTTATATAAAGTTTGGGTTGACAAGAGTGTTCATTACACGAAGTTGTAAACGTGGTGCCAACCAAATCAAAATCAAAGAACTGACAGCAATGGTGGGTCGATTGTCTCTGAGTGTAGGCTGGAACAATAGTCCCGAACTGTGACTTAAATTGTTTCGTTTAACCCTTTAACTCCAGTCTTTCAAGCAAACGCAACCATTGTAGACTCTGATCAGACGCCGCTTAATGTCTCATCTGGGTCTTCACTGTTTGCCAATGACACGGTACACAGACCGAGCCCAGGTGTACTTTTTACACAGCGATCTGACGTCACAGAGAAAAGACTATCACTGCTATAAATAATCGTTACCTGGATTTTGTACAAGTTCAGCGATAGACACGTTGACAAACGCAGGCGGGAAGCTTCTGTATTAAGAAACTTTGGGGCGTTTGATAAACAATCGACCCAACAAGGTACAAATGATCCGTCTGAAAATTTGAGTTCCTGAAACAATCTGAAACTAAAAGGTAGAACAAACGCCCGTTTTCATTTATAAAATTAAAGGAAAAAAGGATTCTACGGAACCCGTGATGGACATGATTTTTTATAAGTTGTGCGCACAAGATAATATCTTGTGCGGACAAGATATTATCTTGTTTGCACAACATAATATCATGCCCGCACAAGATATTATCTTGCAATATCATGTGCGCACAACACATTTTCTTGTGCGGACAAGATATTATCTTGTTCACACAACATATTTTCTTGTGCGCATTATCTTGTGCGGAGAACATAATATCTTGTTCGCACAACATATTAAAACTAAAATTGAATGTCCCTTCACGGGTTCCGTATGATTCTGATCTAGTTTGGTTTGGAGTTAAACAACCCAGTCAACACCGTTTAAGTCATATCAAACCTAACCAGTTTCTTCTTTGGCAGGATTATACGTAAGTGGTTATACACCAGTACCCGAGAACTTATAGAATATACGCTGAGGATGGCGCCGTTACTACACTGCCAAAATGTTTGAGGTTTTTATTATCATTACTTAACTTTTTATTATCAGTAAGCCTAGGGGAAAAATACAGAACTGAATTTGTTTCGAAAATTAGATAAACTTTCCACGGGGCCTCGTAGTTTATTTCTTATGAATAAACTTACATTGCGCATGTTTCACTTACATGCAACATCTTATGCTTGTTTGTAATTACACTGGATCAAGTCCATGATATAAGCACTAGGTAAAATAGAAGTGAAGGCAATGATCAGGAATCGATACAATTAACACACAGCTCCAATCAGAGTCACCAAAGGGAAAGAAACACAAACATGAAATTACTAGACCCTAATGGAACATCAATAGCGGAAAGCCAAAAGGACAGTTACTTTCCCAAAAAATGGCAAATTGGCTATCCAGACCTAAATAATATAAGCGATACACACACCTCAAAGACAAACCATAACAAAAATAAACCGTGACGGAAGAACCGCCTTGGAACGGTCAGTGAAACGAATTCCACTAGAGGGCTTAAAATCGATTTTACGTGGCCATAATCCTCGCCCTTATTTCCGTCGCGATTTAGACAAATAATTTGTTCAGTCCGAATGAAGGCCTCCTAACTCATCAGTACAACATCTCCGTGAACACAAAAATCAAACAACCACAGAGATGAAACAATGGTGAGGACTCGACAGTAACAAACCACTGAAATGCTGAAGCAAAAGAAGTACTTTGTGTGCCGAAAAGTGGAGTTTACCAGGAGATTACTTCCAATTTTCTGTTCCAAACCAAATAACACCCATATAAATTCACTTTATTCATATAAAACTGGTGTTTACAGGGTTATACAATGTTTTCTTCTTTTCGTTTAAGACATAGGTTGTGGATACTCGTAAGAATGGCCTAGACGATGCAGATCTACCGAGTCCCGCCAATTTATCTTTTGAGCAAAAAGAAAGATCGGTGAAGCCATTCTAATGAGTACATATATGTTGTGTATACACATAAGAATCGCTTGGATGAGACGATCCTATTGAGTACACAAAACATATCCATATCATATAGTAGATCCGAATGATATCCTTAAATTATATATTTTGTGCTTACTCTATGAGTAACCCTCAGTGGGTCGATCAACCCCTGTATCGGACAAATTTTATGGTACCAACGGTGTGCTCTGTCTCTGGTCGGGCCCATCGGAGTCTAACTGTTGGTTTTCTTTTGCTCCGGCATTTCAGTGGTTTCTTGCTGTCGAGTCCTCACCGTTGTCTCACCTCTGTGGTTCTTTGATTTTTTGTGTTCACGGAGATGTTGCACTGATGAGTTAGGAGGCCTTCATGCGGACTGAACAAATTATTTGTCTAAATCGCGACGGAAGTAAGGGCGAGGATTGTGGCTACGTAAAATCGATTTAAGCCCCCCAGTGGAAATCTTTCCACTGACCGTTCCAAGGCGGTTCCATGTGTCGATTTATTTATGTTGCTGTCTGTTACTTACTGTGTGTATCACTTGTGTCTTTTAATTTTGGATGGCCATATGGCCATTTTGTGGGAAAGTAACTGTCCTTATGGCCTTCCTTTGTTTCGGTTTCCATTATGGTCTGGTCGCTCAATGTTTGTATTTCTTTCCCTTTGGTGTCTTTGATGGGTGGAGTAAGTTAATTGTATCGATTCCTGATCTTTGTTTAACTTCTACTTTGAGCCATTGAAGTTCAACTGTAATTTATGTAGACGCAATGCGTGTTCGTCACTGATTGGATGAGGAACAAGAAAGGTCTGACACTGAGTTTTTACTTGACATGAGACTCAAACGTCTCTTATATAAACTGAAGTAATCCATGGACCCAAATATTGAGGGCGAATATGACGCGTGAGTTGGTGTCGAAATTACTGGGAGTGGTTCCAGAGATTTTGAAGAACGAAAGGTCGCACCTTTACTTTTAGCACAATGGACCGTCCCTGTGTCGTCTATGTGTATTTGAACCTTTCTGTAATGAGAAACCCAGTCGTTTATCAACGAAGGATTCTGATAGAAGCTGTTCTTGGTGCTCGACTCTAGCATTCTTTCAAATTTTCTTATCTTCTTCTCTTGACGTTCTCTTTCTGTCTCCAGTGATTTGATTTTCTTATTCAGAACTTTGTTTTTCTCATTCACAAGTTTAACACTATCTATTCCTGTAACAACAACCACCCTTTGCCGATCTACAGATGAAACTCCTTTGAATGTTTTCAGTTTCTCAATGTTGCTAATCTTTTCTTGTTGGCCAGTGACAGTCTTTTGTTTTTCTGTTTCAAGTTCTTGTATCCGCTTTTGATATTCAGTCACTTGTTTCTTCAGTGCAAATCTTTCCGCGTTCACAACATCATATGGTTCTGTTATTATCTCGCCACTTGAAGTCTCCTCGTATTTCTTTCGTAACAATTTATTTTCTCTTTGAAGCACATCGAATTCTCTAAAAAGATCAAGATTTTCATTTTCCAGTTGTTGTATACGCCTCACATATTTATTTTCCAAGTCGCTTAGTATCGCAATTTCATCCATATTATACAGAATAAACAAAACTTTCGCACACAAAATGTTCTAGTATCATGTTGACTACGTTTGATAAGTCACATTCGGAAGATTATCAGATTAACAACATTTTGTTTAGTTTCAATGCAGGTTATGGGAATGTTTGGTGGTCGTAAAAAGTCTCCCTGCCCTTCATCACAGTGTGGATTATATTTACTAGTCCTTTCGAATCATTGTTTCGAAATATCTGAGGGTCCCTGATGAGGCCTAATTGGCCGAAAGTAGCTAGTCTGGCCCAGAAACAACTTTAACAACTTGAACACACTACAGTAATCACTTCTGTTCTGTAGCCATTGCTTCCAAAGGATTTCCCTTTTACAGAACATATTCCATACTAAATTAATGCTATATAACTCTTACAATCTCTTGGAAATTCTATATTAAATTACCAGAAGTGCGGCTTAGAATACACGTACTATATATACTACATGTATTATAGATATAGTAAAATTATTGATGCTTATTGTTTGGTTAAATGGCATTAATGGATATGCTTCCTATAAACAGTGTCATTATTTACTTGCCCTATAGCTTGCTCTTAATACTGTTTGTGCCGGCACTCTCATTTGATATTAAAGACCACAGTGACAAAATACAACCTATTAAACATTTAATTGCTAAAAATTTCCTTTTGGCTAATTGGGTTTGCGCTATTCGTTTTTGCATCACGAGAACACGCCTATATTATTCGCCACTTTTATATAGTAAAACAGGGGTTTACAAGGTCAAAGCAGAACTATGAAAAATATCAGAATTTTTCATTTGAAAATTTTCATTTTAGGCGGTAAATGTTTTCAATATATTTGAATAGGCGTGTTTTCGTAATGGATATTTCCTTCATATCACTTTATATGGGCCCCGTTAAGTGATTTTGGTACTTATCGCCTATGCGAGCAGCGAAGGTTCAGGCGAGCCTGCGCATCCGCGCAGTCTCGCCAGAACCTTCGCTGCTCGCTCATACAAGCAGTGAATCAAGAGGAACCTTCAGACAGAAAGCCATATCCCTGGCTCCTCTGAATAGCTGGGCATGCGCAGTTAAAATTTGTCATGACGGAATGCTCGAAGACACAAATTCGCTTGGCGGGGCTTATATATTCTGATAAAATACCAATGGGCTAAATTGTCATCTTTCTTATCTATAGAACTAGCATTTCAGATGAAAAACTATTACGAAAACACGCCTATTCAAATACATTTTAAACTTTACGCCTAAAAAACTAAAAATTTCAGATGAAAAATTGTGATATTTTCCTTATTTCTGCTCAAAATAAAGATTGTGGATACTCGTTAGAGTGAGTGTTTCAGTTTTACGTCCCACCAACAGCTAAGGTCATACGGAGACGGGACCTCGGTTTAAAGACTCATCCGAAAGTCTGGAGAAGCCCGGAATCGAACCTGCGACCCCTGGTTTAGAAGGCGAGTAGCGTAACCACTCGACCACGGAGGCTTCTAGGATACTCGTTAGAACCGCCTCATCGAGGTGGTCCTGACAAGTACCCACAATCTATATTTTAGAGCAGAAATAAGAAAAATAAAAGTTTTACTATATAAAAGTGGGGTTCAAGGGGTCAAAATTATATAGAAGTGTTTTCGTGATGTCTTATGTCTAGACAAAACATAGATTATGGGTACTTGTCAAAACCACCTCATTGAGGTGGCGGTTGCTGTAACAAGTACCGAAAAGCTTTGTTTTTGAGCAAAACTAGAGCTGCCGCCTAACGGGCGCCAATTATACCCCCGCATGCGTTGTCCGACAAATTTTTACAAGTATTTGACCTTGAGGAAGGTCAACGTAAAGGTCAAGGTCAGGTTTGTGTATATCAATCTTAAGTACTAGTGGCAAGGTGTGTGGTGTGTGAATATTAAAGAAATCGGTCAAAGAATAAGGAAGTTATGAGCAATGTTAAAGTTTTTTGTAACGGACCGACGACAAATTTTTACAAGTATTTGACCTTGAGGAAGGTCAACGCAAAGGTCAAGGTCAGGTTTGTGTATATCAATCTTAAGTACTAGTGGCAAGGTGTGTGGTGTGTGAATATTAAAGAAATCGGTCAAAGAATAAGGAAGTTATGAGCAATATTAAAGTTTTTTGTAACGGACTTTTTTGTAACGGACCGACGACAGACGACGACAAGCTGACTCCTATATACCCCCTTCAAACTTCGTTTGCGGGGGTATAATAAGACAATAATTCCGCCGAAGGCTATGTCGCGCCTGTGGGGAATCTTACATCAGGGTGAAAGTTGGGGTGGTCGCAAATAAAGACGGCTTGACGAACGGACGGAATGTTCAACTCCTATTTCGCGCCATGCTAAAAGCAGCCGCGACAAAAACAATGTTTACCTATGTGAACCCAACATTTCTCTAGAAACAGTAGGATTAGCTTTAACGTATTTTATGCCAAGTTCAGGAAAAGGTGCAGTCAAAACACAGCCAACTTAAACCCATCAGTTTGACAAGTCCATGAAATGAACACCCTTGTAAACCCCACTGCTTCTATGATTCTGTTGAAAAAAAATTGACGAATGAACACATGTATATGTTCTTTTCCTGAACATCACCTTTCATCACGAAAACACGCCTAAATAATTTTGACCCACCTGAATCCCAGTTTTTAATGGTAAAATTGGGGTTTACAGGGGTAAAAACCTTATTTTTCTTTTTTCTGCTCTTAAATATAGATTATGGGTACTCGTTAGAAACGCCTTGATGAGGCGGTTCTAACGAGTACTACAATCTATATTTTAAGCAGACAATATTTCATCTTAAAATTTTCGGTTTTTTTTTTCGGCGGTAAAGTTTTCAGTGTATTTGTATAGGAGAGTTTTCGTAATGTTTTCCTTACTAATATCAATTAAAGATAAATATCTGGAGGTGTTATAATAAAACGAAATGTGAAAACGAAGCTTAATCCATTTACCCATTTTGAACTGAATATAATCTTCCCCGCTGTTGCTGGATGCTTTGCGTTTACGATAATATACCAGTACAACATGGTGTTTTTTTTTTTTTTTTTTTTTTTTTTTTCAAAGCCCAAGATGGCCACTTTTCTGATGAAATTCCGTAATATTTTGCTTATTTATACTGCCGACATAGGTTGTTGGTGTTAATTAGATCCGCCTCATTGAGGCGATTCTAACGAGTACCCACAACTTATGTCTTGGAGCTGAAATAAAAAACAATAATATATACCCCATTGAACCGCACTTTTCCCTAAATAAAGTAGGGGTTTAGGGGGCATTTATTTCACGGACTTGTTCATGTGATACAAACAGAGAATGCCCTGATCAGATGGCACATTTTGAATTTCACTGTATAAAATCATCTTTAAGACCTTTTCATGCAGCATACTTCACCCCAAAGTAACCTTGCCGGACGTAGGGACACCTTTGATGACTTCTTGACAATGTCTTTCTATCTTTTTACAGCATATAGCAAAGCCATAAATCAGTAGATTACCCTGCAATCTTGAATCATTTCAGATTTAGACATACACTTATTTACAGCATCGGATAACGATCATGATTATGTGTTATTGCAATGAGCAGAAACTGCGCGGTGATGATCAACGGTGCATGCTGCGCTGTAGTGACAGGTAAAGCATTGTTGTGTTGTGGTAGCGACTTCTTGTATACACCCTGTCCTGTAGTGTCAGACAAAGTAATGTTGCTGTGGTGGCGCCTGATCGTACATGTTTTCCTGTAGTGTCAGGTAAAGCAATGTGGTTTTTTTCTGGTGGCAACTAATTGTGCACGTTGTCCTGCAGTGTAATGTATAGCAATGTTATATTGTGGAGGCGACTAAGTGTGCACGTTGTCCTGTAATGTTATGTAAAGCAACGATGCGTTGTGGTGGCGACGAATTTTGCACGTTGTCCAATCGTGTTAGGTGAAGCAATGTCGCATTCTCATGGCAACAACTTGTGCATGTTGTCCTGTTGTGTTAGGTAAGGCAATGTTGTGTTCGGATGTCAACAAATTATGCACGTTGCCGTGTTGTGTTGGTTTAAGCAATGTTGTGTTGTGATGGCGACTAATTGTGCAGGCTGCCATGTACCATTATATTAAGCAGTATGTGTTGGGACGGCGTCTAATTGTGCTCACTTTCATGTGTGTGTGTGAATTCGGGTTTAACGTCGCTTTCAAAAATTTTTCAGTCATATCACGACGGTGTCTGGTTGCGACAGGGAGCTCAATGCTTACTTTTATAGTGCTGCCTCACTGAAGTATCATGTCCCAGACACATTACATGATACCACACCGAGTCACATTATCCTGACACTGGGTCGACAAGTCCTAGCTCTACCCCGTAAATCTGAGTGCCAAGCGAGGAGCAGCTAGTACCATTTTTAACGACTTTGGTATGTCGCGGCCCAGGATCGAACCCGTGACCTCCCGTTCCCCGGAGCGGGGGGGGGGGGGAGGGGGGGTGGTGGTAGACAAAGGTGACATAAATCTTGCGTCACTGGGTCGTCCAATTGATATTGGCTTACAGTTGATCAAGCCATGCAGGTAAGGGTAGAGGGGGAGTGTTGGTATTTCTTCTGTTTCTAAACTTTTATTCATTTTGTTCTTCCTCATGTGTCCCTCATGTTCGACTCCTCTACTATCTCTTCTATCTCTTTTATTCCCTTTCCACTGGAGACGACACAAAATTACCCAAAAGGGTTGACGTGTTAACCAAAACTGGGGAAGCCTTTTAAAACACAATTTGAATAATTGTTAACTTTTCCTTTGTACGTGTACTAGAAGCCTCCGTGGTGCAGTCGTAACGTTACTCGCCTTGTAAACCAGGGATCGCAGGATCGATCCCGGGCTTCTCCAGACTTTCGGATGAGTCTTTAAACCGAGGTCCCGTCTCCGTTTGACCTTAACTGTTGGTGGGACGTAAAACTAAATCTCACTCACTCACTGTACGTGTACTGAAGAGGTACGAAATCTGCACGTGCTGCCATTGATGACAGTAATAAGCACGTGTTCCGATGCATTCACATTTACGTCTTGGTTCTCCGCTCCGTTGATGAGTGATGCATCACGAAATCACGTCTATTCACCTTATTTGCATTACCTGCTGGTTCCTAGTCTGAAGATTATAAGTGTTGGAAAAACAGGTAACCAGACCCCCCTGACCTTGAAAGGTCAGGGGGGTCTGGTTACCTGTTTTTCCAATATTGACAATGTGCAAGCTGGGAGCCAGCAAATAATGCAAATATTGTGAATACAATACAATACAATACAATACATATACTTTATTCACTCTTGGTTGACAGTACAACATGCGAGGATAATATAAAGTTAAGTTGACATGGTGGTAGTAAACATGCATAGTAAATTTGTTAGAGCGGAAAGTATTTCAGAATGAAATAGAATAACACAGTAGGCTAAGGTGTGGGCGGTGGGGGGGGGGGGGGAATCGACATAATTGGTTCCAGACAGAGGACTGTGCCAGTCATCTCTCTCTCTCTCTCTCTTTCTCTCTCTCTCTCTCTCTCTCTCTCTCTCTCTCTCTCTCTCTCTGTTTCCTACTGACAGACACAGTCCACCGTACTATTAAGTGTGGAAAGAAATATACACAGTAATATTAGGTCGTGTCAAGCGTAAAACATCTTTGCGGCTAATATCCCAATACAATGTAAATTTTACCGCCTAAAACTATAATTTTAAGATAAAAAATTGTGATATTTTTTCTTGTTTCTGCTCAAAATATAGATTGTGGGTACTCGTTAGAACCGCCTCAATGAGGCGGTTCTAACGTGTACTCACAATCTATAGTTTAAGACGAACTAAAAAAAAAAACATCAAAATGTTTCATCTTAAAAGTTTCGTTTGTTTTCGGCGTCAAAGTTTACATTATATTTGTATAGGCGTGTTTTAGTGATGGTCGTTGCTGGTGGAATATACCAACTCATTACGAAAACACGCCTGTACAAATAAATTGTAAATTTTACCATCGAAAAATGACAATTTTCAGATGAAAAAAATGTGATATTTATCTTATTTATGCTCAAAACATAGATTGTGGATACTCGTTAGAACCGCCTTGGCGAGGCGGTACTAACGAGTACCACAATCTATGTTTTGGGCAGAAATAAGAAAAATAATGTATACCCCGCAAACCCCAGTTTTCCTATATAAAAGTGGGGTTCAAGGGGGTCAAAATTATATAGTCGTGTTTTCTAACTGTGCAGGAACACAAAAATGATTTTCATGTGTATTGTAGGAACCGTTAAAATGCGCACTTATGTATCGAAAAAAATTCGAAACAAAAATTAATGTACGCCTTAAGGACTTGCTTTAATTCTCATAAATGTCTCACAAACTTGTAACACGATCCAGCAAGGGATCCAAAAGTTACAGACGGAATGACAAACAGTGTAGATCCTAACCAAACTGCTCCTACAACTCTACCTACGTACTCGGTTTACCAGCTTACTTTGTTTTTTTGCTGTCGTAACTTCATATTTCGACTTATCTCCCTTATGATATTATGCGTATGATCGTTTCCCGTTTCCATCTGCACTATTTGCTTATGTCTATCTGTTCATATACCTGGGATAATATGGTATGTCGCCTTTTGTGATTTTAGCTTCAAATGGCAAACGTTATTTCAATTCCCTTCATATGGTTTGAAGAGCCGCGTGCTAGCGGCTGAACGTTTCCCCGTGATTCATCATGGTTCAGTTCTAAAACCTCAGTCTGATTCCAGGCTGATTGGACCAGGATGTCGCGGGTTCAATGCCTGCCGGATCGGCAAGATTCTGCCATGTAGATAGATCACGAAATCCTTTCAACGGTCATTGTCTTCCTTCCGTAATGTCAAGAATGGCAGTTGTCAGTTTCGGGCGAAAGAATGTACATGTATGTGCACTGGATAGACAGATTGACCGGCTTGATATGGTCATAGCAGTGTTTACTGGGCCGAAAAACTCCAACCGCCGAAAATTTGCGGATAGATAGACTGACGGCTTGATATGGCCTAAACCGTGTTTACGTTGCCGAAAAACTCCAAACAAACAAGCAGTGCTCAGTCGGGTGCGCGTCTGACTGGTGATCAGGAGGACGCGGGTTCGATACCTGCCGGGGTCGGCAACATTCTTTAGTGGCGATTGATCATGAAATCTTTTTTCTGCTGTCATTCTCTTCCTTCCGCTGATTCAAGAAGGGCAGTTGTTAGTTTCTGGCGAAAGAATGTGCACTATACTGGTTAACCACTTACGTATAGGCCTGCACAGGAAAAGTGTGGATAAGTAAACTGACCGGCTCAAAAGTGACCTAACACACCTAACACAGTGTTGACTGAGCCATTAAACTCCATTGCAAACAAAACAAACAAATCATTGAGCCCATTTGTACATGCTCTGCTCATGTCAACGCTAATGCAACCTTTATAGATTTATTTAATAAAATCAATTTTATGCTGAGGGTGAGTGTGAGCTTTAATTGTAACGTTTTCAAATAATCATAAACAAACTCGCCTTATTACTTATTTTAATCATGACAATATTTTGGAATAAACATGTTGCTTCTATCTCTCTAAAAAAAGAACAGTTTGCCAAAACTGTAATGATACGGGTTTCAGGCATACACGCTAGTGTAGCTATTTCTTTTTGAAGCCAACAAAATATTGACCTCGTCACTCCCAACAGTTTTTGCATCGTCATTAAAACGGATCGGGATAGGAGATGGTGAACCCTTTTCTTTTGCATCAGCAAAGACTTGATTAAATGACACATGATTTTCATTAGGTTTTGGTCTATTCCTTAAGTAGGTGAGAACTGCATCTTTAGGTATATCATCAACAATATGCTTGCTATCCTTCCGCAGTGGAAATCCGTAGTTATGTAACGTTTTCTGCGATTTAAAATAACGTTCATAATCAGATTGTACTGCTGAGTATCCGACTTTATCAGTAAAATTTAATTTCATTCCTTCTTCATTTTTGTGCAACACACTGTCGCTCGGCTCTTCATTTGTCTTGTCAAATCTTTCTTTTCGTTTACTGTAAAGTTCAGCATATCGACTAGGCTTTTTCTCAAATGGGTCTATTATCTTTCTGTTAACCGGTTCCGGACCGTGTGTATATCGACCAGATGTTAATGTTCCATTTCCATTTTTCTCCGGGGTTTTTGTTTGAATATTTGATTTGTTGGTATTTCCATTTGCATTCTGTTTATCCTTAGAGACAGTGTTTGCAGCCTGAATGTTCAATTTTTTACCATTGTTTACAGTTAGATGTTGTTTTGCTTCACCTTTCTTCAAAAAAGGATTTTCATCAACCTCTGTTATGATGTTTGTTACTAACCCTTCAGCTGAGTTATTCGTATTTGAAGCATCAAATTTGTTCATTGTATTGTTCAATAGAACTTCCTTTCTATTCATTTCTGGAGAAAATGTTATTACAGTTTGCTTTTCGGTTTTCGCAATAGTAACACGAGACCCATTATAATTGTTTATCATATTAGCAGCACTATAACTAGTTTCAGCGTTGGAAACAGCTAGCGAAGCGTTACTGTCTCGATGACTATCTTCCGTTTTGTTCAGTCTCGGTGTTACAGTTTTGACTTTATTAGAGCGTACCTTAACAGTCTCTTCCGTTTTTGGTCGCTGGTCAATAGCCATCTTTGCATTGCTTTTAATAGGCTCATGTCTAGATATAGGAACCATTGCCTGTGCTTTTGGGGGCTCCATTTTAGCTGTTTTCACATTTGAAAATGATTTCGGAGATTTCATTTCAATGCCTTTTGAATTTGCTATTAGGTTTGGAGACTTCATCTCAATTGTTTTTACGCTTGTTAGTGGTACCGTTTGGCCCTGCAATGGTATTACAGTTGAAGAAGACGTTGCGGATTCTCCAGCTTCTATAGAAGCTACATTCAATGTGTCTTTATGTCCGCCTTTCCCTATAAAACCAGTAAACGCCTTTGCTGTTTTATGTTTCAACTTCAGTTTTTCAAGCTTATTTGCGAACCTGTTCAGATCTCTATCAAGCTTGTCATTTAAAGCGTTGTTCATTGCCGCGTTGCGTGTAATATAACCCTTTTCTTTATCAATCGCGGCTCCTATATGCTGTTTTTCTTTCTGCAATTTGTGGATTTTATTTAAGAGTATCTGTGTTTCCTTTTCCAAATTGTCCAGCTGCACGTCAAACGAATCCATCTCTTGTCTTTGATTGTAAAGCGTTATTTCATTAACGTGTGTGTGTCCAGCAAACGGTCCCTGGGTTGGTACCTTTTCCGCATCTGGTCTCTTCTTCTTCACCTTTGATAAGAGTTCATTCCAAGTATTGTCTAAAGCCTGGTCTTTTGCATTGTAAATGTGTTCAATTTCATTCATACGTTTAGTTAACATATCATTTTCTTCTTCGAGTTGGTCTATTTTTGCCTTTTGTTCCTTTTCCACTTTCATCAAAGCTTTAACTTTTTTAGCATCTGGACCATGCTGGAGAACACCTTTAAGCATTTTGTTTTCTTGATACGTTGTTTCGTACGTTTTACTTAGCTCTGCGTTTTCACTTTCTAGTTCTTTGATCCTAGCTCTGTACTTCTTCTCAGATTCTGCCAGTTTATCTCTCTGCTCTTTCAGTGTATCATAAGGAATATTTCCAGAGTGTTTCCCTTTCTTCCACTTGGGAGTTTGGGCCTTTGCAGGGGCATTGTGGTCAATGATCTCAGTTTGTGGCGGATGCATAACCTCCGTCTCTCTTGGAACAACAGTAAACATGATTGTAGATCGTTGCTAGAGACAACTGCAAAGCAAATACCAAAGTATTAGATGTCGTCGAACTTACAAAAACGCAGTATCAATATATTTTATTGAAAATCGCCGTGGTCCTTTCTGTTTCTGAACCACAATAAAACATGAACATTACTGTTAGAGATAATACATAATTGTTACATGTACAGTGAAATTCCGCTATTAAGACCACTTAAAATTAGGACTAATTCTGCAATGAAAATTATTTTGAAGGGTACACTTAATTTTTCTTTGTGTTTTCTGCCTACAATGTCCTCTGGTCAGGGACCACCTTTGGGACTGTTCAAAAGTGGTCTTTAAGACCACTTTTGAACAGTCTCAAAGGTGGTCTTAATATAGGAATTTTACTGTATATATTTTCTAACAAAATTCTGACGCGTCGGTGTTTAAGACCACCATATTGACGTAATGTTATAGGAATACGCTGATTGGACATAACACTGCACATATTATGATTGACAGATATTTATATAAACGTTAGTAGATGTTTAAGGCCAATGTCATAACATTCCGACGCTTTAACGTGTATATAACGTAAAATAAAACATTACCGTCAGACATTAGAAGTATTTCCATACATGATCACACAGGAGGAACTCGAGACTATAGCTGAAACAATAGAACAATAACAATTGCGAAAACAATGCGATAAATCAAGTAGATCATTGGGAGTGAAATTTAGACGAGTGACGGGGCCCAGTAAAACATACTATGTCATATCTGAGCTACAATTTAAATGTGCGCTCAACGAAGACTCACAGCCCCCGCCCATTGGGGCTTAAAGAAATAGATGGGCTGCATGATGCTTCCAAGCAGAGCTGAAACCGACCCCACACGAGTACTGGTAAGCCGCTAAGAGGATCTAAGCCTGTCCAGGCAAAGCGGTGTAAGTCGGACCGTCCATGCTTATAAACGCTACTGGTTTCATTGGGCGATAGGGCTTGAGATGTCATTTCACCTCAATGTCATTTCATCTCAATGTCGGGTAGAAGTCCCACAAAATTGGAAGCAACGTCTCAAAATTGACATATACAGTGTTGACGCATACGTTAAACCTCAAATCAATGAAACAAAACAGCGAAGACTCAGATCAGCCTGCGCATCCATGCAGTCTGATCAGATTCTTCCTTGTGCGCTCTAAGGATAGCGAATGGCCCAAGGAGGCGTCTCTGGTCAGACTATATGGATGCGCAGGCTGATCTGATTCTTTGCTGGGTGCACAGGTATATTGTAGGAAATGCTGAGCCCCGGCTCAGATCTGATCTGATTCTTTGCTGGGTGCACAGGTATATTGTAGGAAATGCTGACCCCCGGCTCCTATGCATTAGGAAAACATGTCCGTAAGAAATAATGGCGTCCAACATTGTGTCAGAAAATGATAAATATAAGGTAAAAATTATTACATCTCAATTATTTCTGCTCTCAACATAGATTGTGGGTGCTCGTTAGAACCGCCTCAATGAGGCGGTTCTATCGAGTACCCACAATCTATGTTTTTGAACAAAAATGAAGCAGATAATGTATACCCCCGTAAACCCCACTTTTCTCTATTTAAAGTGGGGTTTAGGGGGGTCTTTGTTTCACGGACTTGTTATCATGATGTAATATTTTGCGAACAGCGATCAGCGTTCTCATGCCCACAGTCGGAACAGAATATTCACCATTTTATGAACAATCACTTTTACGCTGGTCTATCTACGGAATTGCATTGAAAGCCCAGAAGCCTCCGTGGTGTAGTGTTAATCTACTCGCCTCATAATCCAGGGAACGTGGGGTCGATCCCGGAGGTTCTCCAGGCTTTAGGATGCGTCTTTAAACCGAGGTCCCGTCTCCATATGACCTTAGCTGTTGGTGGGACGTAAAACGCGAACACACACACACATTGAAAGCCCAAATTAACTATGTAAGTGCACACACCTATCTATCGCGGCCCCCGCCCACCGGGGCTTGAAGCAATATATGGGCTGCGTGATGATTCCACGCAGAGCTGAAACCGACCGCACACGAGTACTGGTAAGCCGCTTAGATGATCTAAGCCTGCCCAGGCAAAGCATGCAGTACAAGTCGTACCGTCCATGTTTATAAACCCTTTTGGTTCCATTGGGCGACAGGGCTTGAGATGTATTTTCATCTCAATGTCGTGTAAAAGTCCCACAAAATTGGAAGCAACGTTTCCAAAATGACCTATTCAGTTTTGACGGGGACGTTCAACCCCAGATCAAACAAAGCACACGCCTATCTGAGTCGCTGTTGGTCTCACATATCTTGATGAATAGGGTCAAATTTGATAAGCATGACATATAGTTATCGGATAGCTGTGAACCGACCCGCAACGTTTTACCACCAGTTGTCTATCTTTAGACTACTTGGTAGATTAACCCGAAGCTGATACTGCTTTAGAGAGCAGAGTATTTGGCTAAGTGGTGAAAGCGGTGGAGTGTATCCCGTGCGGCCGTTTGTAGGAGGATATTATTTTCAGCTATGCTTGTTTCATTTGTTACGACTTTCAAGTCGAGAGATGGGGTAAGGGAAAAAACTTGACTTCGTCGAAAATGGCTTCTCGTCATCATAAATGATGACTTCATTCAAAGGGGACGCAGCCGTGTTGGGTCGGGCGGGGGTGGGGCGTTACAATCCACACCTAGTTTAATTGTCTACTTTTATGTATTATGCATAGCTCATTGAATAATAACCGATCTCTGGCTCAGTGTTTGGAGCGTTCAACTTGCAGGTGATATTTTAATATTTTCTTCGTTTTTGTTTTCTTAGAACATCGAACCTACAGACCATATATTATATGCAATTTCAAGCCGTTCTTCATGAAAATCAGATAAATAATATTTGGAAAATGCCGCCTGTTTCAGTTTTGTTTAGTGCGTTGAATACCTCAGGTTAATATTTTAATACCAGGCAACATCCGGGAGTAATATAATTCGTTCTTGGAGAGACTATAAGAATCTTATACGGGGTTCTGTTGTAGATGAGCGTTTCCAACCCGAGGGATGACCGTGCTGAGCAGAACCGAGGCTACGCCGAGGTTCCGCTCAGCACGGTCATCCCGAGGGTTGAAAACGCCCATCTGCAACAGAACCCCATATTAGATTCTTTTTCTTGCACAACACCTCCGGTTAGTTTTGACAGCTCGCACATGTACATTGTTTACAAAATAACAGTAGAGCGGAAGTAGTTCCGGCAGTTGAATAGAATTGAAGCGCATTTATGTTAGTTGCCTGGGTCGGAACACCAGGGTCAGAACATAAATTTCTATCCCTGGGTAAAATCACGGATTTCCTTGTCTGGTGTGCAAGAAATTTATTTCTATATGGAAAAGTCATTGTTATGTTACTCTAAGCAATGACGGTCCAAGGAACCACACTTTATACCGGTACTCGGGCGTGGGATATGCGCGGATTTAGATTATTATTTCTTTCTTGCTTCTTCTACAAATTGATTATGTGTATCTAGAATCAGCTCACGGTGTCTATTCTAAAGCCATCCAAAATATCCCAAAGGTGGTCTGAACCCTTGTTCTGCTGAGCCCGGATATGACTTTTCTTTGAAACAATGTAGATCCAGATCAGATGGCTTCTGAAGAAGCCATCTGATCAGGATCTACATTGTTTGTCATTCAGATTGTGAATTTGTTGTAATAATTTGCTACAGGTAATCTGATTGGTTGATAATTGGTAGTGGGTGTGGCATACATGAATATTCAGCAGGACAAGGGTTAATATAGGAATTTTACTGTCGTGTTTACTAGCCTTAGAGCCCCACCTCCACCCCCTGTGCCCATCGGGGCTTTGATAAATAGATTTGGCTGCATGGTGTTTCCGCGCAGAGCTGAAACCGACCGCACATGAGTACTGGTAAACCGCTTAAAAGGTCTAGGCCTGCCCAGACAAAGTTGTGCGAGTCGGACCGTCCATGCATATAAATTCTATTGGTTTGTTTGGGCGGTAGGCTTTAGATGCCGTTTCATCTCAATATTGGGTAAAAGTCCCACAAAATTGGAAGCAACGTCTCCAAAATTACCTAAATAGTGTTGACGAGGACACAGAACCTCAATTCAAACAAACAATTACAATATTCTATATATTCCTTATATATTCTTCAGATTATGCGAAAGCGAAGCATAACGTACACAACCCCGAATAATATCAACCCCATTTATATGGGGAAAACCGCATCTAGCTGACTGTTGAGTTTTCTCAGACATTTCGAAAATTTCGAGACTGGGAAACTGTCACTCGACGTCGATTCCTTGCAGACGTGCTTGCTCTAGTAAGGTTCAGTCACTAGCTGCAACTGAGGGCCCATGTGCACCTGACGTCACACCATCAATTTCCGGTAGACATGAAACAGGCGTCTGTGTGGTATTTTGACTTGAAAATATGTGTTGGTATTTGGCCAAGAACTGTCATTGCAAATTGATGCATCTGTTGCTTGTTGTCTTTGATAGTTTAGTCTCACACGCATGTCTTGAAGTCGTCCATGACTCGCCCGTGATTACGGCACTGTGTGTATGATCTCATCTTAGGTCTGACGTTGATAGTGGAGTTTGTGCCGGGGGCGCCGCGGCGTCCAACTGATATTGGTTTGCAGTTGGACAAGGTCTACTGTTATTAAGTGATTATCCTATATTACACAAGGTCAACCAATATTCAAAAATCATAAATCATGTTTTTAATTGCGTCAATTAATAAAATTGTCATTAATCAAGTAATGTCGTATTGGCCCAGGTACAGGTCCGAGGTCTGCTGTATTGGCACGAGGCCGAATTTGTCATTAATCAAGTAATTTCGTATTGGCCCAGTTACAGGTCCTTGGACAGCTGTATTGGCCTCGGCCTTCGGCCTTCGGCCTCGTGCCAATACAGCAGACCTCGGACCTGTACCTTGGCCAATACGAAATTACTTGATTAATAACATTATATTATTGCAGCAGGTATGGGTAGAGCGGAGACATTATTTATTCCTGTTTCTACACTTCCATTTATTTTCCTCTTTCTCCCCTGCCCCTCATTTTCACATCCTCTGCATCCTCTACTGTTTCTTCTATATCGCTTTTCTCCCTTTCTCTGGGAGACGAACTTTCTCTGGGAGACGAAACATAATGAGAGAAACCAAAGGAAAACAACTGCGACGCTAAAGATTGTCTGGCTTTTATTCATTACTTCCCTTAGATTGGTAGTGCAATGGCTATGTATTTCATCAGTATGGAGGTTTATTTGGGTGTGTACGTGTCCCTGCAAACACCATTGTATATGGAAAGAAATACGGTTATGCCAGGGTACCTTTCTCTTCCCTCAAGGCACAAAACGTTGACTCAACGTTGAACCAACGTTTTCAACTTTGTTTCAACGTTGAGTGCCTGCTGGTTTGTTTGTTTGTTTTGAGGTTTAACGTCCCCGTCAACACTGTATAGGTCATTTTGGAGACGTAGCTTATAGTTTTGTGGGACTTCTACCAGACATTGAGATGAAATGACATCTCAAGTTCTGTCGCCCAATGAAACCAATAGGGTTTATAAGCATGGACACTCCGACTCGCACCGCTCTGCCTGGGCAGGCTTAGATCCTCTAAGCCGTTTACCAGTACTCGTATGCAGTCGGTTTCAGCTCTGCGTGGAAGCATCATGCAGCCCATCTATTTCTTCAAGCCCCGATGGGCGAGGGCCGGCTGGGTTGCTCCTAACAAAGAGTGACCAGTCGTTAGAACCGTCTCAACGGCAATGGCATATACATATGGGTCCGAGGTCACAATTAAAAGGTTCTAGCGAGCACGCACATTCTGTGTTTGAAACGGAAATAAGAAGTATTTATCATATACCCGGTCCCGCCCATCGGGGCTTGAAGAAATAGATTGGCTGCATGATGCTTCCGCGCAGAGCTGAAACCGACCGCACACGAGTACCGCTCGTAAACCGCTTAAGGATCTAAGCTTGCCCAGGCAAAGTGGTGAGAGGGCTTGAGATGTCATTTCATCACAATGTCGGGTAAAAGTCCCACAAAACTGGAAGCTACATCTCCAAAATGACCTATAAAGTGTTGACGGGGAAGTTTAACCTCAAATCAAACAAACAAAATTTATCATATACCATCGCTATTATGTAAGAATCAAATCAAATCAGATCAACTTTATTTTTCTCAGAATACATACAGACGCCTCAGTGGTGTAGTGGTTACGCTACTCGCCTTGTAAACCAGGGGTTGCAGGATCGATCCCGGGCTTCTCCAGACTTTCAGACGAGTCTTTAAACCGAGGTCACGTCTCCGTATGACCTTAGCTGTTGATGGGACGTAAAACTCAAACACTCACTAACTCACTCAGAATACATGCAATGCAATAGCAATACAGCGAACTGGACTTGAAGGTGTTTTAGCCTACCAAGGGAGAAAACCTCCCATAAAATAAGTTATGTTAAAACTATATAGTTTTGTCCCTTATATTAATGAGCATATGTTCTTTACCAGTGATCGTGTCATTTTATTTTCTACTGTTCATGAAAGTATGAATGCAGTTGGTCGCCTGCAAAGTAAATGAACGCCGAAGGGGTCCATATAAAACTTTGCTGGGGACCCGCTGTCATACATTCTTTTATGAACAACAGAAAAATTAAGTTCACTTTTTATATTTTATTCTTTGCTCCTCGTCACTGGGACGAAACAAAGCTTATAGGGCAAACTTTAAAAGCTGGAAAACATTTACACGCTGTTTTTCTACAAAGAACGGAACATGGTTGACGTTGCTAACGCCCAGTCAGATCGTAGAGAACATGGTTTAGACTGACGTCACTTGACCAAAATCATGTGACTCGATGCGTTCATGGAAGTGTGAACTACAATTACGATATAAAAATATATTGTAAACTCTACCGCTGAAAAAAAAATACGATAATTTTAAGATGAAACATTGTGGTATTTACATTATTTCAGCAGAAATAAGAAAAATAAGGTATACACATGTAAACCCCAGTTTAACAATATACAAGTGGGGTTCAAGGGGGTCAAAATTATATCGGCGTGTTTTCATGATTCTTGTTTTCTGTGGGTTTACATTAGGCTTTACTCCGCAAATGTAAATATTTAAGAAATGAACTTTGTTTTTCTGCTGTTCATGAAAGTATGGACGCATTGGGTCGCGTGCAAAGTAAATGAACCCGAAATGGGTTCAGGTAAACTTTGCTAGCGACCCGCTTTCGTTCGTTCATACTTTCATGAAAGGCAGAAAAATTAAGTTTTTTTTTTTTTATTTACATATTTTGTGCCTCATCACTGTGCAAAAGATGTATATAGGGCAAGCTTTTAAAGTTGAAAAAAGAAAAACATTTACACGCTGTTTTTTTCTACAAAGAGCGGAACAGCGTTGACGTCAACAACGCCCGTAGAGAACCATTGTGGTGACTGACGTCACTTGACGTCCCTAAAAATCATGTGACTCGATGCTTTCATAGAAGTTTTCTATAGCTTTACATTAGACTTTACACTGGAAATGTAAATATTATGTCCTAAAATCATATGACAACACGTGTAAAAAGTTAATAGCTCATGGATACTGGGGAGTGACGTAATGAGGCCGTCCGTGACAACCTATTATTTCTATTGAAATTCTTTTCCAATAAAATCCTATTTCAATTTATGGTATAATGAATGGAATCTTACACTCGTGGTCATTCGGTGTGAAATTTAAGAAACGAGCCTTCGTGGTGATTTCATATGAATTTTTTAAAACTTGCCGTAGGCCAGTTTCACATATTTCATATGAAATGATCACTCGTGTATGATCCTCTATATAAGACTTTTTCATAAGGGAAAAATCACTTTCGAAGTCATGAAAGAAAACATTGTAGCACATATATCACAAAAGAAATCACTTTAGCACATATATCACCAAATACATCACTTTAGCTCATATATCACCAAAGAAATCACTTCTACACATATATCACCAACGGAGTCACTTTAGCATACATATCACCAAAGGAATCACTTTAGCGCATATACCACCAAAGAAATCACTTTAGCACATATATTGCCAAAGACATCACTTTAGCTCGTATATCACCAAAGAAATCACTTCAACACATGTATCACGAAAGAAGTCACTTTAGCATTCATATCACCAGAGAAATTACTTAAGCATATAAATCACCAAAGAAATCACTTTAGCAAATATATCACCAAAGAAATCACTTTCGTACATATATCACCAAAGAAATCACTTTCGTACATATATCACCAAAGAAATCACTTTAGCTCATATATCACCAAAGAAATCTCTTCAACACATATATCACCAAAGAAGTCACTTTAGCATACACATCACCAAAGAAATCACTTTAGCACATATATCACCAAAGAAATCACTTTAGCACATATATCACCAAGAAATCACTTTAGCGCATATATCACCAAAGAAATATATTTAGCACACATATCACAAAAGAAATCACTTTAGCACATAAATCACCAAATAAATCACTTTAGAGCACAAATATATCACTTAAGAAATCACTTAAGTGCATATATATCAGCTGAGTATATTATCCAACTTGATTACCCCAGCGGTCTGCCACGAATCTTGTACGTACCTTAGTAAGTACTTCCACATAAAGTTACGCACAGTGGACATCACGTGAACAAATCCGTGTCAAACCCATTCGAGGAGTTGCAAACCTTTTCGTATGAAATGACCATGAAGGTATGCATTTTTCTATCATAAAAACGATTTTAATCGGAATTTATGGACGAAGAAGTTCAGAAGAATGTCAGTAAGGAACACGGGTTTACACTGGTGCGTACATTTAAGAATGAATTTTAGTTTTCTGCTGTTCATGAAAGTATGAACGCAGTGGGTCGCATGCAAAGTAAATGAACCCCGAATCGGTTCATGTAAAAAAAGAGAAAAAAATGCTTAAAGGGCAAACTTTTAAAGCTGAAAAACATTCACACGCTGTTTTTTTCATCAAAGAGCGGAACAGCTTGACGTCACCAACCCCAGTGTAGAACTATGGTTTAGACTGACGTCACTTGACGTCACTGAAAATAATGTGACTCGATGCGTTCATGGAAGTATGAACTACATTGTTTTCTATAGGTTTTCATTAGACTTTACACAGGAAATGTAAATATAAAGGTTTAAGTCGTTTTCCGTATTTTGCTCCGATCCATGGATTCTGGGTGCTGGGTAGATTTGTTTGTTTGATTTGAGGTTTAATGTCCCCGTCAACACTGTATAGGTCATTTTGGAGACATTGCTTCCAATTTTGTGGAAAATGACATCTCAAGCCCTGATGCCCAATGAAACCAAAAGGGTTCATATGCATGGACGGTCCGACTCGCACCGCTTTGCCTTGGCAGGCTTAGAATCTCTAAGCGGTTTACCAGTACTTGTGTGCGGTCGGTTTCAGCTCCGCCTGGAAGCATTATTCAGCCCATCTATTTCTTCAAGCCCCGGGTGCAGGGTAGAACCGCCTCATTGGGGCTTCTACCAAGCACCCACAATCTATGGTAGTGGCATTAGAAAATGTATATTACATTTTCATCAGAACCAGCCAGCGCATGACAAACCTACAAGAAGGTTCGAGCGATCAGCGAAGACTCAGATCAGCCTGCGCATTCGCGCAGTCTGGTCAGAGTCTTCGCTGATCGCATGTACCTACTATAGGCTAATCTATGCAAAGAACATAAGCAAAAGGTCTTGTCATAGTGGATGGATGCGCAGGTTGATTCGAGTCTCTGCGGGTCGCACCGGTCTTATTATTCAAGTCTTGTCATGCGCCGGCTCATTCATAAATCAAAACAGTTTACTGTGTTTCAAATGGCAGTGCTGCCCAAAAAATTGTTTGCCAATACAGATGAAAACACCAGAGACGTTTTCTCTAATTTTAACTACTTTTATCTCCCCACCCCAGCAGGCACATGACGTAACTGTGAGGTCACATGAACGTCGGTGCAACGTCACGACGTTTATGCAACGTCACATTAACGTCGGTGCAACGTCGTGACGTTGCACCGACGTTGATTTGACGTTGCCCTAGCGACGTGTGCCTGCTGGGATTTTTCAGTACTTATGAAACGGGAGTTACTCTTCTTCTCTGGAGCAAATCAGACCCATGGATGAGTCTTTAAACCGAGGTCCCGTCTCCGTATGACCTTAGCTGTTGTTGGACGTAAAACTCTAACACTCACTCACTCTCTGGAGCAAGTTCGTTCCATCTACTGCTGACCGCTCTTGTTAAGAAAGACAAAGACATTTTCGACTGCGTTTTTTTAACTCTGTACATTTCAATGAATTGGACAAATGTTGTGAGCCGCCGCACAGAAAAACCTGCAAGATGACTTAGTGATTAGCGAAGACTCTTCCGTAAAGTCTGATCTGAGGCTTCTTTACCCGCTATCGGTATGTTCGGAGATCTTTACGGTAAGCTAACAATGTTGTTAGTGAAGCAATCGCTAATACTTCGATCATCTAATCCCATATATACGGAACCCGGGAAGGGACATGATTTTTTTAATATGCTGTGCGAACAAGATAATATGTTGTGCGAACAAGATATTATGTTGTCCGCACAAGATAATATCTTGTGCGAACAAGATAATATCTTTTCCGCACAAGATAATATGTTGTCCGAACAACATAATATCTTGTCCGCTCAAGATATTATCTTGTTCGCACAACATAATAAAAATAAAAACTCATGTCCCTTCCCGGGTTCCGTACATATATGCCTTTGGCTCTTTTTTTTTTTTTTTTTGGTTATTATCAAACAGTGCAGATACCGACCAAAACCCGCGTCTGATCTGAGTCTATACCGTTTGCTGAAAGTACATATTGTAAAGAAATAAACCTAACAAAACAAACCTGTCACCCCTATTCATAGAAGTGGGACACTCCAAACTTATAAGGTGGGAGACTCCGTTAATATTGTGTTGAAACAACGTGAGTATAAGATATTGTATTTGCCCATTTGACGATTTGGTCATTAACAAGTTCGTTACGATCTTCTGGATTCAGGGCCTAAGGTTTTTAAGGGGAATGGAAACATCTGGCAGATTTGTCCGCCATTTTTCAAAGGGAGACAACTTTCGGGAGCTCGTGTTCGCTTTTCTATCAGCCCTGTCCCCACTGAAAAACGGGTCTACTCTTAAAGGAAAGAATTGGCTCCTGAGGAGAAAATTCTTTCCTTTAAGAGCTGACCCCTATTGACATGGAAGACAGAAATACGTTTGCAGGAGTTACCTCCCCTGAAGGTGTACCCATTCCTCTTAAACTGTTGTGATGCTCATCTCATCTCAGTGTGAAATTTGTGCTGTTCATAATTTTTTTAATGCCAAAAAAGGATGAAATTTTAAATTTATAAGTAGAAAACACAATACTCTTTGCTCATCTGGACAGAACATTGCCTGAATTTGTCTGTATTTCAATAATTATTCAACGAAATTCATGATCAAGTGAGGTGAGAAATAAGAAAGTTTTAACACCCCCCCCCCCCCACACACACACACCCGGGCCTGGTTCATGTGGGCCTAATCGCTCATCTGACTAGGCATCTTGAAAGTTTTACCATACATCGGATCACTGTTTTCTGGTTCATTATCTGGCACCCCTGCCCCGCCTCTTGTCCTCCTCCACTGTTTTAACACGGATGTAATAGTTGACGTCAGGGTCTTGCTGCGGGCTGATATCCAAAACAGGAATCAGGCGAGACTTTTCTTTCACCTCGGTTACGGTGACAGGCCCTCCACGGCGCCCAGTTTCTACTAGTCTAGGAGCTCTGGCACCTAGGCGGACCTTGAGTTCGAAACCCAGGACATCCGGATCTGTGGCCTGTGGTATTGGGCGATCGGCCATTGGCAGCGAGCGTATTCGGTTGAGCAGTTCCTGTAAAATGAAAAGTATACTTTTCTTGGATTACTGTATTCAAAATTGCCATTTGGGGAGGTTAATCGTCGGTTTTACGGTTATTCGATAGAAATGGTTCTAACAAGCACCTACAACCCATGTTTAGCGAATGCATAAGAAAAATGTAATTTTTTCACAAGAAAACTAACCATTTTGGAGACATGAGAGCATCACGAAAACACGACTATATAGTTTTGACCCCCTTGAACCCCACTTTTATATAGTAAAACTGGGGTTTCTGGGGGTATACCGTATTTTTTCTTATTTCTGCTCTTAAATATAGATTGTGGGTACTCGTTAGAACCGCCTCGATGAGGCGGTTCTAACGAGTGCCCACAATCTATATTTTGAGCAGAAATAAGAAAAATGTCACAATTTTTCATCATAAAATTTTCATTTTTTTCGGCGATAAAGGTGGCAATGTATTTGTATAGGCGCGTTTGCGTAATGGAATGCACCATGTCCTTGTGTGTTTTATCGTAATGTCTCAGCACGACAACAGTTCCGTGACTAAAACGCAAATGTTAAATATAAATCGAAGGCAATAAACAGGAATCGATACAATTATCTTATAATTATAATAATAATAATAGTAAGAAATTTTATTTATAGAAGCTAACGCATTTAGTAAACTAGTACTGATTCTCCACGTGGCCCTCTTTTTCCCTGGGTAAAAACGAGTACTAAGCAATGTGAATAAAGGATCTTGCTCAATCTATCTCAATGAAACACGTGGTGTAGTCAGTGGGGTCGAACCCGGTACCTTACGATCTCGCCAAGCGAAATCGAACCCTCACGCATATACATTCAGCGAAGACCTGCTCAATCAGGCAGAATACATCCTTCCCTGCTAATATAAAGACGCTTTGGGCTAGCAGGCTTCCATTTAGCACACAGCGAATAAGACTGCGCAGGCTGATCTGAGTATTCGCTAGGCGCACATCTTCTGAGATCCCTTTTTGCTTGGCGCCACCGATATAGAGAAAAATAGAATATACTATTTATATTATTGTTGCTAAAAAATATTCTAGAAAATTGTTTTAATCAACTATATAATTTTCAATAGGATTTGAAGCAGGAAAAGCTAAATCTACCAGACCGTCAAAACACCAAGTGAAGGTTTCGTTCATCCTGCGCATCTGCACAGTCTGATCAGAGTCTTCACTGGTCACCTTCTTTAACATGTGAGCTATCAAAAGGATAACTGGATGTTGAGGGAGGCTGATCAAGGTCTTTGCTGGTTGAGCAAGTACCCTGCTAGCATTCTACATAAATCTACAGCGGGCGTTAGCGGCCCGTCAGCTATCCTGACGGGCCGCTAACGGCCCGCTGTAGATTTATGTAGAATGCTTACTGGGTAGGTTTTGCTCCACCCCGGGTCCATTTCTGGTAAGGCCTAAAAAATAGCCGTGTTTTCGCAAACCCGACCGACCCTGCTGCAGACCCCCCCCCCCCACCTCGACTCTTAAAATTTTTATCAATAAAAGAACACAATATAAATGACCCTACCATTTTCAATTTCCGACCCCACCCAGTGTCATCTTTGCATTTTCGCATAGTAGTACATCTAGTACCTTCCAAAATACAGGGCTGACATTTTTAGCATCTAAAATGAATTATGATACACAGTTCAAGTCTCAACATCACAATTTTATTAACAAAACACATGTACAAAAACAAAAACACATAAAAAATACAGGCCCGACCCTAGTTTTTTTTCCGCGAGAAAAAAATAAAATAATAAAAAACGTTTCTCTTACATGTACCTACCGACCAAAATTTTTTTCAGCATGTTAGCAGAAACACATCTATTTTTTTTTTTTTTTTACACCTAATCAGTCAAACGGAATGTCATCGCTGATAGGCGACGTGGCCGCATACGCGCAATGTTTGAACAGAGAATCCAGCTCTGGGAGCACGGGTAGGTCGATTGTATTTTACTTTATGCTAGAAAAAAAAAAAAAATAGATTTTACTTCCCGTATTTAAGCGACAATTGTATATTCTCACACGCTTTAACCGATTCAATAATTTTTAAACTTTCTTTCTATGTTCATTGCTCACTGTTTATTAAACAGTATACAGACTTTTCTTTTACGTGTGCTTTTTCTAGTACCAGAAAACCCAAAACGGGTACCCTGACAAATAGTGTAGGGCCAGATCAGACGCCGCAGAACGTGCGTCTGATCAGGGCCAACACTGTTTGCAAAAAGTTCAGCCGTTTTCCAATTTTGATGAAAACACAACCTGACACACCTAAAATTTGAAATGAACTGCTTTATATAAGGAGGATGATTCCATTTGGTACAAAAAGGGTTAATTGGCAATGATAATCACGCGGACAACAGCAGTGCCTGGGAAGCGGTATTGTTAACTTTTTGGTCAATTGATAAACGATCCTCTTAAAAAGTCATCTTACCAGGCCCGGATGTTTAAAATAATTTTCATGCTCAACTCAGCTGAGCATGGAATTTAGGATGCTCATAAATATTAATATATAATTGAATAAGACAATTTTCCTGCTCAGATCAGCACATAATGTTATTTGTTCTGGTTATGAATTTTGAATTTGTTGACATTTTTTAAATTCGTAAACAGGAAAAATTTCATGCTCAATTGAGTTGAACATGAAAAAAGTTGTATAACCTCGGGGCCAGTTGTCGTAAAATATAACCCATGTCTGCCTGTATGGGGCGCCGTTATACTATTTAATCCTTATTTATGGATATCCATAATTCGATTTATGGATATCCATAATTCGATTTATGGATATCCATAAATCAGCCGAATAATGGATATCATTAATTCAAATCGATTTATGGATATCCATAATGAGAATAATGGATACCTATAATTCGAATTATGGATATCCATAATTCGATTTATTGATATCCATTATTTCTCTGATTTATAGATATCCATAATTCGAATTATCGATATCCATAAATCAATCTGAATTAATGATATCCATATTTCGATTTATGGATATCCATAATTCACCGCAAAAGCCTTTAGTTTAACGATTTCTCCCTAAGATCTCCAACCAAGTCTATCAAGCAAAGCTGTAACGCTTGACCTTGTGTCATACTCATTGATGGTCCAGCGAGCAGCCCTCCTTTGGGTTTTTTTCTAACTGGAGTATCTTGGTTCGGGTAAAGGGGTCCCATATAGGGGCTGAATACTTCAGCTGGGGCCGTACCAGAGTGTTGTAGGCAGTCTCTCTCACCCTTGGTAGTTTGGTTTTGATATTCATTCTAAGGAATCCAAAGGTCCTGTTTGCATTTGCAGTTATCCTTTCTAAGTAGGAGTTCCAGGACAGGCCACCGGATATGTACATCCCCACGCACCTAGCACTGGTGACCACCTCCAGGACCTGCCCATGCAGGTGATACAGGACGTTTATTGGTCTCCTGGAAGTAGTCACCCTTACCACCTGGCACTGCGAGGGGTTAAACTCCAGGTCCCACCTGAACTCCCACGCAGACAGGGTGTTTTGATCATTTTGTAGCTCCTGGCCACGATCCGCTCCTTCTATGGTGAGGTAAACGGCCGTGTCGTCGGCAAACAGACAGACCTGTGATTCTAACTGTTCATGTAAGTCATTTATATAGACAAGGAACAGGATCGGGCCCAGTACAGAGCCCTGAGGCACTCCTGACGGACTGGAACCAAACCTGACTCCTCACCCTCAAGGATTACCCACTGTGACCGATTACCTAAGAAGGCGTGGATCCAACCCAGTGCTTTCCTCTCTTATTCCGTACTGGTGGAGTTTCCAAAGAAGCTTCAGACTCAGTCTAGGCTAAAAGTCCCACACAATTGGAAGCAACGGCTCCAAAATGGCCTAATTAGTGTTGACGGGGACGTTAAACCTCTAATCAAACTAAGAAAAACAAAACATATCTCTCCCAAACCATTGGCCACCACTAAACCTATCCTACTCTACCACTACCTCCCCTTTCCCGCCCATCGGGGCTTGAAGAAATAGATGGGCTGCATGGTGCTTCCACGCAGAGCTGAAACCAACCGCACACGAGTACTGGTAAACCGCTTAGAGGATTTAAGACTGCCCAGGCAAAGCGGTGCGAGTCGGCCCGTCCATGCTTATAAACCCTATTGGTTTCATTGGGTGACAAGCTTGAGATGTCATTTCATCTCAATGTCGGGTAAAAGTCCCACAAAATTGGAAGTAACGTCTCCAAGATGACCTATACAGTGTTGACGGGGACGTTATACCTCAAATGAAACAAACAAACAAACAAAACCGGCTTTTATTACACTCTAAATCGGAAACCTGACGGGAATAGTCGAGATTTTTTCTTTTTTTTGCAAAGGGAGCAGTCATTATCCATTTAGTTTATTGGCAGAGGAGACTTATGGATATCTATAATTGGAATTATGGATATCCATAATTCGAATATGGATATCCATAATTCAATTTATGGAATATCCATAATTTATGGATATCCATAATTCGAAGTATGGATATCCATAATTCGAATTATGGATGTCCATAATTCGAATTATGGATATCCATAAAACGATCTAAATTAATGATATCCATAAAACGATTTATGGATATCCATACTTCGATTTACGGATATCCATAATTCGTTATGGATATCATGAATTCAGATTGATTTATGGATATCCATAATTCGAATTATGGATATCCATAAGCCCCCGCCCATCGGGGCTTGAATAAATATATTGGCTGTATGATGCTTCCACGAAGAGCTGAATCCGGCCCGCACACGAATACTGGTAAACCGCTTAGAGGATCTAAGCCTGCCCAGGTAAAGCGGTGCGCACGAGTCGGACCGTCCATGCTTATAAACCCTATTGGTTTCATTGGGCGACAGGGCTTGAGATGTCATTTCATCTCAATGTCGGGTAAAAGTCCCACAAAATTGGAAGCAACGTCTCCAAAATAACCTTTACAGTGTTGACGGGGACGTTAAATCTCAAACCAAACAAAAACACACATAAATAATTATGGATATCTATAAATAGGGAATAAATAGTAAAACGGCGCCCCATATGCCTGTATCTATAATTATTGACAGTTAACCATTTATCGAAATACAGTAAAATTCCTATATGAAGACCACCTTAGGGACTGTTCAAAAGTGGTCTTTAAGATCACTTTTTAATAGTCCGAAGGATGGTCTCCAACTAGGGCACAGTGGATGGAAATGTTTCTGAAACCTTCCAAAATAAGCTTTTGAAAGCAAAATTTGTTGACAAATTAGCATAATTTGTCTTAACCTAACTTAATTGCGGAATTTCAGTGTACCTTTAAGTTTCTGTCCGTTTCAGATCTTGTTGTGAGTATAGCAGGAGACCTTGCTCCATACTGTGGCGGGGCAAGATGGCCGCGACGTGTTCTTGGCGGCTTCTTTATTCTTTTCTTGAAATGTTTTTGTTGACTCCGACATCTAGAGAAATTTTGTGATTGCGAAACTGTCACACGACGTCGATTTCCTGCCGACGTGCTAGCTCTTGGTTCACGACAGCTCACCTGACGTTGCGCTCTGGTAGATATATGTGAAGTTGACTGCTTTGTGGCATTTTGACTTCGAAGACACGTGCGGGTATTTGGTCTCGAATTGCTGTATCTGTTGATTTTCGTCTCTGTTAGTTCAGTTTCACGTGCATGTATTGAAGACGTCCCTGACTCGGGCATGGCGACCTGGCGTTGATGCATGTGTGGCGTATTCGATCTCATCTTAGGTATGACGTCTTGATGTTTACATCGTCCTGATTGTCGTGATCCTCGCTCAGAAAAGGCACTTTGACGTCTAGCGGACTTGTTCTTATGAGACGAGCGGGAGCGAGATCGAGTGGCGGCCATGTCGAACTAGACACTGGTGCAAAAAGTAATATATGTTATCGTAACAGCTATGCGGACATAATAATACATGGATTGAAAAAAAAAAAAAAAAAAAGCAAGAAAAAAAGCTTACGCTCTAAAATAATTTTATCCATCCGACATATTGCAGTTTGGATATAACTCGAGTCGTACCTTCCAAAATGCAGGTAAGATACCATCCCGGTATATAAGACAACGCTTTCAAAACCTACATTATCACCAGCAGTCTGATGAGTCTGCAGATCCCATTCTCATACTACAGCCTTGGGGTTGTCCAAACCGACAAAACCGGATAAGCTTTGCCACACTTGGCGGATGCACCGACTGATCTGAGATTGTAAGTTTTGAGGTGCGTTGCTTCCATTTTTGTGGGGCTTTTATACGACACTGGGAGGAAATGACATCTCAAGCCTGTCGCCCAATGAAACCAATAGGGTTAATAAGCATGGATGGTCCGACTCGCATTGCTATGCCTGAGCCGGCTTAGATCCTCTAAGCGGTTTATCAGTACTCGTGTGCGGTTGGTTTCAACTCTACTGGGAAGCATCCTGCAGCCCATCTATTTCTTCAAGCCCCGGTGAGTGGGGGCCGTTAGATAGATAGATAGATAGATAGATAGATAGATAGATAGATAGATAGATAGATAGATAGATAGATAGATAGATAGATAGATAGATAGATAGATAGATAGATAGATAGATAGATAGATAGATAGATAGATAGATAGATAGATAGATAGATAGATAGATAGATAGATAGATAGATAGATAGATAGATAGATAGATAGATAGATAGATAGATAGATAGATAGATAGATAGATAGATAGATAGATAGATAGATAGATAGATAGATAGATAGATAGATAGATAGATAGATAGATAGATAGATAGATAGATAGATAGATAGATAGATAGATAGATAGATAGATAGATAGATAGATAGATAGATAGATAGATAGATAGATAGATAGATAGATAGATAGATAGATAGATAGATAGATAGATAGATAGACAGACAGATAGACAGATAGATAGATAGATAGATAGATAGATAGATAGATAGACAGACACACAGACAGACAGACAGACAGACAGACAGACAGACAGATAGATAGATAGATAGATAGATAGATAGATAGATAGATAGATAGATAGATAGATAGATAGATAGATAGATAGATAGATAGATTGATAGATAGATAGATAGATAGATAGATCGATAGATCGATCGATCGATCGATCGGTCGATAGACATCAACCACAGAAGAGGGAAGACTATTCTACTGACATATAGATCTAGGTAAGAAATAATTTTTACGGCATCACAAAAGGCTTGGTACCTACGGTATTGTCGATCAGAATCAGAATCAGAACTGTGTACTAGTGACACGTCCTTAGACAATCCTTCACCAGGACCTTCGACCGACTGAGCTAGTCGCTAGACCTCATAAGGGTGGTGAATCTAGAGGTGGAGTCAGATTCTGCAGACATCATGAGAGAAGAGGGGAGTTCGTTCCAGTCTGAGATTGTCCTAAGGATGATGCTAAATTTGTAGATGTCAGTCCCAGTGCCAACGTTTTGGAGAGCTAATGAATGTTTTTTCCAAAGTCTTGTCTTTGAAGAGGGAATAAGGTACTAGCTTTATCATTTAGATACTTGTATAAAAGTATTAACCTCCTTTGTTTTCTCCGCTCTTTAAGATTCCCACTTTAACTGTTCCAGAATACCAGTCTTACTCCAAGTTTCAAACGAGTACTTCCCAGTTACAAAACGGGCCGCACTTGTTGGACCTTCTCCAGTTCCTCCTGGAGGGTAACAGTAGCTGGATCCCAAGACGTACTTGCATATTCCAGGACTGGATGTATGCCATTTCTTTTACGTCTTGCGGGCATTATGACAGATCCCGTCTCAAGAAGCCACGGGTCCTATTTGCCTTAGTACAAACATTACTAATGTGAGTGTTCCATCTTAAATCAGTTGTGATTGTCACACCAAAATATGTAATGCTTCCTACATTTTCAAGGAGAGTTGGTAGCATTGATCTTTTTGATCCGCTTTTTTTGTAAGTTGCATCATGTTACATTTACTGGGTTGGAACCGCATTCCCCACTTCCTTGCCCAGCTACCCAATTTGTCAATAGCAGACTGAAGTTTCACTGTTACTTCCAAAGTTTTTTTTTTATTTCACGATAACAAACACAGACATCAGCAAAATGACCTTGTTTGAATTGAAACTGCCGCAGAGTTCAAATATTTATCTTATAAAGAGACACTCTTATAAACTAATGGTGAAGATAATTAATAATAAATAAACAAATACACAAAAAATATAAATATTCATCACGAAAACACGCCTATACAAATACAATGTAAATTTTATCGCCGACAAAAAAAAAATAATAGGAATGAATAGGAAAAATATGTGATAGCTTGAAAGAACAATCCGTGAAAAAGGCTGTAAAAAGCCGAAACGTCGGAGATAGTGAAGAATTATTGCGAAAATAAATGTAATAAAACTGTTTGTGCGTCAAAGGTATTAAAAAAAAATTAAGATGAAAAATTGAGATATTTTTCTGATTTCTGCTCAACATATAGACATATATACCTGGCCAACTGAGTTATTGGCCAAATATGACCGACTCAGTATATGAAGATAGAGAGATAGATAGACAGTGGGTACACGATAGAAGCGCCTCGAATACCCTCAAGGCGGTTATCACGAGTACCCACAATCTATATTTTAGAGCAGAAATAAGAAAAAAATAAGGGTTTACCCCCCCCCCCCCTGTACACCCCAGTTTTACTATAGAGAAGTGGGGTTGAAGTGGTTCAGAATTATATAGGCGCGTTTTCATGATGTGTCTTCCATCTTTTAGGACTGGCGATTTGTAAAATGCAATTCCTAACGGTTGTAAAAACAAAAACGCCCAAAGAACAAAAATACGCACTGTACCTTTCAGTTCGTCTTAGTTCGACGACCTTTCAAGGTCTGGTCGCCTCAGGTGCCGTGTTGCCCCGTGGACGTTTATATTTAAGACACGCAATACAAGAGAGTAACTGGAGGTGCGGCAGCGTCGTTATACTACAACGTTGGTTGCTAAGTTACAGACGTCAAAACTTCTGACGTTGGATAACTTGCGCCAACGCACGACAAAACCTACAATAAGGTTTCTGCGACCAGAGACGTCTTAGATCAGCCTCTACACCCCGCAGTCTGAGCAGAACCTCCGCTGATCGCAACTGCATTCTATTACTGCCTTCTATTGTGTTATTACTGGTCGTGGTTATCATTGTTTGCCTGACCGCATCCCGATGGTGGGATGCTGTACTTAACTTGTGCCTTATTTAATTGTTTTTTTGACTAATCAGAATCAAACTTTAGTTGTTTTACAGTATTTACAGAGTTTATTTTGAGTTGTTGCTTTATTATTATAAATTGTGATTAATATGCTGCCACATGGAAATAAACTTTATTCTATTCTATTCTATTCTACCTGCGACCTATACAAAGAGAAATAGAGGTCAGTTGTTTATCAGAACAGTCCCTTGTGGGAGTCCAGACAAAACAGGAGCCCACTCTGAAGATCCACCATAAACAACAACACGCTGTTTTCTGTAGCGAACAAAGGAATCTATCCATTTGAGGGCCTTCCCCCCCCCCCCCCCCAAATTCCGTAACCAAATAAATTAGATTTAAGTAGTTCATGAGGAGGGGTGTCAAAAGCCTTCTTGAAGCCAGCCCAGAATAAATATGTCCACCTTTCCCCCTTTGTCCAAGATTTTTGCCCATTCATTAATAACTGTGCTCAGCTGAGTTTCGCAACTATGCCTTTTCCTAAATGCATGTTGTCTGTCTGACAAAAGTTTATGTTCGTCCAAGTGCGCCATAATGTTTGAGCAGAATATATGTTCGAGCAATTTACACAGAACACAAGTCAGGGACAAAGGGCGGTAATTACGGGTAAGAGCCCTATCTCCTTTTTTGAAGAATGGACAGATGTTTGCTAAGAGCCATTCTTTGGGGATTTCACCCGAATCAAGAGACTGATGAAACAAGTGTGAAAAAACTGGACCCAACTCATTTGCTAGTTCCTTCAGGACTCTGGGATGAAGCTCATCAGGTCCTAAGGCCTTACTGGGCCTTGAAGTAACTTGATCACCCCTGCAGCTGTCACAACAATATTATTCATGAATGGGGCCGATCTTCCAGTCAATGGAACACCCATGAACTTAGTTTTATTAAACGCATCTTTGAATTAACCATCAACAGCATGCACAACAACAACAGTAACAACAACAACAAAAACAGCAACAACGTAAACAACACAATCAGTGGCAACAACAACGTAAACCACAACAACAACATGTTCAACAACAACAGCAACAACAGCTACTACAACGTAAACAGCAGTAACAACAACAACAACACGAACAACAACAAGGCAAACAACAACGAAAACGACAGCAACAGGTACAAGACAAACAGTAGCAACAACAAAACATTAACGACAGCATGTATAACATAAACATGTAAAACAACAACAGCAAAACAATTAACAATAACAGTGTATTCAACAACAGCGGGTACTACAAAAAGAAAAACAACATTAGATTCACTAACAATATTGATACCAGCAGCACTAGCTACAACAACACTAACAACAACACAATCAAGAACAATAATAGCTTTTGCAACAATAACAACAACAATAGAATTTACAACAACAACAACAACAACATTAACAACAACAGCAACAACACAACCAACAACAATAATAGCATTTACAACAATAACAACACCATTAATAACAACAACAACAGCAACAATAAAAGCTACAATAACGGCGACATCAACAACAACACCAGCATCAGAAACAACAATTACGGAGCATGTACAACAACAGTTTCTACAACGACAACAAGGGTAGAAACAACAAATACAACAACATCAATTATACAACAATAGCATGCACAACGACAACAACTATTACAACGTCGATAACAACAAAACAGTAGCAACAGCAACAACAACAAGAACAACAACAACATTATCAACAACAACGGTATCATAATCATAAAATCACAGCAGCAGCTTCGACAACAACAACAACAATACATGCGATGAGCGAATTTCTTTGAAGTTAGGGCAACTTTGTCTCCACGCAGTGAGACACCATGTACGGTTGGGTTGAAGCAGGGAGGGGTGGAGGAATGAGCGAATATGTGGTGTGGGGAAGGGGTTTGGGGTTGGTGTCACGCGTATTACGGATCCATAAATTAGGCGTCACGTGAACAAACCCGTGAAATAAACACCTTCATAAACCCCACTTTATATGGGTTTACATGGGAAAATAAGATTTCTTTTTTCTTATTTCTGCTCCAAGACATAGGTTGTAGGTACTCGTTAGAACCGCCTCAATGAGCCGGTTCTAGTCATCACCCACAACCTATGTTTGCAGTATCACGGATTTTCATCTGAAAGGTAGCTATTTTGGAGATGTGAAAAATGCACTATTTCGTACGGGTGTGTTATCGTAATGGCAAAAAATACAAAAACATGTTATCTCTTTCTCTCTCACTCGCGAAAATAATAATAATAATAATAATAAAACTAAAACTAATTTATATAATGTGTTTAGAAAGGTCTTCACCATAGTGCACGTGCTTGTTAACGCCGGAGATATGTTTAATGATCAATGGCTAGCTTTAGCTTCAATGCATTGTTTCAATTTTTGTGTTTTTCACACTATCCTAAAACAAAAGCTGGAACATCTGTTTCTCAGTCAATGGCGGTGTGTTACAGAAAATTGATTATCGATTGCCAGACCGCTTCTGTAAACAATTTGACTTATCCGGAGAAAGTCTTAACTTTCAGCGTCTTATATATCAACGTCGGAGTCAGAAGTCATCTTCTTTGGCAGGAATGACCCATTGCTGACCACCAGGATGTTCTATCTAATACCTTCTGGCAGGTCCATTTAACCAACTAGGGGTGTAAACTACACTTTATTCGTTGTGAGTGGTGTACAAGTTTCCGTTCTTTAAGCAAAAAGTGACGACCCTGATCAGACGCCACATTCTGTGGCGTCTGATCAGGATCTTCTCTGTTTGAAAATGTCATTTTCAGTACATTTGACGGCCCCCGCCCATAGGGGCTTGAAGAAATATATGGGCTGCATGATGCTTCCACGCAGAGCCCGCACACTAGTACTGGTAAACCGCTTAGAGGATCTAAGCCTGTCCAGGAACCGCGGTGCGAGGCGGACCGTCCATGCTAATAAACCATATTGGTTTCATTGGGCGGTAGGGCTTGAGATGTCATTTGATTTCAAAGTCGGGTAAAAGTCCCACAAAATTGGAAGCAACGTCTCCAAAATGACCTTTAGAATGTTGACGCGGACGTTAAACCTCAAATGAAACAAAAACAGTACATTTGACTTACATGGGTACATTTGACTTACAACAGCCAGCACTCCACAAAATCAACCAACCTGAATATAATATGTAGTTGACTGAGGTACAGAGCTGCAATTGGGCAGTCTTTTCGTGTCTTCCGCAGTTGATATACCAAAAATAGAGATGATAGGAAAATACCCCTGATCCGGATTAGACTGTGCACATGCGCATATTCTAGGTGTTTACTGTTCGCGTACACAACAGTTCTCAAGTGACAGTAACCTCTGGTATATGATATACTGTGAGAAAGAATATCGACCTAAAACATTGGAAAGCGAATATGCCTATGTTTGGATGAGATACAAGAGTAATATAAACACTTGTTTGTTAGAGCATCGCTGTGATGCCAGAATTAAACATGCTTATAAATTGTTTCTAACATTGTATAAAGGCAACATGTGCCAAGTAATAATGATGTATTAAGTGGTTCTAGAGATTTTCCATGATGCTATAGATTAATTGGTTGATATATAATTTCCAATATGTATGAAAGCTCTTCAATGCATAAGAGAAAGGAAGGGCTACTGTTCTATATTCAGCTTGTTTCAGTATTATTTTGGTCATTTGTTTCTTCTAAGCAGCATAGAACAGATGCTGCGTGTCGTTTCATCCCTTTATGTCGCTGATATTGGATTTACAATACTTTACAAGTGACTAATTGCTAGGTGAACAAGGTCTGGTGGGATTAAAATATTGGAATAATTGACCATGTCGACCATTAGGAGAGCGTACATGGAAATATCGAATGGAATAAGGGGTTTGAGATTACACCGCGAGCAGACGCAGCAGCAGACGACGCCTGTAAAGGAGCCGGTTGCAAAGGCGTCAAACGGACCACCACTGTCTGGACCAGTCCACAAGATGGTTCGGTCGCCGAAGCCGCTAATAGCGAGAAAAATTCGCAGCTTGTTTGGGAGAAGCCAGCCTACTACGGTCAGGGATTTATTCATGGATGAAAGGTTTCTCTCAAAATTTTTCATGTTTTTCTCTGCTATGGAAAGAGGAGCTTTGTGTCAAGTGTGTAAGCAATGGAAGAATATTCTATATCAACCTAGGTTTTGGATTAATGTAGTGCCGATAGTTTCTTGTAGGGAATTAGCTAAAAAGGAGGATGCTAGACGCTTGTATTATGAAAGTTTACAACATCGAAGCTTTGATGCAATATGTCTTTTTGGAGCTACGGATGAAGATATAATAGATTTTGTGAATCATTTCTCAAACTGTAAGAAACAGCTGCGATCTATAGGGCTCAGGTGTTCCAATGTCACAGATTCAGGGCTTGAAACTCTGTTTAAGAAAATGGCGGGGATATATCGTTTGGAGCTATCAGGGTGCAACGAATTAACTGAAACGGGTCTATGGTCGTGTCTGAATCCAAAAATAGTTTCTCTTAGTGTTAGTGATTGTATCAATGTCGCCGACGATACAGTCGGTGCCGTGTCTCAACTACTACCATCACTTTACGAGTTTAATCTACAAGCCTATCACGTGACAGACGCCGCTCTGGCGTTTTTCAGCGCTAAGCAAAGTTACACGTTGTGTATTTTGCGACTACAGTCATGTTGGGAAATAACCAACCACGGAATAGTGAACATTGTTCACTCACTCCCTAATTTGACTATTCTGAGTCTTTCAGGGTGTAGTAAAATAACCGACGATGGCGTAGAGTTAATTGCTGAAAACTTGAGAAAATTGCGGGTCCTCGATTTATCCTGGTGTCCAAGAGTAACGGATGCCGCTCTTGAATACATTGCCTGTGATTTGAATCAGTTGGAAGAACTCGTTCTAGACAGGTTGGTAGTTGGTGTTGTTTCTACTGTTCGTTCCTTTCTTAAAGCAAACTTTCATTGCGAAGACACGCCTATACAAATATATTGGTAAAAAGTTGCCACAAAAAATCTTGATAAAAATCTTGTACTTTATCATATTTCTGCTTAAATTATAGATTGGTGGTATCCGTTAGAACCGCCTAGATGAGCCGATTCTGACGATTGCCCACAATATATGTTTTGAGCAGTAATTGAATAATGTATACCCATGCAAAGTCCAGGATTACTAAATAAAAGTGTGGCTTAAAAGGAGGGGGGGGGGTCAAAATTATATAGGCATGTTTGTGTGATGTGAGCGCAATATTGTGACACTTTATACCATGTTGTAGCTCTGCCATCAAATTGTGACACTCTATACCATGTTGTAGCTCTGCCATCAAATTGTGACACTCTATACCATGTTGACACTCTATACCATGTTGTAGCTCTGCCATCAAAATGTTTTTTGTCGAGCAACAAACCTTAACAAATAACTGCACCCATTTCTTTAATCTTTGAAGCCATGTGTTGGTTAATGTTAGAAGTATTTCAAAGGTGAAAAACGTCACGACGTTCGTTCGTGTTTGCTTGCTCGACTTCATTGTGCCCTTTTCTCATAACATGGCTTATCTTTGTGTCTCTCTGAACAACCGCTACAATTTGCAATACACTTACAATTGTAAAGATGGGCGTTTCGTTTTTAAGTGCCCCCTGATAAATGGACTTCATCGTTGGTGTGTTGCGAAAGGCGTACATGTGGACAAACAGGCGCTTACACGCTGACAGCCGGTTAGACGGACAGGCTGGCACACCAGCAGACAGACAGAAATCCGACGGACAGACGTACAGTATTAATTTTAGCTCTATTGGTCAATTTCGATGACGGTATATATTATAGATTAACAATCAATTGTACTCATAGCATTGTGTTGATCATGTACATGTCATTGCATTTACTAATAAAACCTTGGTATTATTAATGATTGATGCGGATAAAACTGACCCTAGCAACAAACCTTAACAAACAACTGCACCCATTTCAAATATCTAACTTTATCACTGACATTAAATCAGCTGAATATGGAGACTGTTCTTATTGGTACATGTATAAAGATTTGTTCTTATTAGTTCAAAGAATGGGTTGTCTCTTTTTCATTTTTTCTGTTTTGTTTCATTTATGGATCAGTCTAGAAGCGACCTTGTATGCGCATGTCCACAAAATGCAAGAATTGTCTTCAAAAATAGTTCAGAATGTCTGTGAGATACTCGCTGTTATCTCAGCCGGTCCCTTGACATGTGTGTCACCATCACTGTTTTACTGTGGTATATATCTAGAATCGTTCCAGTAACTGTTACACGCAAGTACCGTCTAGTGTAATTTCCTGTCAGAAATCTTTATTACATTTCAAGGCGACAGATCGATTTCTGGCACTCACGTAGGTGTGAAATCAGCTGGATTGGTAAAGCTCATTTATAGCAAGGCATTAGCAGTTTCTAGATTTCTGCGAAGTCAACTAGAAGTACACTTTGACCAAGTCAAGAGAAAAGTGTTTTTGTTGTTTACGAACAACAAAGGTGCTGGTCTGACTGCGCATCCGCCTTTGTGTTCGCTGGTTTCGTAGTACCATACGTGTCTGTTCTATATTTAAAATTTCCAAGACTCGCTAGACTGTGAGAGGGGCAGGTTGGATATTTTCTTACTCGATGGCAAACCTCTCGGAAAGGTTTTCTTTCAACAATGCTAAAAAATAGACTCCATGGTAACTATGCCTCAAGAATCCATGGTAACTGTGCCTCAACGTCGAAAATTACCGTAAAACACATTGATTTCGCATCAGGAACACTATATCTCCAAGTCCATGTAATGAACTGCGGACCGAAACCTCCAGTTTTATTTATAACTATTCAGGTATGCAGCAATATCTGTAAATGATTTTCTCCTTTTTTCTTAATCTGCATGGAGAGTTTTGACACGTACAAACATGCAATATCTAGAAAATGGCGTACATTTTCCACCTATGGTCAAGAAAGATAATCGAAAATTTATGACTTTGGAGCCTAATGCAAGGTAAACATGTCTGGGATTTTATTTTCCTCGATCATCTCGAAAAAAAAAACATACACGTTGAAAAGTCCGTATAATAAGCTCCCTTAAAACCCCCGGTTTATACATACACTAAAATTCAGCTTTACAGACCACCTAATTATTTTCTCAGAAATCTTATTTAAAATGTTTCAGTTTTTCTCTGTCATCACGAAAACACGCCTATATAATTTTGACCCCCTCGAATCTCACTTATATATTGTAAAACTGGGGTTTGCAGGGGTAAACCTTATTTTTCTAATTTCTGCTCTAAAATATAGATTGTGGGTACTCGTTAAAACCGCCTCAATGAGGCGGTTCAAACGAGTACCCACAATCTATATTTTGAGCAGAAATAAGAAAAATATCACATTTTTTCATCGTAAAATTTCCATTACAATGTATTAGTATAGGCGTGTTTTCGTTATGGTGCTTCGCCCAGTGTTCTCCAGTAAGAGACCACTTTTTCAACTGTTCAAACTAGTAAGAAAACGTAACTCAGGAAAGGCCACAATCCAAGAACGCAGCCGTCACAAGTCACCTATAGAAAGTGACACGGAGGCACACACAAAAACAGACGAAACATAAACCAAAGCCAAATAACAGTTAAGACTCTGCAAAAGAACGACCGCCTTGGGACGGTCAGTAGTAAAACTACTGGGGGGGGGGGGGGGGGGGGGGGGTTCAACTCCTTCAACACTCGCCCTCAGTTCCAGTACAGTATCAAACAAAATAACAAATAACAAAATAATCTTGCAAAACCTGTCCGTTTTTGTCGGTTTGAATTCCTGAAATATATCTTTGGGAGTATATAACTGAAGATTTTGTCGCTCTTAATGAGACATAAAGGATGGAATTATCTGACATGGGAGTGTTTTCTGCTGGGATGGTGATTACTTGATCTATGTTTATAAAAGTGCCTTTAAAATAGCGGTCAAATATTTAAGTTGTGGCTTCATGTGTGATAAGGAACTGAGATGTTTTCTTATACGTAGGTAATTTTATATGTCTGCTGCTCTTTTATAAGATATATTAAGCCATGTTTTCTCATCTTACCAAAAACATCCTGAATACCCAACTCCGTGAATTGCTTTCTTTTATCACATCTCTGCCAGTGCACATAATCTCATTCACTTCAGCTTTGACATCAAGAAATATTCTTGCAAGAACCTAACCTTGACATGTTTACAACTTGCCTTGTTATTTTGTCTTTAAGAACGTCAATTATGGCTTCGGCTTTAAAGCACTTTTGTCAAGTAATGAGAAAACCTGTTTTTTTCCTCATTTGCGAGCAACATATGAGCCCCGCCAAGCGATTTTGTGTCTTCGAGCATTCCATTATGACAAATTTTAACTGCGCATGCCCAGCCATTCAGAGGGGCCAGGGATATGGCTTTCTGTCTGAAGGTTCCTCTTGATTCACTGCTTGTATGAGCGAGCAGCGAAGGTTCTGGCGAGACTGCGCGGATGCGCAGGCTCGCCTGAACCTTCGCTGCTCGCATAGGCGATAAGTACCAAAATCGCTTGACGAGGCCCATATGTACATCAGTCTGTGCACCGGCGCAGTCTGGCCAACACTTTCATCACGAAAACACACCTATATAATTTTGACCTGTTTGAACCCCTCTTTTATATTGTAAAACTGGGATTTGCGGGGCATACCTTACTTTTCTTATCTCTGCTCTGAAATATAGATTGTGGGTACTGGTTAGAACCGCCTCGATGAGGCGTTAGAACCGCCTCGATGAGGCGGTTCTAACGAGAACTCGCATTCTATATTTTGAGTAGAAATAACACAAATATCATAATCTTTCATCTTATTTTTTTTTCGGCGGTAAAGTTTAGAATGCATTTGTATAGGTGTGTTTTCGTAATGAAATCTCACCGCTTTTTTGCAGTACATTATCCCTAGTTTCTTTATCTAGAATTTGAAGACCATGTCTAGTCTATGTAGCTGTGCCGGCCGGTGTGTGTCTAATCTGGTGGCAAATTCTGAAAACTTCTATTGGGTGTGTCAGGGGTGGGGGGTGGGGCTCTCATTTTATATACAAAGTTCCCCGAATCTAACAAACAGTATTAAGATCAAGGGTACAAACTCCTAGGCAGTCGGCATGTTCTATGGGTAATGATCGGAACCAGTCGCCGCAATGTTTTTACCAGTCACTGTTGCCACAGTCTTGGAAAATGCGTAATACGACCATGTACTACAATAGCGGTGTTTCATATCTTTAGAAATAGCTTTATGTCATGTTATTTATTGATAGTTCCTTTTTTGTTCAGAACATAGAATGTGGGTGCTCGTTAGAACCGCCTCATTGAGGCGGTTCTAACGACCAGCCACAATCCGAGTGTTTGAATGTTTGAATTTTTACATCTCACAAAGAGGTAAGGTCATACGGAGACGGGACCTCGGTTTAAAGACTCATCCGAAAGTCTGGAGAAGCCCGGGATCGATCCTGCGACCCCTGGTTTACAAGACGAATAGCATAACTACTACACCACCGAGGCTTCTACCCACAGTCTGTTTAGTATAAATAAGGAAAATATGTTTTGCCTTGTAAATCCGATTCCCCTCTTAAGTGGGATTTACAAGGTATTCATAACGGGATGAAGAGGAAGTCAGCTGACTGCCTGCCGACTCACGCAAGCTGACACGCAATCATGTTAATGCACGTTGTCTGATTGAGTTGTACTGTTCTGCCAGCTGGCTTAATTATTGAACGTTAGAGGCTGAGTCATGCACTAGACGATATAATACAGTCTTTATATGTCACTGTATTGATTGGCATGGTTCTGGTGAGAAAATCAATCAGCTCACAAGTGTCCTAGTTGGAAAACTACTGTTTTATTTGCTATTATGATGGTGGTAAATAACACGAAACCGGGTGAAACTAGTATCACGTTGCTAAGTAAGAGAGAATTGTGACTTTACTGTACTCACATCAATGACACGTCCGTGTATAATCATTCTTATAAACTACATTGGGCCCGGCCCATCGGGGCTTGAAGAAATAGATTGTGCTGCATGTTGCTTCGATGCAGAGCTGAAACCGACCACACTTGAGTACTGGTAAACCGCTTAGCCTGCCCAGGCAAAGTAGTGCTAGTCGGTCCGCACGTACATATGAACCCTTTTTGCTGGAGATGCGTACCCCAACGTCGGGTGTGACACTCTTCCTTCCATGGCACACTACCCGAGGTTTCTTCGAAGGAATCCCATTGTTCTTGAACCCTTGTCTGTTATACCGTCTATGCGTTTGTGCCAGTTTAGGTCGCCGCCGAGGCATTTCCCGCTGTCAGCAACCTCCATCCACTATCTCGTGACGTCTGTTGCTTATGATGCAGATGTTCTAGCACGTCCCAGGATGGAACTCCATTTTCCATTTAAGGCTTGGAGACCTGCTTGCACTATCTGGGCAACCGCACCGCTGTTGATAACTTTATATAGTATATAGATAGTCGTCGGCAAACAGGCATGGATCGGATGATATGACAGATTCCGGCAGTTCGTTCATAAATGCTATCAATAGTTTTTGTAATGTGGGGAGCTGTAAAACTCCCCATATAAGGCATATGCCTATGTAAACCCCACTTTATATACACAAAATTGGGGTCCACAGGGGTTTAAATAAGTATTCTTCATCTTGCTGAAATATGCCAACATTACGAAAACATGCGTATACAAATTCATTGCCACCTTTATCGGCGAAAAAATGAAAATTTCATAATGAAACATTGTGATATTTTTCTTATTTCTGCACAAAATATAGATTGTGGGCACTCGCTAGAACCGCCTCATCGAGGCGGTTCTAACGAGTACCCACAATCTATATTTTAGAGCAGAAATAAGAAAAATAAGGTATACCCTCGGAAACCCCAGTTTTACCATATAAAAGTGGGGTTCGAGGGGATCAAAATTTTATAGGCGTGTTTTCGTGATGAATCAGGCGGTTCTATTTATAGGCACCTACAATGTTTGGACTAGAAGTAAGAAGCATATCACAAATTTTCATCTCAATAATGCTAGTTCCGAACATATGAAAGACGCCACTTTAGCACACGGGATTGTTTTCGTGATGCAGATGTGTGTATATGTGTGGACGGGGCGTGAGGTTACTGGGCTTAACTAAGAAATGAGGTCTTCTACCGCCGTGCTACCAAAAAGCGGTTCTTATACAGTAAAATCCGCTATTAAGACTACCTAAAATTAAGGCTAATTCTGCTTAAAAAGCTTATTTAGAAGGTAGCACTTATTCTTTCTTCGCCTTATCTACAGACAATGTCCTCAGGTCAAGGACCACCTTTGGGACTGTTCAAAAGTGGTCTTTAAGACCACTTTTGAACAGTCCCAAAGGTGGTCTTAATATAGGAATTTTACTGTATATCAAGCGGGTTCCAACGAGTATACAAATGTTTACTGCAGCAATGAGAATACTATCACACAATCATGATACTTGTCTCTTCAAGGACATTTGAAATGTTTTTGAAAGAAAGCATGGTTGTAGATAGATGGTATACTGATATATACTGAGAATTGCTAATATTTATTGCTTTGTTTGTTTGTATTGGAGTTTAACGGCCCAGCCAACACTATTTAGGTCATTTTTGAGCCGGTAACAAGTATTTATTGCGCGTTCATAAACTATATGATATTTAATATTAGTTCTTGACACGACCTAGAGTTTGTTATGTATCGGCACACAAACATCTAGATTTGGAGGATAAATAAAACCCGCAAGAGGTATCATCACCATTCTCAACTTTGAAATACTTACTTATAATTAAAGTGCGCATGTACGTTTTATTGTCATCAGCACCATGTGTAAGGCACCTGAAGTCAGCCATAGTTCAAGACTGCCATTTATTTTTCCATTATTGTCATAGACTGTATGAGTAAGGATCATTTATTAGCATTATCTTCATTGTCTTGTCAGCTTGATGATATTATCAGACACCATTAGATTGGCAGACTATGTGTGAAATCAGGCATGTAAATAAGAAATGTTGAATGTATTTTTTTCGAACAGAAATAAGAAAAAATATTGTATGCCCCTGTAAACCCCAGTTTTACTGTATAAAAGTTGGGTTTAAGGGGTCAAAATCATATAGCCGTGTTTCCGTAATGCATGCAGTGTTTACATTAATTTTTCTTAACGGGTAGTGGAATACGACATCAAGGGCCTTCCCTGACATTCAGGATAAGCTCGTCTTACAAAAAGTAATATCCGAGAAAGAAAACATAATATCACGCACTATTAGGATTACGTTTTTGTGGGAATAAATAATGTCTGAAGAAATGAGAGTATTCGCTTAGCATTGATCTTGGCCGTAGGGGAATTGTCTGTTTATCACGAAAATTGATGATTTGCTCGTTCGAGAAAAAAAAAAAAAAAAAAAACATACGAAAAACCAATTACCCATTGTGTTGTATTGTGTAATTGCGAAAACACGCCTACATATACAAATACATTGTGCAAAAAAAAAGAAGAAAATTTTAAAATGAAAAATTGTCATATTTTTCTTATTTCTGCTCAAAATATAGATTCTGGGTACACGTTAGAACCGTCGGTACGAGGCGGTTCTAAAGGGTACCCACAATCTATGTTTTAGAGCAGAAACAAGAAAAATAAGGTTTACCCCTGCAAATTTGTTTGTTTGTTTGATTTGGGATTTGATGTCTCTGTCAACACTGTAAAAGTCATTTTGGAGATGTTGCTTCCAATTTTGTGGGACTTTTACCCGACAATGAGAAGAAATGACATCTCAAGTCCTGCCGCCCAATGGAACAAATAGGGTTAATAAGCATGGACGGCCCCACTCGCACCCATTTGCCTGGGCAGGCCTAGATCCTCTAAGCGGTTTACCAGTACTCGATAGCGGTTCCGATTCAGCTCTGCGTGGAAGCATCATGCAGCCCATCTATTTCTTCAAGCCCCGATTGGGCGGCGGCCGAGCAGAAAGTGCAGTGGGATGATGAGACTTTATAATGGCATACACCTTCTCCGTAGCGTACTGGCACTTACTGAAGGAAACATCGGCCTGAGAGTAACAAGTCTGTGTCATGAATACCCATCTGAACGCCACTTTATACAGAGAAATAGATTGTGAGTACTCGTTAGAGCCCTCATTAAGGCGGGTCTAAAGAGGTCCCAAAATCTATGTTTGGACTCAATAAGGCGTTTCTAACAGGCATCCATAATCTATGTTTTGGACCAGAAATAAGACAAATATAGAAATATTAATTCCTAGAGATATGACAATTTTAGCACAAGGGTTTTTATCATAATGATTTACAAGCTTTTAAAAGAACGTCTCCCCGTACTTAATCATAGGGCTGTTTAAACTTCCTTTGGGATCATCGGGTCCATTCCGAGTCTAGAAAAATTATAATAAGTGTCACTAATGATGCCTAATTGGCCGAAACTAGCTAGCCTCGTCCGGAAAAGGAAATTATCTCGTCTGATTTATATAGTTCTGCGTGCGTGCGTGTGTGTGTTTCTCAGACTGCCATAGCTGGGATGTTTGGCTTTCTGGATCTTAAACCATATTCTAGACAGATTTGTTCTGTATTTAAGACAAAAACATGAAACTTCAAAATTAGTCTGCGAAAAGATCATTGACTCACTTCCATTGGGAACAAAATTGATTGAATGATATCCACGTTATTCTGTTGATGCTTCATGACGTAGTTTATTCATGAAACATGTACAATAATCAATGAACATATACTGGTGACGTTTTAATTACATTTGTACTATTGACATTCTTAGGCATGGTTTCATCTATTGATACAGTTTGTAAAAACATTTTTTTTCATTTGTCGTAAACATGCTAAAACAGTTGTTCAAAACTAATGAGGTCGTATGTTAACATATAGTTAAAACTTTGAGCATTTAATATGGCAAATATACTAATATTTTTGCTAAAAATGTGAGCAGCATTTGCAAAAGCTGCTCACATTTTTTCAGCAAAAGTAACAAAATATTTAGATATTGTACTTGCTAGAACAGTTAACAATTTGACCACTGACGAGTAGGGCTGGCTAATCGGAGCTGAAAAGATAATCGATTATCAGTCCTGCCATTGCGATCGATAATCGATTAGTAATCGCTAAGGTTTTTGTCATAATTTTACCTGTCTGGCTTTCTGTCTGAGCATAACTTTTACCACGTGTTGCACTTTACCATATGTATATTTGAACAGACAGGCCTGAGCAAACAGTGTTGTCCCAGATGAGACGTCGCAGAATGCGGCGACTCATCAGGGTCTGCACTGTTTGTCACTCCTCTCGCTAGTTTAGGCATAACTTTGGGTAGTAAATTATACCTAACAAGTAATCGATTAAGAGCAAATCAGAAATGATAATCATTTTTTATGGAATTTATCGATCGATTAATCGATTATACGATTAATCGTGTCAGCCTTACTAACGAGCTCGTTAAGCTAACGATGCTTTGCACAAATGGTCCAAGATATTCACAGACTCTGGAGTTGGAGTTAGTATACCGACAGGAAATAGAAACTATACACTTTTAAATTGTCTCGCCTGCCAAAACAAGTGGATAATTCATTTAAAAATTACTGATTAAGGATTTGACTAACTATAGACATGAATCCTGTGACAATTTAAAGAAAGTCTGGTGTTCAAAATAAAAGTTTTTGGGGAAAAGTAAAAAAGTCCATTTTCACAAAATCTGTTTGTAATCGAATTTTGACTTCAACATTTTTCCGTATAGGAAATAAGTTAAAAGCAAGGAATAACAAATAACATACTATCTAAAAATTATCGAGAAACAAACATTTTATTGAAATCTCAAAAACTTTTTTTTTTTCAGCGAATTTTTCAAAATAGTGTTTGAAGCCAAAAATCGACTGAAATGTGCCTTCAAGCGTTTTAAATAGCATCTTCAGCTGTTTTAAATATTGATTAAAACAAAACCGCAATCAGAAATGCCATACTTTTCGCTCACTTCCGGTGGTTTGGTCCAATATTTAAAGGTCGATAACATTTCAACCATTGTGAAAATTTTCATTTTGTGAACAATATTCCCAACGTTAGATCATGAGTAATAACTGGTAAAAATGGGAATCACATTCGCGACACAAAATGATTGACTCAATGGAAACATGAACAGTAAGATTTGGACCCTTGCTTTGAACCTGTGGCTTTACCCGTTAAATCGTAGGTATCATTAAACATTTTATTCGATAAATCAGACATGCCACTGATGATAATTTATATAATTGGAATTCAATTTTCATTAAAATATTTTGCCAGTGACAATTTAAAAATGAGTGTATAGTTTCTATTTCCGGTGAGTATACAATAGCACGTCCGTGTGAGATAGTGCATTCTTTCTTCTAAAAATGTCATTTTTTTTCTTATGCAAATTTGTTATTTTTCTCTTATTTATGCTCGAAACATAGGTTGTAGGTGCTCGATAGAACCGCCTCATTGAGACGGTTCTAACGTGTACAAATAACGTATGTCTTGGAGCAGAAATAAAAAAAAAATGGGCCAAGTCAAACGATTTTGGTACTTATCGCCAATGCGAGCAGCGAAGGCTCAGGCGAGCCTACGCATCCGCGCAGTCTCGCCAGAACCTTCGCTGCTCGCTCATACAAGCAGTGAATCAAGAGGAACCTTCAGACAGAAAGCCATATCCCTGACCCCTCTGAATGGCTGGGCATGCGCAGTTAAAATTTGTCATGACGGAATCCTCGAAGACACAAATTCGCTTGGCGGGGCTCAAATGATATTAGCAATACATACTTGCAAAAACGAACTATAACAATAATAAACCACAACAGAAGAACCGCATTGGAACGGTCAGTAAAAGTGTTTTTACTGGGAGCTTTAATCGATTTTACATGGCCACTGTCCTTGGCATTGGTCCTGTCGTGGTGTAGATAAAATAGTATGTTCACATTACGAAAACACGCCTATACAAATACATTGTAAATTTTACCTCCGAAAACTGAAAATTTTTCATACGAAAAATTTCGATATTTTTCTTATTTCTGCTCAAAACATAGGTTATGGGTACTCGTAAGAACCGCCTCGACGAGGCGGTTCTAACGAGTACCCACAATCTATGTTTTTGAGCAGAAATAAGAAAAATACGGTATACTCATGCAAACCCCAGTTTTATTATATAAAAGTGAAGTTTCAGGGTGTCAAAGTTATATAGGCGTGTTTTCGTGATGAGTCTGCATGGAGGATTTCCAGCCCATCGGTGCAACATCTCCACAGCATAAAATTCAAACTTCTACAGAGATAAAACAACGGTGAGGACTCGACAGCATGAAATAACAGATTTGCTGGGACCACATTTCGCAAGATCATTCAGCATAAATGTTATAGGACATACTTCATGCAAGGTAGTTAACCAAATCACGGTTGATAACTTTGCTCCCCTCTTTAATTGCACACCGGCGAGTCGGGCCTCAGATTCTATGACGGCTCCAGCCATGTGACTTACTTCGGTAATGTCGGTTGGGGCCCGATGCATACATTTTTCTAAACTTATATTCTAAGTCACCATAAAATTCGGGTTCCGACAGGGCTTGTAAACCCGAGTTGTAACCCCGAAAACCATTGTTTTTTTATATAAAGCTGTGTTTACGCGGGGAGCGGGTGGGGTCAATTTACGGACTTGTTAACCCTTATCTTGCTGTTCACGTCAACCCCTATCTTTGCAAACAGTGTAGATCCAGATCAGATGGCTTCTGAAGAAGCCATCTGATCAGGATCTACACTGTTTGGCATTCAGTTTATGCATTTGTAGGAATAAATTACATCAAGTAATTTGATTGTTTGACAGACAATAATGGGTGTGACTTAAATGAATATTCAGCAAGAGAAGGGTTAAAGTGATGGTTTCATTCGACTTGCCAAAGCGGTCATTTGGATGTTACTTGGCGTCTTGTAGTTGGTTGTTTTCCTTCTGTCTCTGTGTATGCCTTCATGTCTCATATTTTCATGACGTTTCCTGGCCACCTTTTCTGTCATGATACATACAAAGAAAACGGGAGCATGTGTAAATTCCAATGGGTACAGTAGTCGCACATAAGACTGGCAGAGCGGAGCTATCGTTTGCGGAACATTATATTAACAAAAAAGTAAACCAAGTCACCCTATTACGTACGAGTATATGAATTCAACTGTAAAACAGACAAAGCTATGTTCATATGGTAGGTCCGTTTGCAAATAATAATAATAAATAAATAAATAAATAAATAAATAAATAAATAAATAAATAAATAAATAAATAAATAAATAAATAAATAAATAAAACAAAACAAAAACGAACGGCACCCTACCAAATCTCCGAATGAGGGGATGATCTTACCCGAAAGAAAGTATAGCATTTTTTGCGAACATGTCCTCCACGTTCACGGCCGCTGTAATAATAATAATAATAATAATAATAATAATAATAATAATAATAAAGACTTTATTTACAGTAGCTGACACAATTAACTACAAGCTACTCTTCCTTGAGGCCCACTTTACAAAATATATACAATGTATACAACAACAAAAATAATTAATAAATAAAATACGTCATACACTGATCAGCAAGCTCCCAAAGTCAGAGGTGAAAATGTATCTTTATAGGCATGCAGCTACACTTTCCCTCAAGAGAAGGAAAGTCCATTACGATCACAAGTGCGTGTAATGAATAACTCTCCAAACCCTACTGGCATACATTAGTTTTCTCATTCCCGCCCAATGATACTTGCCGCCACACGGGGTATTCGACTACCTGGAACGCAGACGGATACCAAAAACGCCGACGGAAAAACAACAACAAACATTCGTGATGAGTTGAACAAATCGCATTTTACGGGCATATATTAAATAGATGCCCACATATGTTGATATCAATTTGTTTCGCAGTGTCTCGGAATACTTTCCACGAACTGTGGATACAAATCCTTCTGTCAATGACGAATTATGACCTATTTTATTCGGCAAAATATAGATGCTTGATGTAAGTCGACAGTTTTTTTAGTTTTACAGCAATAATTCGATTATAATTTCCAATGTTTCCTGAATAGCATAAAATACTAATGTATTGAGTACCTGCCATGCGTTATTAGAATTAGCAAAAAGCAGGATTTTAAAATAATAGATGTGAATTTCTTGATGAGGTTGTTCGAATAAGGATACCAATGACGACCCGCACAGATACCACGCAATGCAGACGGCACAAAGTTATGGTTACCATTGACGTGGAAACCACAAGCGTGGAAAAATAAAAAAAGGAGTAAAATACATTCTGTTTTCGTTTAATTGGAAAGTTAATCTAGACACTGAGTCTTACCACAGTGTACCTCGATTAAAGAGGGTATTCTCGATGTAGAAGGGAAGGCAATGACCAGGAATCGATACGATTGCCTTTCGCTTTTCGCCAAAATTCACCAACGTGACGGTTTGTCTTAATACCACATGTGGGCCATATTCGCGTATATGACTTTATATAGCGCACATGACCCGTCAGTTCTTATTAGGTGTCATAAATCTGTGATTTCATAATGTTAGATACTTTTACGATCAAATAGGCACGATTTGTAAATTTCCTTAGGTATATTAATAGCGTAGTCCCTCAAAACAACCACGGACAGGAATTCAGTCCTTCTCGCTAGCTTTAGTCCACGCACAGTACTTTTAAATTCATTATTTGACAGATAAATATGAATATACAGTCGAACTTCAATGGCTCGAACACTTTTGGGACCAAGAAAATTTGTTCGAGACCACGGTGGTTCGAGCCACAGGGGGTTGATCTTGGAGCTAGGGGAGGAGGCCGAATACGGACATATTTTCAGTTTTCTTCAAAATGAATGCATGTTGTGTGTACTCATTAGAATCGCCTCATCGAGGCGATTCTAGTGAGTACACAAAACATACATTTTCAAGATCAAATTAGACAATTATACAAACTATATTTATATCTGCAGTTATGGAATTTTCGTTCTAGGGACTCAAGAAAGAGTTCGACTCGGCCGTAGTAAATGGGCCATCAGTGTTTGAGTCATCGAAGTTTCACTGAACATTAAATTTCAAAACAGAACGTTTTTTTTTTTTTTTTGTTTTTTGTTGTTTTTTTTTTTTTTTGTTTTACGGCCCTTTCAAGAGTATTTCACTCATGTCGAGCCGATCGTTAATCAGAGGTGGGCGAAAACCATAGTGACTGCATATTCAAAATCTACGTTTTAAGATTAAAGTAATGCAAGACATACAATGCTGCAGTTGAACTGTAGGCGTGTACCGTGGATACTATAGCTGAACATAAAAGTGAAACTTAGGATTGGGCTCCAGTTTTGTCTGGTGTCTCACAAGGTGCCGTTTTTGGCCCATTTTTGTTCTTCGTGGATATTAATGACATTTTAAATGACACTGGCTCAGGCATTGGAAAAGATGACTGTGTTTACTACCGTGAAATGAGAAATGGAGATAACTCATTGAAACATCAGACTGATAAAGATAGATTAAGATATTGGGCAATAAAACGGGCCTTCAGACTTGAATGCGTTCAGTGCAGTATTGACAAATAACTAGGAGAAAAACCAATAAAACTGAGCCTTCTTGCATTTAAAGGGGAAAGATCCTCGAAAATATGGATTCAATAAATAAAATATCTCTTATGCAAAGGAGGAGAGACAGTAGGTTTATACTCTTGTATAAAGGTCTAAAGTGTGCTGCTAGGATTGCAACGAATGGTCTTATTCCCCAATTAGGCAACGTAAAAAGCTAATTGGCCTTCCAGTCTCTTGAAACTGACAAGTGTAGAGGATCCTTCTTCCCTCGAACCATAAAAAATGGAATACCTCCAAGATTGTTGGCCTTCCAGTCTCCTATAGCAGAATTGCAAAGATCCTTCTTCCCTCGAACCATAAAAGAAAGGAATACCCTCTCAGGTCTATATTTCCTCAGCAGAGGGTGCAGAGGAAGGTGTAACGTCTTTGGTAAGTGGCAGGGACTATTTTCCCACATCACATGTCACTATGCATGAATGTCATTTGAAGTGTTACCAGTAACAGTTCTGATTCTGATAACAAGTTAGCACTTTGTAATTCGAGGTGTTCCCTTTTATTTTAGAAACAATGTCGTGCATCAGAACAAGAATATGTTACTGGTGAAGCGTCGAATGACATTCATACATCAGGACCTGTGATATGGAAAGTTTGTCCCCAGCTCTCACCAAAGAGGTTAACAAAGCTACATTATCCATAGCACCTTCAGCTGTGGGAATGATATAGCGATCAGCCTGGTGTCCGTCCGTCTGTCCGTCCGTCTGTCCGTCCGTAGACGCAACCTTGTGATGGCCATAACTCCTTTACTCTTTGCGACTCATTGATGGTTCTTGGGACAATTGTTCACAAGGCTGAGACGGCGTGTCATGCGCAAGAACCAGAACTCGGCATGCCATACTTTTTGAGTTATCTCCCTTTTTAATAAAATAGAATAATTACTTTGTGGTGGCCATAACTCCAATATCCTTTGAGATATATTGATGGCACCTGGCACAGCTGTTCACAAGGCCGAGACGGTGTGTCATGCATAAGAACCACAACTCTGGTTGCCATTGTTTTTGAGTTATCTCCCCTTCCAATAAAATAGAGTGAATACCTTGTGATGGCCATAACTCCAATACCCTTTAAGATATATTAATGATACCTGGCACAGTTGTTCACAAGGCCAAGACGTTGTGTCATGCATAAGAACCACAACTCTGGGTGCCATGGTTTTTGAGTTATCTCCCCTTCCAATAATATTGAATCACTACCTTGTGATGGCCACATATTGATGGTACTTGGTACAGTTATAAATGAGTTTAAGCAGGTGTGTCACGTGCCAGAACCACAACTCTGGGTGCCCTGGTTTTTTTAATTATCTCCCCTGACAATATAACCTTGTGATGGCCATAACTCCAATACCCTTTGAGATATATTGATGGTACTTGGCACACTTGTATGCAAGTTTGAGACTGCGCTTCATGCCTAAGAACCACAACTCTGGGTGCTATGATATATGAGTTATCTCCCCTTCCAATATAACAGTCTAATTACCTTGTGATCACCGTACCTCCAATACCATTTGACATATATTGGTGGTACTTGATGCAGATGTACATGAGGTTAAGCAAGTGTGTCATGCTCAAGAATTACAACTCTGGGTGCTCTGGCTTTTGAGTATTCTCCCCTGCCAATAGAACCTTTTGATGACCATAGCTCCAACCCCCTTTGAGATATATTCAAGGAACTTGGCGCAATTGTATACAAGGTACAGAAGGGGTGTCATGTGCAAGAAACACAACTTTTAGTGCTGTGGTATTTGAGTTACCTACCTTTCCAATATAACAGTATGACCAGCTTCTGATCATCATATCTCAAATACCCTTTGAGATATATTGATGGTACTTTGTACAGAAATACATGAGCTTAAGCAGGCATGTCATGCGCAAGAACCACAATTCTGAGTGCCCTGGTTTTTTAGTTATCTCACCTGACAGTATAATCTTGTGAATGCGATAACTGCAGTAACTTTTGTGATATATTGCTGGTTTAATTCTGGTGCACTTTCTATTGGTGAACAATCTTCTGAAGGCCATATTGGCTTTTGGTCGGGGGGATTTGCCATCTCTTCGATGGCTATTTTTTATTATTATATTCGATAAAATGTGGAACTATTATAGTAAAAATATTAGAACCAAGGAAAGTAGAAGTAAAACAAAGATCAGGAATTGATACAATTAACTTACTCCACCCATAAAAGACACCATTTGAAGGGAAAGAAATTCAAACATTAAGCGACCAGACCATAATGGAAACCTAAACAAAGGAAGGCCATAAGGACAGTTACTTTCCCACAAAATGGCCATATGGCCATCCAAAACCAAAAGACACAAGTGATACATACAGTAAGTAACAAACAACAACATAAATAAATCGCCACAGAAGAGCCGCCTTGGAACGGTCAGTAGAAGATTTCCACTGGGGGGCATAAATCGATTTTACGTGGCCACTGACTGGCCAAAGGCTCTCTGACTGTTCCTCTCCATCAGATATCTTCTGATCTTCTGAAGACACTTATGTAAGTAAAGGAAACATGAACTATCCAAACATTTCCTGAAATGGAAGCCGTTGAAATTCATAATCCCTTTACCAGAGAGAGAGAGAGAGAGAGAGATAGAGAGAGAGAGAGAGAGAGAGAGAGAGAGAGAGAGAGAGAGAGAGAGAGAGAGAGAGAGAGAGAGAGAGAGAGAAACCATTTACTCGTCTTACGCTATTTTCACCATCGTTGTTTATATACGGCATGGGAAATATTCAACACTGTTCATAACCGTGCTTTTTGGAACTCAAAATTAAGGAGATATGGAAGTAGGCATTGATTTAGCCATTAATTGTAAATCCGTCATTGGTATCCATCGTCTGCGTTTCATGGTAACATCAAAGAAATCCGTCTGTCGTAAATATTATCTTCTTTCAGCATGGTGCACTCAAGTCGTAGCTTATTGCTGCCCGAGCAACGTATGGCACAAGTATATAGGAGTTTATTTTTGAACAAGAACTATTTCTCTTTCAAGCTACAATGACATCTTTGGATAAATCGGTTTCATTTCAGGTACTTACAATAATTCTTTTAGAAATTGTGCATGTTTTGCATTTTAGTTGTCTGTAAAGACGCTTTCATGTAATCTATCGAAGCTAAAAGCACCATTACGAAACAGCTGTGACAGTTCCAGAAGAATACAGCAAAAAATCAAAACTGATTTTTTAATAGGGTCGCAGAAAACATGATTTTATCGACTCGCCCTCTTTCAAATCCAAGGTAAACAGTCGGCGTTTTTGGTATCCGTCTGCGTTCCAAGTAGTCGAATACCCCGTGTGCGCGGGTACTCGTCAAAACGGCCTCAGTATATATGAGTTTCTAACGGGCACCCACAACCCATATCCTGAGCACAAATAAGAAAAATAACACAAATTTTCAACCGAAACATAGGCGTTTAGGAGATATGAAAGAATGCACAGGGGTGTGTGATCATAATGATAGTGCCAATTAGGTCTAAGGTAACTTAAATATAAATTAACTCCGTTCAGTAAACTATTGGTAGATCTAGTAGCCCACCATCACCGCTGTTGGGTAGACCTAGAGCCGACCATCACTGCTCTGCAACAGACGGTTGTTCAGTAAAGCGGCAACTGTTGCCTTGAAAATCAAAGAACACGAAACCGTTCATGTTGACTTGAAAGATTTTGGTTTGGCACAGGTATTGACCTACATATAGTACCATCACGTGAACGAGTCCGTGAAATGAACTCCCCACCGAATCCCACTTTATATTGAGAAAACTAGGGTTTACGGGGGTATACGTTATTTTTGTATTTCTGCTCTAAGACATAGGTTGTGGGTACTCGTTAGAACCGCCTCAGTGAGGCGGTTCTAACGAGCACCCACAACTTTTCTTTGTAGTATAAATTAGAAAAATGTCACGGATTATCATCAGAAAAGTAGCCATTATGGAGTTGTGAAAAATGCATGGGTGTCGCATGGGTGTGTCATCGTAATGCATAGAATCGGTCACGTAATAGTTTGGACCAGGCCCATTAGAAGTGTTTGAGTTGTCAGGTTGTCTTATTTGTTGTGAGTTTTACAAAAATACCTGGCTACGTTTATCAAACACTATAGACTCTGATCAGACGCCGCATTGTGCGGCGTCAGATCAGAGTCTACACTGTTTGACAATGCCCCAGAAGTTTGAGGGACGCTAGGAAAAAGCGTCATCGCGGGGGCGGTTAACTACAAATACACAACATGTTTTCATGGAGAAATAACAAACAATATAATAGTAATTGTACGACCAATTTTTCCTGAGATTAAAGATTATGGATGTCTCTGAGACATGATCTGTGTATCATTGATGTTTAGACATCGGTTTGCCCTGAGCATTGCAATATTGCTTGCTGGAAATTTAATTTAGTATCGATTTTGCTGCCAGTTTCTTCAATAGTGCAGGAAATATCAAAGCTGCAATTACAAGTTAATCCATATTCTATCATCTTACATAAAGAGACAGTTCGCGTTTTTCTAACACGTTAAACAACAAGAAATGTTGAGTCACAAAATCACAGAACCAATCAGAATACATATGTGACCAGCAAAGCACAAAAATGTGTTTTTGAGTTGTTTGTTGTTAACGTTGCTACGATAACCCACCCGTGTGATATAGTGCATTTTTTCACAAATCCAAAATGGCTACTTTTTCTGACGAAAGTTTGTAACAGTTTTCTTATTTAACTGCGGTTCTAACGAGTACCGACAACCATGTCTTGGAGCAGAAATAAGAAAATAATGTATACTCCCATGAACCTCAGCTTTCTCTATATAAAGTGGAGTTCAGGGGAGTGTACATGGCACGGACTTGTTCACGGGATGTCCCCGTCAACACTATTTAGTTCATTTTGGAGACGTTGCTTCCACTTTTGGGGGACTTTTACCCGACGTTGAAATGAAGTGACATCTCAATCCCTGCCACCCAATGAAATCACTATGGTTTATATGCATGGACGGTCCGCCTCACATCACTTTGCCTGGGCAGGCTTAGATGTCTAAGCAGTTTACCAGTACTCATGTGCGGTCGGTTTCAGCTCGGCGTGGAAGCATCGTGCAGCCCAACCTATTTCTCCAAGCCCCAATGGGAAGGGCCAAAATTGGCGTTTGTAACTGCGCCACGTCTAGCCAGGGCATTTCGTTATCTGTCTTTTGATTGCCAAAACGATATGGCAATTTTATCATATTTTACGACATGAAAGCCGTAACAACAGCCTGAAAAAAATCCCCGCCTATGGTGGGATTCGAGCCCGAGCCAATCGGATTATAGTCCAGTGCTCTATCCGCCGAGCCAAAGAGTCGAATCCCTGAGTTGTCAGAGTGGTTATAAACCTAGAAGCTATGCATATGATCTTCCAAGGTAGATAATGGAAGGGAGGTAACGCACCCCCTCTTCAAGGAAGTCATCATGAAGTAGTTCGATCAGGTACCGTGGTTAACCAGTGGTTTACCAAAGTGTGATCGAACTCAGTCTGGTAGCGGTCTGGTAGCATGGCGGGAAAGTGTGACATCACTCTGGTCGAACCAGACTAAAGCGTGGGTTACTCCGGTAGATACGTCACACCATACGTAACAAAGATGGCGGCGAAAGGTGCTAACACTAATGTCCGGAAAATGGCCGGGAAATGGGGGTAGTGGTGCGTTATCCCTAATATCTCCACTTCGGGTGGTCAGAAATTAATAAAATTAGTATCAACTAAAATTTTAAGCTCCATTCTAAAATATTATTAAACAATATTTTTCATTTTTAACAGATTAAGTGTCCATTTCTGAAGTTGATTTGTCCGACAATTTCCCGGACAAATGAACTTAAAAAATTGACTCCTAAATTGTTAAAAAAAATATTTCTTTTGATCTTTTGAATGGAGCTTAAAATTTTATTTGATACTAATTTTATTATTTTTTGACCACCCGAAGTGGAGAAATTAGGGATAACGCACCACAAACCCCCATTTCCCGGACAATTTCCGGACATTAGTGTGCACCCCATGTTTGTCTAGACTGCTTCTATTTAAGAAATAGAGGGTCTGTGTACCAGTCAACCAAACATCTACCAGACGTCGTTCGATCATACCGGTGAAAAAAAACATGGAAATCATGGGAAAAACGTGCACAATTTGACTTCCGATACCATGGTCTGGTAGATGATCGAACTCCCACCATATATGAAGACGTGAAGCCATTTTCGGCATATAAAGTCCGATCCCGGACCAGCCCCCGTCTTACGAATTGAAAGCTGTAACAACGGAAAGAAGCATAGCCTGAAAAAAATCCCCGCCTATGGTGGGATTCGAACCCGGGCGCTCAGGTGATAGACCAGTGCTCTAACCGCTGAGCCAAAGAGTTGACTCCCTGACGCAGTTGTCAGAGAGAAGTTATAAACCTAGAAGCTATGCATATGATCTACCAAGGTAGATAATGGAAGGGAGGTAATGCTGTCCGTAACACATCTTCAACAATATCAAATACAGTGCTATGTTTTGATGTAAAATGTGAATAGCTTTTGCAGTATACTCACAATTTTTAGCAAAAATATTGATATATTTGGAATATTAAAGATCAAAGTTTTAACGATACGTTTACTAACTACATCGTTAATTTTGATCAAATGGTTTCAGGTCTTCTTGTAGGGTATAATTTCTTATATTACGAAACCGGTTGGGATACTTTAGAAGACAGACGACAGAAGAAGAAACTCACACTTATGTATAAGATTGTTAAAAATGATGCTCCGTCTTACTTATCTGATGAACCGTGTAAATGACGATACAAATTATAATCTTCGAAATTGTCAAGACTTCCAGATTCCTTTTTCCAGATTGTGCTCATTCGATTCGTTCTTTTCCCGTCCTTTTTCCCGTTACGTCTTTGGAATGATTTAGATGCAGCCGTTATAAATGCTGCAACTATTACCGATTTTAAACTGAAATTAAAAAAAAAAAAAACAGAAAGATAAGGCTAGCAACTTCTTATCTATTGGAGAAAGAAAACTCAATATAGTTTTCACTAGAATCCGCCATAACAGCAGTAATTTATCTGCAGATCTTCATAGAGTCAACATAGTAGATGTGGTGCAACTTTTGAAAATGCACAACACTTTTTCTTCGAATGCAGATTGTTTGAAGTTACGACAAATACTTATAGACGCTCTAAATTTCATACCTGTCATAAACTTAGATTTAGATTTACTTTTGTACGGCAGCAGAACATTTGGCATACAAATCAATAAGCGAATCATATCCGCAGTACTAAACTTTATTAAAGATAGCCACAGATTCGATTGAATATTTATTCTTTGTAAATAAGGTCCTGTTTCAAATACTCCTATGCTCGGCAAATCAATCATATTCGTTTCGCGCCGAGAAGGGATGTCTCTGGAATATAGAAACCCCGAACGGGTCGTAATCGTTTTTGACATATATAACAAAAAAAAAGAAAACGTGTTATGTTACTTAAAACTGTTTCATATCTACCTCTGTACCATTTAAAACTACTTGAGGACCATCTGGTGTTATATAACTTGTGTCCAATCCCATTGTTTAAAAGAATACAATAAAATATGTTTAATCTAATCTTGTAGGGTTTGTCGTGTCCCGGTTCGTTTTATGTGCGTAGCATCCAGGAAAACTCATTCAGATTAAGCGCAAAACCACAAATATAAGCTGAAGTTCTGAATTCTGCCTCATTAAAATAGAACAACGTGCCTTTTACAGTATTTATGTCTCCCTCAAAAACATTTTTTTCGGAGAGACATATTGTTTTTCCCCCGGGCGTCTGTCTGTCCGTCTGTCTGTCTGTCCGTCTGTCTGTCTGTCCGTCTGTCCGTCTGTCACACTTTCGTGTCCGCTCTGTAACTTGTAAACCGTATAAATATTAATCAGCATTAGACGACGTGCAGTGCGCAAGAACTATAACTCTTGCATTTATACTTTTTGAATTATCTCCCTTTGAAGTTTGTTGGTATGTATATATGTATGGGCAAATCGTGTCCGGTCAATAACTTTCTTATTTTTTTAATGGATTTTAAAATTACTTGGCAGAAATATTAACAACCATAAGACGATGTGTGGTGCGCATGAGGCAGGTCGGTACCTCAAAGGTCAAGGTCATACTTAGAGGTCAAAGGTCAAAAAAGGGGCCTTTTTTCGTATTTGGTCAATTTCTTTCTTATTTTGAGATGGATTTGAAAATTACTTGGCATAATTATTAACAACCATAAGACGATGTGTGGTGCGCATGAGGCAGGTTGGTACCTCAAAGGTCAAGGTCATACTTAGAGGTCAAAGGTCAAAAAAGGGGCCTTTTTTCGTATTTGGTCAATAACTTTCTAATTTTGAGATGGATTTTAAAATTACTTGGCATAATTATTAACAACCATGAGACGATGTGTGGTGCACATGAGGCAGGTCGATACCTCAAAGGTCAAGGTCATACTTAGAGGTCAAAAGTCAAAAAGGGGGCCTTTTTTTCGTATTTGGTCAATAACTTTCTTATTTTGAGATGGATTTTGAAATCACTTGGCAGAAATGTTAACCAATATAAGGCGATGTGTTGCGCGCATGACCCAGGTTGGTACCTCAAAGGTCAAGGTCATACTTAGAGGTCAAAGGTAAAAAAGGGTCCTTTTTTCGGGTTTTGTCAATAACTTGCTTACTTTTAAATAGAATTTGAAGTTACTTGGCAAACATGTTACCTATCATGGGACGATGTGTTGCATGCATGATTCAGTTTGGTACCTAAAATGTCAAGGTCATACATAGACGTCAACGGTAAAAAAGGGGCCTTTTTTGTGTTTGGTCAATAACTTTCTTATTTTTAGTTGGATTTTGAAATTGCTAGGCAGAAATGTTAACCACCATGAGATGATGTGTTGCACGCATGATCCAGTTTGGTACCTGAAAGGTCACGGTCATACATAGAGGTTAAAGGTAAAAAAAGGGCCTTTTTTGTGTTCTTTCAATAACTTTCTTATTATGCCCCCAACTTTGAAAAAGTTGGAGGGGCATATTGGTTCTGGTTCGTTCGTCCTATTCGTCCGTCCGTTATGCTTCTGATGCATAGCATAACTTTAGAACCGTGTATGCTAGGGTTTTGAAATTTCATATATGGATTCCTCATGGAAAATTAGCTGACTCGTATTTTTTTTTTCATCCGGATTATGCCCCTTTCAAGAGTTATTGCCCTTTGAATTTTTTTTAATAAAATCTTGTCAGCAAGATATCTCAAAAGCTATTGGAGCTAGAGCCTTGAAAGTTGGTGAATAGATTGGTGGTGATGAGTATATGAACTGATTAACTTATGACAAAATTTCAAAAAATACTTTGTGAGTTATGGCCCTTTGTCGTTTTGGTAATTTGTGCCCATTGTAATGTATGCTAAAAGTGATGCATAGCATAACTTTAGAACCGTGTATGCTATAGTTTTGAAATTTCATATATGGATTCCTCATGGAAAATTAGCTGATGCGTATTTTTTTTCTCGTCAGGATTATGCCCCTTTCAAGAGTTATTGCCCTTTGAATTTTTTTAAATAAAATCTTGTCAGCAAGATATCTCAAAAACTATTGGAGCTAGAGCCTTGAAAAGTGGTAAATATATTGGTAGTGATGAGTATATGAACTGATTAACTTTTGACAAAATTCCGAAAAATACTTTGTGAGTTATGGCCCTTTGTCATTTTGGTAATTTGTGCCCATTGTAATGCATGCTAAAAGTGATGCATAGCATAACTTTAGAACCGTGTATGCTAGGGTTTTGAAATTTCATATATGGATTCCTCATGGAAAATTAGCTGACGCGTATTTTTTTCTCGTCCAGATTATGCCCCTTTCAAGAGTTATTGCCCTTTGAATTTTTTTTTAATAAAAACCTTGTCAGCAAAAGATCTCAAACACTATTGGAGCTAGAGCATTGAAAGTTGTTGAGTATATTGGTGGTGATGAGTATATGAACTGATTAACTTTTGACAAATTCGGAAAAATACTTTGCGAGTTATGGCCCTTTGTCATTTTGGTAATTTGTGCCCATTGTAATGAATGCTAAAAGTGATGCATAGTATAACTTTAGAACTGTGTATGCTATGGTTTTGAAATTTCATATATGCATTCCTAATGGAAAATAAGCTGATGCGTATTTTTTTTTCTCATCCGGATTATGCCTCGTTCAAGAGTTATTGCCCTTTGAATTTTTTTTAATAAAATCTTGTCAGCAAGAGATCTCAAACACTATTATAGCTAGAGTCTTGAAAGTTGGTGAATAGATCGGTGGTGATGAGTAGATGACCTGATTAACTTTTGACAAAATTTGAGTAATGGCCCTTTGTCATTTTGGTAATTTGTGTCTATTGTAATGTACGCTAAAAGTGATGCATTCCATAACTTTAGAACCGTGTATGCTATGGTTTTGAAATTTCATATATGCGTTCCTGATGGAAAATAAGCTGACACGTATTTTTTCATCCGGATTAACTTAAGAACCGTGTAAGCTAGGGTTTTGAAATTTCATATATGGATTCGCTATGGAAAATTAGCTGACACATATTTTTTTCTCATCCGCATTATGCCCCTTTCAAAAGTTATTGTCCTTTGATTTATTTGTAAGCATAACCTTTGGGCCAAGGCCACACACTTTGAATTATTATTGTAATAATGGTAATTTTCGGTTTCATTGGACGGGTTTTTTAAAAAAAATCCGTCCTTTAAAATAGCGATGTCCGGGTGGGTGGTTGGGCGGGTGGATGGGCATTTTTTTTTATTATTTTTTTGTGTTTTTTTTTTCTACATAAACACATATAAACAGACAAAAGTCAACCCACCTCAACCCGGCCCACAACACTTACACATGCATGCATGCACACACACATGCATTTACACTCAAACATGTATGCTCATACACAATCACTCATTTATGCTTGCACACCCACATACAAATGTACATGCATGCATGCACACAAACACACTGATGCTTGCATGCATACATGCATTTACTCACACATGCATGCACACTTATGGACTCACACAGGCACACACACACATGCATGCACATGCAGGCATGCACACTTATGCACTTACACATGCACACACACACACACGCATGCACATGAAGGCATGCACTCACGCATTAATGCATGCCATAAGAAAACATGCATGCACACATGCACTCAGGTGCGACATAGTTGTATGTTTTTGAGTCTTTAACAATATTTGTTGAATATTTTGCCATCTAGGGACAAGCAAAGGTTGGGGGCATTGTGTTTTACAAACACCATTTCTAGTTTTTAGATGGATTTTGAAATTAATTGGCAGAAATGTTAACCACCATGAGACGATGTGTTGTGTGCATGACCCAAGTTGGTACCTCAAATGTCAAGGACAAAAGGTCAAAGGACAAAAAGGGCCTTTTTTTAGTGTTCAGTCAATAACTTTCTTCTTCCTGGATAGATTGTGAAATTACTTGGCAGAAATGTTAACCATCATGAAACGATGTGGTGCACGCTAGACCCAGGTCGGTACCTCCAAGATCAAGGTCATACTAAGAGGTCAGAGGTAAAAAAAGTTTTTTTTTTTTTTTGTGTCCAGTCATTAACTTTTTATTTCTGGATGGACTTTATTAAGTAACCATGCATAAATGTTCACCCTCATTAGACCATGAGTCATGTGCAAGACCAAGGTCCATACCTCTAATGTCAAGGTCATACCTAGAGGTCAAAGGTAAAGCAAGGACAGTCAATAACTTCCTTATTCTTTGATGGATTATGAAATTACTTGACAGAAATGTTAACCATCATGAGACGATGTGTTGTACCGCAAAGGTCAAGGCCATATTTAGAGGTCAAAGGTAAAAAAGTGCTTTTTTTGTTTATGGCCAATAACTTTTTATTTTTCTATGAACATTTTTTAAAGTTACTATGCAGAAATGTTCATCTTCATTAGATGATGTGTTGCACACAAGACCCAGCTCAATACCTCCAATGTCAAGGTTATACTTAGCAGTCAAAAACGGGGGAGACATCTGTGTTTTTGTAGAAAAACAAATTCTAGATTAGTTTAAATGTCTCCTGATAATTGCGAAAATATCACATAGATAAAAACTATTATCTTGGTGACAGCTAGAACTTTAACTAGAACTTCATTACGATAACAGACCGGGGGCATAGTGCATTTTTCACATCTCCATACTCCCATAATAGCTACTTTTCTGATGAACATCCGTAATATTTTTCTTATTTATACTGCAAACACAGGTTGTTAGAACGGTTCTGTTGAGATTGAGGCAGTTCTAACGAGTACCCACAACCTATGTCTTGACGCAGAAATAAGAAAAATAATGTATACCTCCGTAAACCCCAATTTTCTCTAAATAAAGTTGGGTTTAGGAGTGTTCATTACATGGACTTGTTAACGTGATGTAACAATGGTCAGTGTAGAATGAGTTCATAGCTTGGGCTTGGTAAGCAGTGTAGACCAAGATCAGACGCCGCAGAATGCGGCGTCTGGTCATGGTCTACATTGTTTGCTTAAAATTCAAGTATTTAAGGGTTAATGAGTGTTTCAGTGAGTGTTTCAGTTTTACGTCCCACCAACAGCTAAGGTCATACGGAGACGGGACCTCGGTTTAAAGACTCATCCGAAAGTCTGGAGAAGCCCGGAATCGAACCTGCGACCCCTGGTTTACAAGGCGAGTAGCGTAACCACTCGACCACGGAGGCTTCTATTTAAGGGTTAAACGAAACAATCTAAGTACCCGTTCAGGACCATGGTTCCAGCCTACACTCGAAGACAATCAACCCAGCAGTGCTGTCTGTTTTGTGTGGCTTAACCCATTTAGTACCGGAAACCCCAAAACGGGTACCAGGACAAACAGTGGAGGCCCAGATCAGACGCCGCAGAACGCGGCGTCTGATCAGGGCCTACACTGTATGAGAAAAGTTAAGCCATTTTCTAAAAAGCTTTTGAAGAAAAAAAACCTGTCACCCCTAAAGTTTGAAATGGATTCCTGGTAAGGAGGAAGATTCCATTTGGTACAAAAAGGGTAAAAACTTATCATACTTCTTCGCTCACGTCTGCGAAGATATAAGAGGAGATAGATAGATATACTTAAAGCTTCAGGAAGTCTTAATTTGAAAATGTCGTCTTTGGTCTTGTCAGCTTGATTAACATATCAGACACTATCTAGATGATAAATAATCAATTAAATTGCACAACTGGTCTAGTTCAGTAAAAGGTAGTCTTTCGTCCGTCACGTGACAGTTGATGAGTCTGGTGCCATCTAGAACTCCAACATAGTACTGTGAAGGCTACACGAGTCTAGCGGTGTTATCATTGCTTGCTTGCACTCCAAATTAAAGTTACCCCTATGTTTCTGTCTCTGATCATGAAATTCATTATTGTCTACAAAACATAAAGCTTCTGTAACATTGCTTGCGCGTTTTGTTAGCCGACCTCTCTGGAAGTACATTTCTTGCGTCTTTGTTTCATCAATGGCTTATGTCCCAGCAATCCAATATTTGGAATTCTCATTTTTCAACAAAAGACGATGTAAAATACGACCGAAGACTAAAACGCCCATAAATTTGGTTGTATTCGTGGTAATATGATGTAAATATGAACAATCTAAAATGTCTGACAACTGAAAGGCCAGAAATAGCTCCTATGTGTGGTTTGTGTGGGTATATTATAAGGAAGTAGGAGATTTTGTCCATCAATTGTATTGTTTTGCATCATAAAAATTAATGGGTTGCCACCTTGAACAATGAGAGTTCGTGTCTTCATGAAATGAGGCGCTTCAAGAGAAACAGTGAAGTAGGATGTACGCGCTCAGCAAAGACTCAGATCAGCCTGCGCATATGCGCAGGCTAATCTGAGTCTTTGCTGAGCGGTATATGAATTTCAGATGACACAAAGCTTCTTGACGCAGATGGAAAAAGCTCTACTTAGTGAGTACGCAGTATGATCTGAGAGTTCGCTGAAAACACGATTTCATTGGTCGAGACTCTGATAATAGGCAGTTAAAGCCGTATATGGAAGAGTTTATTTTAGATTGTTGGCGGGCATCTGAAGTGGACCAAAGTTAGTTTGATTGGCATCAAATATGATCTCCTTTTGAAGCTAGACAAAAATATGCAGTGTACTAGATTATTTTTCCTAGGCCAGACTACATGAAGTTAGTTTCGGCCAATTAGGCTTCATCATTAGTATCCGGCAAAAATTTTCAAAATGCGACACTTAGAAACAATGACCTCATAGAAACAGAAACGGAACCAGAAATATTCTTTGAAAAAAAAAAAAAAACACAGTTCCTTTTAGTGCCAAAGATACCTTCTTGAATTCAGATATGCCGCTGCACATTGGCCTTTCACAGCATCCAGGCAGCTGGGACCAGTTGTTCAAAGCATCGTTAGCTTAACAATCTTGTAAGTGGTAAAATTATTAAGTGTTCTAGCAAGTACAATATCGAAAATGTTGGTATTTTTGCTGAAAAAATGCGAGCAGCTTTGCAAAAGCTGCTCACATTTTTTCAGCAAATTTTTTTAGCATATTTGCCATATTTAATGATCAAAGTGTTAACGATACGTTGACTAACGACGTCGTTAGTTTTGAACAACTGGCCCCTGGTGTTTTAGTTTCGTATTCCATTTCATAAAACTATAGATACTCAGCAAACTAGCCCAAATTGGCACAATATATCCACATAACACAATTTCTATGAGCAACCATGCCATTACTGACCCTACTACTATAATATTTTGAAAAAGGCCCACCCTCAAATGCGACCCTATCCCCTGATGCCTATGCATTCTGACGGGTACAAGTAGCTAACATGATGCGATGTGGTTTCAGTGGTTTCTTGCGGTCGAGTCCTCACCGTTGTTCCATCTCTGTGGTTGATTGATTTTTGTGTTCATGGAGATGTTGCACTAATGAGTCAGGAGGCCTTCATGCGGACTGATTAAATTGTTTGTCTAAATCGCGACGGAAGTAAGAGCGAGGATTGTGGCCACGTAAAATCGATTAAAGTCCCACAATGGAATTCGTTTCACTGGCCGTTCCAAGGCGGTTCTTCTGTCTTGGTTTATTTTTGTTATGGTTTGTTTTTGAGTGTTTGTATCGCATATATTATTTTGTTTTGGATAGCCAATTGGCCATTTTGTCGGAAAGTAACTGTCCTTTTGGCTTTCCGCTAGTGATGTTTCCATTAGGGTCTAGTTGTTTCATGTTTGTGTTTCTTTCCCTTCAGTGTCTTTGATGGGAGGTGTGGGTTAATTGTATCGATTCCTGATTATTGCCTTCACTTCTATTTTCCAAACTCATCTTCCTGACTCACTCTTCCAAACTCACAAAATTGGGTGTCTGATCAGGGCGTTTGCTTTTGCCAAAAATATAAATAGAGAATGATAGGAACCCCAGGAGACACCCTAGGTTTCGAAATGGACTTCTGAATGATTCTCGAAAGTTGAAAATGGATTAAAAATAACAGTAAACCAAGGCGACTTTTGCCATTGGCTGCATCATGGAAAATAGAAATTTTAAAATGTGCTGTCACGAACGGAAGGCTTGCAGTTTAACCCTTTTTGTACCAAATGGAATCTTCCTCCTAATATATAGCAGGAGTCCATTTCAAAATTTAAAGGTGTCAGGTTGTGTTTTCTTCAAAATTTATTATCAGAATGGCTGAACTTTTAGCAAACAGTGGAGGCCCTGATCAGACGCCGCGTTCTGCGGCGTCTGATCTGGGCCTGCACTGTTTGCCAAGGTACTCATTTAGGGGTTACTGGTAATGAATGGGTTAATCAAGACAAAGACGCCATGTAGGCGTAGTCATTTTCCAGTCGTGACTGATACCGCATATGTCAAAGACATGCATTATTCCATTACCTTTTGGGTCTCTACAGACATCTATTTAATAAACCATAATTGTAACGGGGACTGAAAACGTGTGTTAAAAGATAAAGTGATACAATTTACCCTGTAATTGTACTCTGGGTTTTGCTTTCTCGTTGATCTAAAATTGCGTTAAGGCACATGGGGAATTCTTCACTGTTGATTAAATGTTTTCGACTAGCATGTCAAAGATTGCATGTTTCTTAAAAAAGCCCCAAATACGTAAGTCAGGCTATAAACGTTGATTTTGAACGAAAGTAAAAGCAGTAAACCTGCCCGTCCGTGAATCGTCGCATCAAAGTTGATACATCGACTTCAAATATCTGACGTTGCCTACATTTTGTGGGTCTGCTGGGAGTGTTTTGTCAGAGCCTGCATCCCCTTTATAATAAAATAGTTTAGATTGAAAAGAGAAAGAAAATGGATAGCAATCCTCAGAATACGTGGTATTATATTTTACTTATAATTACTTATTATTATTGGAACTTACGTCAGTGTCTAGAAAAAACGACAAAGAACTACCAATTTGTATGGATTGATTTATAGAACTGCAATGCATATCGAGCGAGCATCTAAATAGGGTTGAATTATTTTCCTGTAATGATATATTTCTGGCTCGTGCAGACAAAGATCATTAATTCCACAGCAAGGATGAAGTTTTATATGACAGATCAAAGAGCCTACCGTTTATCAGAAACTTATTTATCCCTTATTTTGCGTGTAATGAACACCTTCGAACACTCCATTTTATAAAGAGAAAATGCGGGGGTTTACTGTGGCAAGATATATATACATTATCTTAGTTGTTTTAGCTCAATAGATCGAGGGTACTCGTCAGAATCGCCTGGTTCTAACGAGCGGCCTCAATTTGTGTTTGAAGCATAAATATAAATAACCAACATCATGAAAACACGCCCTTGTAAATCTGACCCCCTTGAACCCCACCTTTATATAGACAAACTGGGGTTAACAAGGGTAAACCTTTTTGTTTTCTTATTTTTGCTCTAAAATATAGATTGCGGGTATTCGTTAGAACCGCCTCGGTGTAGCCACAATCTATATTTTTTCGGCGGTAAAATTTACAATGTATTTGTGTAGGCTTGTGCTCGTACCAGCATGAAAGAAAGCATTATATCACAGGGTTGTGTTTTTTGTAACAGGTTTGAACGTTCCAATGACCTGTGAGCGTATGATACGTCAGGGCAACCCATCCGTGTGGGATAAGGCTTTCTTACCTGTCTCTGAAACCTGGGCCCTGTTGTTAAAAAATAACAGTGTCGTTCGTAAACGAATCATAAGGAATTTGATCATTTCATATGACACATATACTAATAATTTTCAGATAAAATGTGAGCAGCTTGCATTTGCAAAAGCTACTTACATTTTTTAAGGAAACATACTGTAGTATAAGATGATATACTTGCTAGACTAGTTTAACTGTTTTACCACTAACGAACTCGCTTACGATGCTTTGAAAACTGGGCCCTGAATCATTGTTAAATTGTTACTATTTTTGCTTTGTTTCTACTAGATTGTGGGAGCTCGTTAGCACCATGTCAATGAAGTAGATTTAAAAGCATGAATCAAGGAGCAAGTGTAAGGAAACAGCGAATAGCCACTTTTCAACGTTATGATTTCGGTAGTATGTCAACTAATCCCGTGAAACTGTTCAAACCTCGAAGAATATTCCACAATCTATGACTGGTGTATCAATAAGAAGAATTTCACTAATTTCACCCGAAAGACATGAAAACGTAACATTACCACCGCGTTAACGTTCAAGACAGGTGCATGCTATTCTACGGAAGCCGGTATGTGACATTTTACTTAGCCGGTATTGGGCTCATTTAGACGCTTTATAAAGAAACGGGAGAGTTATGACATTTTTAAATAGAAATGATGGCAATGATCCGGAATAGATAAAATTAACCCACAACTACCATCAGATACACCAACGGGAAAGAAACACAAACATGAAACAACAGACCTAATGGAAACACCAATAGCGGAAAGCCAAAAGGACAGTCAATTTCCCACAAATGACCAATTGGCTAACCGCAACAAAAATATAAGCAATACACACACTCAAAGACAATACATAACAAAAATAAACCACGACAGAAGAACCGCCTTAGAACGGTCAGTGAAACGAATTTCACTGGGCGGCTTAAACCTAAGCAATCGGCTTCCGTACTATTCTATTTTAATCTCTCAAGTTGGGAATGGAGAGCTTTTTGTGAAACGAGTTTACAGAATGACAACAGTCTCATCAGGATCTACACTGTTTGAATACTCATCTGTGTTTGTCTTCAAGGCTGAAAGTGTAAATCACAGCTATGTTACACCATTTGGGCCCCGTCAAGCGATTTTGGTACTTATCGCCTATGCGAGCAGCGAAGGTTCAGGCGAGCCTGCGCATCCGCGCAGTCTCGCCAGAACCTTCGCTGCTCGCTCATACAAGCAGTGAATCAAGAGGAACCTTCAGACAGAAAGCCATATCCCTGGTCCCTCTGAATGGCTGGGCATGCGCAGTTAAAATTTGTCATGACGGAATGCTCGAAGACCCAAATTCGCTTGGCGGGGCTCATTTTATGTTTCGTGTGGTCCTAGCATTGTACTACATAGCTTCTGGCTTGCTATTTCATGTTGGCTATTTATGCGACTGAACGAAACAATTCAAGGTTTTGTAAACAACTCGATTGCCCAGTAAGCATTCTACATAAATCTACAGCGGGCCGTTAGCGGCCCGTCAGGGTAGCTGACGGGCCGCTAACGGCCCGCTGTAGATTTATGTAGAATGCTAGCAGGGTGGGTAAATTATGATACAACAGACAAGCAAGGAATACATCACAGAGCTGAAAAGTCTGGCGTGTACAAGACTAGATCGTTTCGGCCAGTTAGATCTCACCATTGACCCTCAGTGGGTTATTATTATTATTATTTTTCAATATTTTACCTTGCGTGTACTGTTTTTTTTTTTTATTTTTTTTTTTTTTGGTTTTGGTTTTACGGCCCTTTCAAGATTATTTCACTCATATCGAGCCGATCGTTAATCAGAGGTGGGCGAAAACCGGAGTACACGGAGAAAACCACCTGACCTTCCGTTGCAGAACTTGGCGTCTCGCATGTGACCGAACCCATAGCGGTGAGAGACCTAATGATTAAGAGTCAGCGCTCTTATCCACTAGGCCACGGAGGCCCGTCCCTCCGTGTACTACATAGTAAGATTTTTCCGAGTAATACAGACATGATATCTTTTGCAGTGCCCAAGAACGGAAAGCAGAAATTATGAAATGTATTTGAAAGGCGGTTAAATGCCTAAACCACTTTAAGTCACGTAGACAACACCAAGAAATCGATCGTCCTTCGATATTTTAAAGTAATTGTTCTCCTAAACACGTCCATTATTTGCAATTATATAAAGCTGATTTTGCCTCCCCCGAGGAGCGAAAGGAATGGTCTCCGTTATAAAGTGGGACGAAACAATATGAGCCCCGCCAAGCGAATTTGGGTCTTCGAGCATTCCGTCATGACAAGTTTTAACTGCGCATGCCCAGCCATTCAGAGGGGCCAGGGATATGGCTTTTTGTGTGAAGGTTCCTCTCGTTTCACTGCTTGTATGAGCGAGCAGCGAAGGTTCTGGCGAGACTGCGCGGATGCGCAGGCTCGCCTGAACCTTCGCTGCTTGCATAGGCGATAAGTACCAAAATCGCTTGACGGGGCCCATATAATTGAACCAGGGCTATTTATAGGCCACAAAAGGACGTGTAAGATCAGCGAAGACAAATCATCCGGCGCTTCCGCCCCGTCTTTATCAGAGTCTTAGCTGTTCGTACGAGATTTCAATGACCTCTTGCCCAGCTGAAGAGCGGAGACTATCCAGACTGGGTAAATTCAATTGCTGATCTGAGTCTTTTTTGTTTTGGTAGATGCCCTTGCTCAGACATTATCGATGATGCACGGGCTGTAACAGTGACGGTCCTGCTACCAGAGCTCAAATAGCTTGCACAGGTGCACGAAAAGAATTGTCATTTGCTGGCCTATAGCCGTAGGACTGATACAATCTCATAAAATCATACACAGGTTGATCACTGCATTTCTGTTCTGTCTGTTGCTATTGACAGCGTTGCCATTTGCCTTTCGCGGAAACGATCTCTAATAATAATGTCAACAAGAAAGAAAGAATCGTGACACATTCTATTGCCAATTATCGCAGAAAAGTTATCCAACATTTTAATATGAAGACAATGTTCTTCTGTTTTGGGTCGATTGTTAACATTGTTAATATCCAAGTGACTATTACTGGTCATATCCAGACAACGTTTATCACGTGACTATTACTGGTCACATCCGGGCAAAGGTTATCACGTGACTATTACTGATCATCTCCAGGCAAGGGTTATCACGTGAATGCTACTGGTCATCTCCAGGCAAGGGTTATCACGTGACTGCTGCTGGCCATCTCCAGGCAACGGATATTCATAGCTGTGCTATTCTTGTCGTTGTGACGTCATAGTACCGTTACGATGACACATCCGTGTGACACAGAGATCAATTTGCACATCTCCAAAATGGTTACTTTTCTTATTAAAATCCGTGATATTTTTCGTATTTATACTGCAAATATAATTTGGGTGTGCATGTTAGAACCGCCTCATTGAGGCGATTCTAACAAGTACCCACATCCTCTCTCTTATAGCAGAAAATAAGAAAAATAATGTATACCCCCGTAAACTCCAGTTTCCTCTACATAATTTTGCAATATTTCTGCTCCAAGATATAGGCTGTTTGGTAGTCGTTAGAACCGCCTCATTGGAACCGCCTCAATGAGGTGGTTCTTACGAGTTTAGCCACAACCTATGTTCGCGGTATAAATAAGAACATTTATCAGAAAGGTAGCCACTTTTGATACTGAAAAACAAAATGCACTATGTCGCACGGGTGTTCGCTATATGTTAAAGGTAATGCGCTAAATCCTGGTGCATCGATGGCTTCGTTTTGTGCACATCTACTGTATTGGTGGCAAAAATATCAAATATTCTTGATTATCCGTCTACCGCTTTCTTCAATGAGAAGCAAAGTTAAGAGCGTGAAATGAATCGGTGTCAGATTTTCTGAGAACACGGCATGATAGATATATAATTATTAGCGTCTAACATTTCTTAACCTGACAGAAATTTATGCTAACGTCAAATGCTAGAGCTAATGGTATACGCTGGCAACACATAATAAACAAGGCTCATTCTGGCAGCTCAGTCAAAGACATGGGTTCTATGTGTCAAAATATGTTCGGCCTCGTCCGACAAAGAGCCACGTCAATAGAAAACCTGTTGTAATATTTGCGAACAACAATGGTGCAGGTCGGGCCTGTGCTTCTACGCTTCACCAAGATAAAGGTTGTTTGGCCGTTACAGTACTCGGCTGTGACAGTGCTAAAATGTGACAGTGCTCTTCTGTGACTGTGCTTAGCTTAGTTCGGTTGTGACAGTGATATGTTGTAATAGTGCTCCTCTGTGGCAGTGCTCGGTTGTGACAGTGATCGTCTGTGACAGTGATCGACTGTTACAGTTCTACACAGCGGCAGTGCTCCTCTGTGGCAGTGCTCGGTTGTGACAGTGATCGGCTGTTACAGTTCTAAACTGTGGCAGTGCTCCTCTGTGGCAGTGCTCGGTTGTGACAGTGACCGGCAGTGACAGTACTTGGCTGTGACAGTGCTCTTATATGTCTGTGCCCAGCTGTAACAGGGTCCTTCTGTGACAGTGATCGGTGACAGTACTTGGCTGCGACGTCTTATTTAAGGTGGAGTCGTCATTTTGTCCAACGTTCTACTCGCCATCTGCTCCTTCTCAACATTCACCCACATGTCAGCACTGTACACTCTTTCCCTAGACCGCGGGATGTTCTTTATTTACTCTGTACACTCTTTCCCTAGACCGCGGGCTGTTCTTTGTTTACCCTATTACTCTGTACACTCTTTCCATAGACCGCGTGATGTTCTTTGTTTACTCTGTACACTCTTTCCCTAGACCGAGTGATGTTCTTTGTTTACTCTAATAGAGTAAAAAAAGAACATCCCGCGGTCTAGGGAAAGACTGACATGTGAATGTTGAAAGGAGCAGATGGCGAGTCTATATATGCACTGGTCTGTCGTACATCTTAAACTCTTTCAAGGGGAACCTATATCAGTGTTGTCTACTCACCAGTGATGGACGTGTTTATAAGTGCAGTTTAGATATTAATCGTCGATCGATCATCTTTCTGTCCAATGGCACACTCAGTATTTCTATTTATATCGACTGTCTATATGAGTGATCATACACAGTGAAACTCCACTATCAGTAAAAAAATAGAAGTGAAGGCAATGATCAGGAATCGGTACAATTAACCCACAGCTCCCATCAGAGACACCAAAGGAAAAGAAACACAAACATGAAACAACAGACCCAAACGGAAACATCAATAGCGGAAAGCCAAAAGGACAGTTACTTTCCCACCAAATGGCAAATTAACTATCCAAAACAAAATAATATAAGCGATAAAAACACTTAAGACATACCATAAAAAAAATTAACCGCGACAGAAAAACCGCCTTGGAAAGGTCAGTGAAACGAATTCCATTTGGGGGCTTTAATCGATTTTACGTGGCCACAGTCCTCGCCCTTACTTCCGTCGCGATTTAGACAAATAATTTGTTCAGTCTGCATGAAGGTCTCCTAACTCATCAGTGCAACATCCCCACAAACACCAAAAAATCATACAACGACAGAGATGAAACAACGGTGGGGACTCGACAGCAATAAACCATTGAAATGCTGAAGCAAAAGAAAATCAACAGACTCCGATGGTCCCGACCAGATCAGGCAACAACCAACATTACATAGAATTAGATTCTCTCTAATTCCCAGTAAGCCTTTGCGCTGGAACCGTCAATGGATCTTAGGACTGACCCACCGGCGTGCAATTAAAGAGGGAACCAAAGTTGTCAACCGTGATTGGGTTAACTATCATGCATGCAGTCTGTCGCATAACATTTATGTTGTACCCAATCTTTCTATATCGAAGAATGATTTTACGCAATTTGGTGTTGAAGTCATTGCGGTTATATAATTTTCTGAATTTAGATACCATGTCACCGATAGACCTTGTTGCAGAAGAGATTTAAGGCCAATATTGACTTTTGAAATTAAAATGCTTTGCGTAGTTGATGGTACCGATAACCCTGATTCAGAAGTTTAGCAGTTAACAATTTATTACGAGTGTTGTAGTCAGTTACATGACTACACACTCTGGCGAATTAATTGCGAAATATAAACGCCATAGGATGGTGCACAAGGAACATCATCATCCAAAAAGGGAAATTTACAACCTCAAAATCAAAATCATCGCGTTTATCAGAAATTTTGCAAGAATTCAATCCATCTACAATAGATAGATGTTAATCCAAAAACGGGGCCTCGGTATCGGAAGGATTTGCTTTATTTAACTGAAGTTCTGTGGGGGGGGGGGGGGGGGATTTGATTGATCAAACCAGTCAATATTTAATAAATTATCCAAGTATCTAGAAGGCGAGCTAAAAGCTTCATGATTTCAGATTGGTTTTCAGCAGAAAGGGACATCATGAAGTCTCTCTCATAACAAAACAAAAATAGATCAGCCACAAGGGGTGCGCAATTAGTTCCCATCGGAATACCCACAACTTGTCTAAATAACTTAGTACCAAATCTTATCAAATATTATCAAGTAGAAAGGTGAGAGCTTCACACATTTTCTGACATGACCATAACGTTTAATTTTTATGCTCTTCAGAAGTGAAAAAAGGCATTTCTTACATTACATGCAAGATAGAGGGCTTCTTCCCTATGAAATGCCCATTTAATTAAATCATTAAGTTTTTCTTTTATAAGATTATGAGGACGTGTGGTGTAAAGGGTGGACAAATCATAAGTAGACAGACTTGTAGCATCAAAACATCTGGATTTCAATTTATTTAAAACTTAATTAGATTTTTTATAGACCAAAACAGATTTCAACCTGATCTTTCGAAGACTTTTTCGCAATATTTTTCACATGTTTTTTTATGGCAGTAAAACATGAAGTTAATAATTTGGAGAGTTCAGTGGTGGTACAATAGCTTGAAATTGCAATAACCCATGCTTTGTATGGTCTTTTATGAAGTGTAGGAAACCAATATAACGCAGGAAGCTTGTCTCGGCCTTCTGTAACACAGACAGCAAACTTGTTTGATGACTGACAAATGTGGTCATCAACTGAAGCCCTCACTACAGCTAATATTATGACTAATTCTTTTAAAACAAATTTTAATGGTTGCAGTTTGTCTTCTTGTTTTCAATACCCAATATCTTATAGTCGTAGACCACCGTGGGAACTGTTTAAAAGTGGTCTTAAAGACCACTTTTTGAAATTTCCCAGAGTTGGTCTTCATATGGGCCCCGTCAAGCGATGTTGGTACTTATCGCCTATGCGAGCAGCGAAGGTTCAGGCGAGCCTGCGCATCCGCGCAGCCTCGCCAGAACCATCGCTGCTCGCTCATACAAGCAGTGAATCAAGAGGAACCTTCAGACAGAAAGCCATATCCCTGGCCCCTCTGAATGGCTGGGCATGCGCAGTTAAACTTTGTCATGACGGAATGCTCGAAGACACAAATTCGCTTGGCGGGGCTCATATATGAATTACACTGTACATACTAGCCATGTAATTGAGCCCCACCTATCGGGGCTTGGAGAAATAGACTGGGCTGCTCGATGCTTCCACTTAGAGCTGAAACTGACCGCACATGAGTACTGGTAAACCGCCTAGACGGACTAAGCCTGCACAGGCAAAGTGATGTAGGTCAGGCCGTTCAGTTCATTTAAGCCCTTTTGGTTTCATTGGGTCGTGGGAATTGAGATGTCATTTCGTGTCAATGTCGGGTAAAAGTCCTGCAAAATTGGAAGCAACGTTTCAAAATGACCTAAATAGTGTTGCGTGGACGTTAAACATCAATCAAATAAATAGACAAACGACCCATGTAAGTTATCTTTCAAAATGTTCTTCATCATACGTTTTCTGTTGTTGTTTTTTTCTGTACATGTAATTGGGTTAATCAATGATCCAATCTAGATGTCAATATCAAATTCTATTAGTTTAGTTACTAATGATTAATAGGCCTCATATTGAGTTTCCTAGCTTCCTGTCACAACATGTTGTCCGAATAACCGACTTATTGTCTGAGAGGGATATAGATTCAAGAAATGTCAATTCCAGTCCAGCAGTTTACTTTTTCTCAGTTTCATCTTAAATGGCTACAGCAGATACTTACATGTATAACCAGTTCGCGAAATGAACATAACAAAATGTTAGCGTCAGATTGTCCTCACAATACGCAAACGCGCCTATACAAATACATTGCCACTTTTATCGCCGAAAAAATGAAAATTTTAAGATGAAAAATTGTGATATTTTTCTTATTCCTGTTCAAAATATAGATTGTGGGCACTCGTTAGAACCGCCTCATCGAGGCGGTTCTAACGAGTACCCACAATCTATATTTTAGAGCAGAAATAAGAAAATTAAGGTATACCCCCGGAAACTCCAGTTTTACTATATATAAGTGGGGTTCAATGGGGTCAGAATTATATAGGCGTGTTTTCATGATGATATATTGCATGGCCTGTCAATGTCGGGCGATTTTGGTTAGTAGTCTATAATCAAGTCGACCTTTTATCGGTTTTGAAGAAACATCTATTTATTGGTCAGTTTTATTTTTCTTTAGAAAATCTGTTTTTCATTGGTCGCGGGTCATGCATACTTTATATATGAATAATGATTGAGTTTTTGAACCTGCCTTTTTAAACAGTAAGAACACAGAAAGTTTCGTTTTGTATAGAATGTCAACAGAATGAGGAATAACATATATAGAAAATAAAAACAACAAAAAAGTCTCTAGATACACGAAGATACACGACACCTTCGTCTCATTAAACCACTCCTTACGTCGTCATTCTTATCTTTAGAACAAGGATCTTTCAGATACAAATGATTGATATTTTCCATACTTAGGTTCAGAGCTGTTGACGCCCTATAATAAATTCCAAATGCTCGACAATTTAAAACAAAAGCAATGCTAGCGCTGTGTTGCTGAAGCAGAAAACCATAGAAAGAGGACAGCCAGTATCCAAACGCCTTCATAAACCTGTGACAATAATATTCTATGTCTCGTGAACAGAAACTGCAGGCAAAACAAACTATTCAAAGCCAGATAATTCAACATTCAAAAACTCCATGTCTTTGGCCACATTATGCAACTTTAATTACCCTGTACATCTATAAAATTTCATCAAGTTGTTCCGTATACTACTGTAACAGAAATATAGATGAAAAAACTATTCTTCAAACACATGGTAAGGGCAGATAACTCAGAAGTAGAATGACCAGAGAAGCTCTTGCTTACTTTAAAGATCTTTAGTGCTCAATCTACCAATGAAGTTCCATGTTGAAACTGCGGTGTTGACGTCAGTACTCAGTTACTGATTTAAATAACTATATTATATCTCTAACTTTTGCAGTATAAAATTCTAATTTCATCTAAAACTAAGACTGACTTGTCAGGTGAGACATGTATCTTAGCGGATTTGGTTGCCACCTTTTGTTATATTTTAAATTTTGCAAGTCTCGCTACTTTGGACATCTGCTTCCTGATGTTCGGGACTTCCGTGGAGTGTGGGCCATGTTTGCTGATGTTGGCTCGGTGGGGGACGCCTATAAGACCGCGGGTGGAAGTCTCTTGCCTGATGCCTCCAGTTGACCTGTCTCACGAGCTACGTCAGTCGATGTGTGCTCGGAGGGGAATGTCCTGTGTTTGCCGGGTCTTGTCCATCATCCGTTTCGGTTTCAGAACTTTGGGGTTGAGACACACTGATGAAGATTAAATATCAGAAAGGCCTCTGTGTCACTAAATTTGGTATAGTTACGCCTTAATTACATACACAAAGACATTAACTAAAGACCTAAAATGGTCAGCGTATGTTTCCTTGGCCATAATGGTCTTTTTTATTTCAGTTTTATCTACATCTGTAAAATTTCAAGGTAGTCCATATGGTAAAGGAACTACAGTAGAACTTCGATGGCTCGAACACCGATGGCTCGTTTACCATGGCTGGGTCGAACTCATTCTTGAGCCCCTAGGGAAATCCTCAAGATAAGAAATGGTGGGGGATGATTAAGGAGATTTTAGTCTTTTATCTTGCAAATGTATGCTGTGTGTACTCATTAGAATCGCCTCAACGAGGCGATTCTAATGAGTACACACAGCATACATTTATGTTACAGAACACCGAAAAGAAGTTCAAAAATACCCCCGTTATGTTTTCCGGAAATATGCAACAGTGGCTCGAACTTCCGCTGTCTCGAACAAATTTCCATGGTCCCAAAGTGGTTCGAGCCATCGAAGTTCGACTTTATTGAACAACAACGTATTTAACATATCAAAGGGAATAAGTCACGGACCAGAATTGGCAGAGTGACTGTCCTTGGCCATTATATGCTTCCTTTAGTGTATTATATTTGACAAGGGTTATAACTCTGTCAAAAATTGGTGGAGTTTGCCCATTAACAATTCCAAACACACATCTCCGGTAAAAATGTGTATGCAAAAATTGAAAACAAAGTCGATGAAAATAAAAACACAAGTTATCGATCGGAAATCGTGCAGACCGACGGACGTTCTAACGAACGGACACATATGTGTCTAGTCATCAACATAACAACTGCAGAAGTGGCAAAATCTCTTAAACGGCTTGCCACCTAAAAGCAAATGTTTGCCACTCGAATGCCAATTTTACGGAATAAATCGCATTTGTACTCACAAATGACTACTTAAGTGGCAAACTGTCCCAATTTTTGTCACCTGAATGTCCCGGCTACGGACAGACGGTGGACGGACACCGGAGTGTATATCATAATACCAGGTGGGGTATTGAAAAAGGTAAACCATTAGACAACATGCTCCGTCACGAGTTAGTGTCAAGGTACTTAGCATTGATTGTGGCCACGTAAAATCGATTTTACCTCCCCAGTGGAATTCGTTTCCCAAAGGCGGTTCTTCTGTCGCGGTTTATTTCTGTTATGATTTGTCGTTGAGTGTGTGCATCGCTTATACCATTTTGTTTTGGATAGCCAATTGGCCATTTTGTGGGAAAGTAACTGTCCTTTTGGCTTTCCGCTGTTGATGTTTCCATTAGGGTCTGGTTGTTTCATGTTTGTTCTTCTTTCCCTTTGGTGTCTCTGATTGGAGCTGTGGGTTAATTGTATCGATTCCTGATCATTGCATTCACTTCTATTTAAGATAGCAGACTTAGATGCTCACGTACCTTAAAGTCCAAACGTGCTTTAAAAATAGCAGCTGTACAGATGTGCAGATATGCACGTTTACTGCTGGTTATGACGAGAATAAGATTAACAATACTATTTTAATTGCTTTTAAAATTGTTGAATGAATGTATTTAACCACATGGCTGGCTTATGCTCACCACACGTTTTATTGCAACCGAAGGCACATTGGCTTAGGAATGCATGTATATATTTGTAAAATATTCGTACTGCTGTTTAATATGTTTTGTGGAGGATCACTTGGAAGAAAGGCTATTTTAGCTAAAAGTGTATCCTCTTTATTTTTATTGATAATAAGTTAATTAATTGAAAGGTAAAACACAGACAGAAAATAAGGATTCGTAGGACGCTCTCCTGTGTATACAAAAAAAAAAAAGAAAAAAGAACAGCACCTATTACTTACCACTTTGACCACTCCTGACAGGAGATTGATAGACTACTCAGTGAAACAAGTTTTAATTAGAAAATGTCATCTTGGTCTTGTTGTTAAGCTTGATTAACTTATCAGACAGTATCAGCTGATAGACAATGTCAGGCTATCACGTAAGTAAATTGAATTATAGATTCGCTCATTTTCATCAAGAATACTGATTGGGTCATAAGAAGTAAAACTATATATTTCAGACTGTTCGATCTGAGTAGTTGAAGACCGAATAAAATCCACATAATTTGGCATAATGCTTGTTTTTATATGCTCGATTATTGTCAATCGACCAAAAGTGACTACCGAAGTAGAGTTTTACTACAGAACCCTTAATAATATTGTGAAATACCCAAATAGTGCCAAACTTAGCTGATCAAAGTTTCAGACCTCAGATTGATTTAGCTTAAAAAAACAAGGTTTGTCTGAAAATGTGTATCTTTGTGGTGGTATATACAGATCACGTTCGATGAAACTTCACTTTTCTAATCCAAACATAAATAGTGAGTACTCGTTAGATTTGTTTGTTTGATTTGAGGTTTAACGTCCCCGTCAACACTGTATAGGTCATTTTGGATACGTTACTTCCAATTTTGTGGGACTTTTACCCGACATTGAGATGAAATGACATATGAAACCCTGCCGCCCAGTGAAGCCAATAGGGTTTATAAGCATGGACGGTCCAACTCTCATCACTTTTCCTGGGCATGCTTAGATACCAGTACTCATTTGCGGTTGGCTTCAGCTCTGAGTGAAAGCATCGCGCAGCCCATCTATTTCTTCAAGCCCAGAGGGCGGGGCGGGAGTGCTCGTTCGAGTAGCCACAATCTGTGTTTCTGTGCAGAAAAAGAATTACGTAAACCTCTGTAAACCCCTTTCCATTCTATATAAAATGGGGTTTAAAAGAGTTTTCAAAACAGGCATTGGTTTACGTGATATTAGCCTGGCAACAAGGCCCTCATTTAAGTCATTCTTATTAATACAGTAAACCTAATAGAAATGTGTATTATTATTTGCCCCTGATCTAAAATACAGGTAGGTGTTAAATCAGACATTACTCCAGAACATGGTATAAGGGGGAATAGTGTTTGTTAGTAAATTTGTTTTATGAAAATGCTCTATTTAACAGACTGATACCAGTCTAACGTGATATAATTAAGCACCCGTAATTAAATGCCTCGATTTTTATTATAAGCAGTGTTAGCGAATTGTGTAAAATATTTATGCGAGTCTCTTTTCACTTCGAAAATCACTTCTTTAGATTCTGACGTCTTCGCAGTTAGCATTCATTTGAAAAGTGCTGGGTTTCATATAGTCTATGCCTGCGTTATTGTGGAGCTCAGCATCTAGACGTAAAATATATTCTGTGGATTTCCACAATCAAATCTGACATCTGTAGTCTAATATTTGCATCAGATTTGTCTATGAGTTGTCGGCCATATATATTTGGTATTGTAATCATGTGCTGCTATTTGTTTGCACTGTTAATGGTGAAATTTAACGTCCCCGTAAATACTATTTTGTGATTGTAGAGACGTTGCTTCCTTTTTTTGTGGGACATTCACCCGACAAAAAGATAAAATGACATACAGTCGAACTTCGATGGCTCGAACCACTTTGGGACTATGAAAATTGATCGAAACAGAGGTAGTTCGAGCCACAGAGGGTTACTATCACTGCCATACCAGGAGGCACAATGGAGATAATTGTGAGATATCTTTTCAGTGTTCTATATTATAGATGTATGCTGTGTGTACTCAATAGAATCGCCTCATCGAGGCGATTCTATTGAGTACACACAGCATACACACAACACACATTTGCAAGATAAAAGCAGAAAATCTCCCTACATTATCCCTATATGGTATTTGGAAAAATTCCTTGCGGACCCAAGAACGGGTTCGACCCATCCATGGTAAAAGAGCCATCGGGGTTCCAACCATCGAAGTTATACTGTATTAAGCCCTACCACCCAAAAATACCACCAGAGTTCAAGTAGCGGTCCAACTCGCACCACTTTTCCTGGGCAAGCTAAGGCATTCAAAACGGTTTACCAGTACTCCAGTTCGTTCGGTTTCAGCTCTGCGCGGAAGCACCTTCCGGTCCAAGCTTAGAGGCTAGAAACTGTTAACTGTTCTAATTATAATTCTGTTCTGTTCTATTAGACAATTCCATTTTCTTCAGATTCCATCCGCCTAGGGGGAAATAAGGAGTGATCTGAGAACTAATGTGTTATTAGTTTGCCAACGATTACGTGCTTTTTATGCCACTACATCTTGTTTAATGTTTTCATTAATCTTGGTGTGACTAGGTATGACAAACACCAGCCTGCTCAGTTACACAGACCAGCTAGCGTCTTGACAGTTTGGCTGTAGAAACTAGATTAATCACAAGACGTCGAGTCTGACAATGTAATAATGTCGTGTATTCTAACACAGCACGCCTATATAGGCAATGGAAAATAACTGTTATTCTGCAACAAATCTCAGCTCGGAAGAGCGTGACGAGTGACGTCATTAAAATTCCCAATATATGACGTCACTAGTCGATTTCCTTGACGTTAGACGGTGTAACGTCATTTTCTCGCATCGAAAACGTAAGAAAAGGATATAAATGCATGTGTTTCAGTCGATAATTTTAGCGGGATTTCTTCTAACAATGGCGAAAGGTTGTGAGATTTTGAAGGAAACAACAACATTATTGCCGATTTTCAGCGTGTTAGAATCGAAATAGATCAGCTCTTGTCTGTGATTTGTTGAGTAATAAATCACAGTTTGTCGGTCAGTTGTAAGTAGACAAATCACGCGCGCTACGCGCTTGTGATTTGTCTACTTTACAACTGACCTCCAAACTGTGATTTATTACTCAACAAATCACAGCTAGAGCTGATCTATTTCTTAAATATATAAAGGATCTTACACGAGTGGTCATTTAATATGATATTTATGAAACCAGCCTTGGGCGAGATTCATAAATTTCATATGGAATGACCACGAGTGTAAGATTCTGTTTATCATACGATCACTTTAAATTGGATTTTATCGAATTTGAAATTGCCAATTTTTCCATAAAAAATGCATGGTTGACATGGACGTCATCATGACGATACCTAATCCCACCAAAGTGTTATTACACGTGTGGTCATACGATTTTTATTACAAGACGTTATCCACTGCTTATCAACGACGTCATATGATAAATTCGGATGTCCACTAGTGGAATAAATACGCAAATAAATATACACGCCCCGTAACGTTACACGTACGACGACGTCCTTAACGACGTTGAGTTTACTTATGGTGGAATATTGGCATTTCTCTTAGCATTCGTGAAAAAAAAATGCATTTTAAATGCCATTAGATAAAGATAAATAGCATCTTGCATTCGTGTATTATTAAAATGCTCGGCAAAGCCTCGCATTTTATCTCTTTTATTCATAAGCTTAATAAATTCAATAATACATGACCACTCATGTAAGATCGTGTATATATTATATCGTCTATATTGTCGATATACTATCCCAGCAGTCTCTACAAAGATACTGATCCGACTGTGCGTATACCGAGGCTCACTATCACTTTTATCTTTGTGAATAACAAAAGACGGGTTGTCTAATAAAGATTTTGTTTCAGTTTTGGTTTTACGACCCTTTCAAGATTATTTCACTTATTTCGAGCAGATCGTTAATTAGAAGTGGGCAAAAACCGCAGTACCAGGAGAAAAAACATCTGACCTTCCGTTACAGAACTTCGCGTCTCACATGTGACCCGATTTTTTTTTTGTTTGATTTGAGGTTTATAACCCCTCCCCCCCCCCCCCCCCCCACACACACACACACACACACTTTTCCCCAATACTGTATATGTCATTTTGGAGACGTTGCTTCCAATATTGTGGGACTTTTACCCGAAAATGACATGACATGACTTCTCAAGCCCTGCTGCACAATGAAAGGGGTTAAATGCATGGACGGTCCGACTCACACCACCTTTCCTGGGCAGGCTAAGAACCTCTAAGCGGTTCACCATTATTCGTGTGCGGTCGGTTCAGCTCTGCGTCGAAGCGTCATGCAGCTCAATCTATTTCTTAAAGTCCCAATGGGCGGAGACCGTTATGTGACATGAGCGAGGCTCGAAGACGGTAATGATTAAGAGTCAGCACTCTTACCCACTAGGTCACGAAGGCTGTCTTCACATGATACACAGCGTAGATTCTATAGATTAAAATTACGAAATCACGCCTATACAAAAACATTGTTACCTTGATCACCGAAAAAATGAAAATTTTAAGATGAAAAACTGTTAGAACTCATTGAGGCGATTCAAACGAGTACCCACAATCTATAATTTAGAGCAGAAACAAGAAAACTAAGGTTTACCCCTGTAAACCTCAATTTTACTATATGAAAGTGGGGTTTCCAGAGGTCAAAATTATATAGGTGTGTTTTTGAGAAGAATGACACACGTCGTACTGGTTCGTCTCATTTTGATCTTCACATGTTTGTATAGGTGTCTGAACTGGACTACAGGGTTGAGGGCCAAAGGTCTTTAAAATGACAACGGTTCGACGGTATTGACGTCTTTAGCATTGGCTGTCGTACAATATTGTATTTGAGTCAGCGCACGACAAAATCTTCAATAAGACATTTGTGACCAGCATAAACTTAGATCAGCCTGTATGGCAAGAGCATTCGCGTTTATCTCGTTTGATAGTCCGGAAGCTTTTACTTGAACATAGAAATACATTTGATGAGTAAGCGTGTAAAGACACATTTTACGAATGAAAATTGAAAAAAAAAAGTTTGATCATTTTAAAATAATTTTCATTCATGCAATTTGCTAGATTATGTGAACATACACTGTTTGAACAATACGAGTATTATAAGGTAGTCGGCTATATTTTTTTGCCCAGTGGTTAGAGCATTGGACATTAGAGCGCCCCGGGTTCGGGGATTTTTTCAGCTATCTTTCTTTCCTTTGAGTCGTAAGAATAGCAGCAATATTCAACACAAGAAAACAAAATATGGCAATATATTATTTACATAGCAACAGATAAGGTATTTTTTTGATAATTGAAAGATAAAGTTTTGTCAATTCTCCATAAAAACCTATGTTGTGGGTATTCTATGCAGTTCTAATGGGTACCCACAACATAGGTCTATATGTAGAAATAAGGAACTCTATCATTCAATTATCACAGGAAACTTACCTTATTACCTTATGCATTGCTATGATCAACACAACATTTCTTGTCCATCACGAAAACATGCCTATATAATTTTGACCCCCTTGAACCCCACTTTTATATAGTAAAACTGGGGTTTACAGGGGTAAACCTTATTTTTCTTATTTCTGCTCTAACATGTAGATTGTGGGTACTCGTTATATCCGCCTCATCGATGCGGCTCTAACGAGTATCCACAATCTATAATTTGAGCAGAAATAAGAAAAATATCACATTTTTTCATCATGAAACTTTCGATTTTTCGGCGGTATTATAGTCATTGTATTTGTATAGGCGTGTTTTCGTAATGAGACATATTACGACAGTTTACCTAACAGTTTTATTATCTCATATATTATTCAAAGACAAGGAATTTTCAATCTAGACTTCGGTCAACTTAATGTAATCAATCTAGATCAATGACCAGTCTTGTGAACACAATGATTATAACGACTTAAACCATAAGATGCCAAGAAAAAATCCATCTAAAAATGTCTGTTAATGTCGCCTGCTGCATTTTCTTGCAAACTTGCAAATGTTTCGAAAAATATGTTTGCATACAGGCTAACAGTTTGGAGCCTGATCAGACTGAGCAGTCTGATCTGGGTCCACACTGTTTGCAACAATGACTGCAGACAATAAAGCAGGCGACAATTGTTGTAATTGACATCTTAAGACTGTTCTCTCATGGTACTGAGCATGAATCTAGACAGAAAAAAGTAAGAAATTGCAACCCCGTGTATTTTCGTTTTACATAGTGGTTTCACTGCAGGCGAACATCTAAAATAAGCCTATATAAAATATGCTATTTGATAAAATATTACCAGTTCATATAAAAGTACATTAATTCTTTAGATAGTGCAGTTTGTCTTTGCATTATTTATGTACCAGATAACCAAAATTAGAAAGCTGCAATCACGTATTGCTACATCATTTCATTCCACAATTAATCATTATGGCGACGAATACCTGTGTTTATCTCACAGAGCGGTATTGCAACCTCAGCCCTCAGAGCCCTCGTGACCTCTACCCTCAGGATTGCTTAGTACTGGTTCCTACCCAGGAAAAGAGGGTCGCATGGGAGATTAGTACTAGTACTAAATGCCTTACCCTCTATAAATAAGGTCGATTATTATTATTATATAACGTTACCATACATTCCCTCACGGCTCGGGCAAATATTGCTATCAGGCGGGGCAAGTGGTACCATGTTCCACGCCAAGAATCAAAATAACTTAAAAAATGTATACTCTATTTCCACAGTACATGTATATTTTACGTCCACAATGTATGTATGTATGTTGTATACCCACATTATATGTATATTGTATACTCATACCCACAGTATATGTATATTGTATACTCACAATATATGTATAATGTATACCCACAATATTTGAGCGAAAATAAGGAAATATTGTATATCATTGTAAATCCCCAAAACCAAGCCTTCCATAATGTATGACATAAGGGTTTCGTTTTAAATCTGCAGGTAAAACTGAAATTCTTTTATCTTGGTTTTCTGACTACCTACCTAAATGACAGGCAATGAGCTGTGATACCAGGTGCTAGTTCGACATGGACTCCAATTAATGACGATGTTCCCGAAGGCTCGATTCTTGGTACATTGTTATCTATTTTATACATAAAGGACATTGTTGAAGATATTACTTCCTCTACAAGATTGTTTGCAGAAAATATAAGTCTGTACATAATATAGTGGACGACCCCATCCAAACAGTTGAACAACTCCGGTCTGACCCACATTACGAAAACACGCCTATACAAATACATTGTGACCTTTATCGCCGAAAAACTGAAAATTGTGATACTTTTTCTTATTTCTGCTTAAAATATAGATTGTGGGTATTCGTTAGAACCGCGTCATCGAGGCGGTTCTTACGAGTACCCACAATCTATACTTTAGAGCAGAAATAAGAAAAATAAGGTTTATTTTCTTCATGATGTCCCTTCCGTTGAAAACCAATCTGAAATCATTGAAGCCTTTAGCTCGACTTCTGGATATTTGGTTGATTTATTAAATATTGACACTATCTATTTCGATGGATTGATCAGTCAAAATTATCCCCCAGAACTTCAGTTAAATAAAGCAAATGGAGGTCCCGTTTTTGGATCTATATCTATCTATTGTAAATGGGTGTGTTTCTTGCAAAATGTATGATAAACGCGACGATAATGATTTTGAGATTGTAAATTTTCCTTTCTTGTTTGGTGATGTTCCTCGTGCGGCATCCTATGGCGTTTATATTTCGCAATAATTTCGGTTTGCCAGAGTGTCTAGTCATGTAACTGACTTCAAAACCCGTAATAAATTGTTAACTACTTAAATTCTTAATCAGGGTTATCGGCATCATAAACTACGCAAAGCCTTTTCAAAATTTTATAGACCTCATTCCGATTTAATTTCAAAATTCAATGTTGGACTAAATCTCTTCTGCAACAAGGTCTATCGGAACCCGAATTTTATGGTGACGTAGTATATAAATTCAGAAAAATCATTATTCTATATATGAAGATCGGGTACAACATAAATGCTATACGACAGATTGCATACATGTATAGTTAACCCAATCACGGTTGACAACTTTGCTTCCCTCTTCAACTGCACGCCGGTGGGTCAGGCCTCAGATTCTATGACGGTTCCAGCCTGAAGGCTTACTGAATTAGAGAGTATCTAATTTTAAGTAATGTTGGTTGGCGCCTGATGCTCTATCTCTGGTCGGGCCCATCGGAGTCTAACTGTTGGTCTTCTTTTGCTCCAGCATTTCAGTGGTTTCTTGCTGTTGAGTCTTCACCGGTGTTTCATTCCTGTGGTTGTTTTGATTTTTGTGTTCAGGGAGGTGTTGCACTGATGAGTTAGGAGGCATTCATACGGACTGAACAAATAATTTGTCTAAATCGCGATGGAAACAAGGGCGAGGATTGTGGCCACGTAAAATCGATTTAAGGCCCCCAGTGGAATTCGTTTCACTGACCGTTCCAAGGCAGTTTTTCTGTCGCGGTTTATTTTTGTTATGGTTTGTCTGTGTGTGTGTGTGTGTACCGCTTATATCATTTTGTTTTGGATAGCCAATTGGCCATTTTGTGGGAAAGTAACTGTCCGTTTGGTTTTCCGCTATTGATGTTTCCATTAGGGTCTAATTGTTTCATGTTTGTGCTTCTTTCCCTTTAGTGTCTCTGGTGGAAGCTGTGGGTTAATTGTATCGATTCCTGATCATTGCCATCACTTCTACTTTACCCCTGTAAACCACACTTTTACTGTATAAAAGTGGGGATCAAGGGAGTCAAATTATATAGGCGTGTTTTCGTGATGGAATACAGACGTTTAGGAGGCAAAAACAAAAACTCACTTTATTATTTCCATATTTTACATATAAGATCACAACTTCACTATACTTATTGTTTGCCATCTGTTGTCCGAGAATGGTGTGAACTGCCCGAAGAAACCCGCAATTCGCCCAGATATTTAAAACCAGGGTCACTGCGAATGTTTCTATACCACATCAACACTATTTCAACGGAAAAAGACTCCCATCAAATCTATCATTCCAGGCTAAGAACCAAATGTAGCTCTTTACGTCAGCATACGTTCTCTAAGAATATTGTAGACTGTTCTCGGTGCGTTTGTGGATCCCTAGAGGACACACACCTTCTATTATGTGAACTATATGCCGAACTTAGGCCTCTAATCGAGTAAAAATCAATTTTTTTATTGAAGTGGAATTATCGTTCCAAGAATCTGAGAACATAGAGGATCTTACATGAGTGTTCATGTATTATTGAATTTATTAAAACCAGTTGAGGAAAAGGGATAAAATGCGAGGCTTGCTGAGCATTTTATCCCTTTTCCTCAGCGAGTTTAATAAATTCAATAATACATGAGCACGAATGCAAGATTTTATTTATCATATGACATTTAAAACGCATTTTATTTAGGATTGTTAACAAAAATGTCAATATTCCGCCATTAGTAAACGCGACGTCGTTAAGGACGTCGTACATGTAACGTTACGGGACGTATCTAGCTAATTTGCATATTTAATCCACTAGTGGATTATCAAAAATAATACATGGCGTTATTACACTCTCAGACGCGACGTCATATGATAAACAAGAATATGAATTAGACTTGCTGAAAGACGTATGATTGAAATTAAAAAGAACACTGCTTTATTAAGACAAAGGACTAGTCTATATTGAACCGTGCGTCAGAAAATCTGCTATCCTAATTTAGCTTGAACAATATTTTATTAACTTCTTTTCAATTACAGATATATAAGAAGAATGTAACATATTAGAAAAATCACAAGCAAGGTTGCTTATACTAATCATCTTCAAATTTAAACCCTTCTTTCTCCCACTCGATCAAACAACACTGTCGTCTTCGCTGTACATGACATACTGGAGTCAAAATGTTTTCAATATTTTAATAACCTCGTTCTAAAGTCATGAACAATGACCCCTTTTCTTAGATTGACCTTTTTTGTCAATAAAATGCTGGAGATTTAGTTAGCAATTTATTTCCACTGCAATATACACTAATTCTTGATATGTTTCAAACCAATAGTATTATATACCATAATACCTTTGTTGTAATTATTCTGAATATGACTCAGATCACTAGTAAGTTGCATTGATACAGCTTTGCATCACGTGAACATGTCCGTGAAACGAACACCCCCTAAACCCCAGTTTATAGGGGGAAAACTGGGGTGTACGGGGTATAAATGATTTTTCTTATTTCTGCTCCAAGACATAGGTTGTGGGTACTCGTTAGAACCGCCTCAATGTCTCTTAATTTTTATTTTGTTTTATTCTATGAATTGTATTGTTGAAAGTGTGCTGTTGAAACTATAACCCAATTTTCCGTATATATATAGATTATTCATTCTCCTAGTTGAAATATGGGATTTATAAACCGAGGGAGGTAAAACAATCCGATAAAGAAACGAGTGCGAAGCACGAGTTTCTTTAACGGATTGTTTTACCTCCCGAGGTTTATAAATCCCATATTTCAAATAGGAGAAATGTATAATCTGTATATTACATGCACTTCCATAGACTTTTAGGAGAGTTTTGATTTTGAATTTTGGATCTGAATGCCCGTTCAGTTGACTGTTTACAGCTCATGTAAACGGTTCAATCAGCGAAGTGTTACAGAATCTGGGTGGAAGAACAACTGGATGGGCGCCATTTTGAAAGCGCTTTCTACAGTTTTGAACAAAAATAGAAGAAACAAAGTGTTTCGGTGATAAAACCAATTAAACCGTAGATTAAATAAAGCAAAACTTACATCCTAATCAATGGTCATATCCATGTTTTCTTTTGTTTCAGCGTTGCATCCGACTTAAACTGAACGTCTGTTGATATTTCTTAGACGCCATTACAATGACGTCATGAATAACGTCGCCGTGATTGAAACTTTCCCGCGTTTGAATAGAACAATTTCACTGCAAAGCGGTATCTCGTATCTTGTACATAAAGTAGTTCCAGCTGAAGGGATTTATTTCCCCGGCTAAGAGGAAATATTTCTTCTTAGCAAAAAGGAAAATACCAAGTTTATGTCTGGTAGAAATCATGGTATTTCTCTGTAATGCATGTAATATATATAGATTATTCATTCTCCTAGTTGAAATATGGGATTTATAAACCGAGGGAGGTAAAACAATCCGATAAAGAAACGAGTGCGAAGCACGAGTTTCTTTAACGGATTGTTTTACCTCCCGAGGTTTATAAATCCCATATTTCAAATAGGAGAAATGTATAATCTGTATATTACATGCACTTCCATAGACTTTTAGGAGAGTTTGGATCTTGAATTTTGGATCTGAATGCCCGTTCAGTTGACTGTTTACAGCCCATGTAAACGGTTCAATCAGCGAAGTGTTACAGAATCTGGGTGGAAGAACAACTGGATGGGCGCCATTTTGAAAGTGCTTTCTACAGTTTTGAACAAAAATAGAAGAAACAAAGTGTTTCAGTGATAAAACAAGTAAAACGTTAGATTAAATAAAGCAAAACTTACATCCTAATCAATGGTCATATCCATGTTTTCTTTTGTTTCAGCGTTGCATCCGACTCAAACGTCACGCATACTGAACGTCTGTTGATATTTCTTAGACGCCATTACAATGACGTCATGAATAACGTCGCCGTGATTGAAACTTTCCCGCGTTTGAATAGAACAATTTCACTGCAAAGCGGTATCTCGTATCTTGTACATAAAGTAGTTCCAGCTGAAGGGATTTATTTCCCCGGCTAAGAGGAAATATTTCTTCTTAGCAAAAAGGAAAATACCAAGTTTATGTCTGGTAGAAATCATGGTATTTCTCTGTAATGCATGTAATATATATAGATTATTCATTCTCCTAGTTGAAATATGGGATTTATAAACCGAGGGAGGTAAAACAATCCGATAAAGAAACGAGTGCGAAGCACGAGTTTCTTTAACGGATTGTTTTACCTCCCGAGGTTTATAAAACCCATATTTCAAATAGGAGAAATGTATAATCTGTATATTACATGCACTTCCATAGACTTTTAGGAGAGTTTGGATCTTGAATTTTGGATCTGAATGCCCGTTCAATTGACTGTTTACAGCCCATGTAAACGGTTCAATCAGCGAAGTGTTACAGAATCTGGGTGGAAGAACAACTTGATGGGCGCCATTTTGAAAGCGCTTTCTACAGTTTTGAACAAAAATAGAAGAAATAAAGTGTTTCAGTGATAAAACAAGTAAAACGTTAGATTAAATAAAGCAAAACTTACATCCTAATCAATGGTCATATCCATGTTTTCTTTTGTTTCAGCGTTGCATCCGACTCAAACGTCACGCATTCTGAACGTCTGTTGATATTTCTTAGACGCCATTACAATGACGTCATGAATAACGTCGCCGTGATTGAAACTTTCCCGCGTTTGAATAGAACAATTTCACTGCAAAGCGGTATCTCGTATCTTGTACATAAAGTAGTTCCAGCTGAAGGGATTTATTTCCCCGGCTAAGAGGAAATATTTCTTCTTAGCAAATAGGAAAATACCAAGTTTATGTCTGGTAGAAATCATGGTATTTCTCTGTAATGCATGTAATATAAGGTTTTATCATACGACGTCGCGTCTGAGAGTGTAATAACGCCATGTATTATTTTCGATAATCCACTTGTGGATTAAATATGCAAATTAGCTAGATACGTTACATGTACGACGTCCTTATTTACGTCGCGTTTACTAACGGCGGAATATTGACATTTTTGTAAACAATCGTGAATAAAATGCGTTTAATTGTCATATGATAAACAGGATCTTGCATTAAACTCGTTGAGGAAAAGGGATAAAATGCTCGCCAAAGCCTCGCATTTTATCCCTTTTCTTCAACTCATTTAATAAATTCAATAATACATGAACACTCTATGTTCATTATATGTAACGTGATGCAAATCAAATAGTGACAATCCATAAAGTATAGAATGCTTACAGCGGGACATTTTGAGGTATTTGAACAAATAGCTTTTAATGGCATGTAGTCAGATGTATAACAGGGTAAAAGGCTAAAAGGAATGACACATTTGCTCTCGAATGATGGTGCCAATTGTGCCGACAAAATATCTAAAACATTACATCTTTGTCGCCGAAAAAAAAAACAAAAAAAACGCCTTTCCACTGTTTTAGGTATTAACGTAGTTTATCGCCAGCTAACCCATTTTGTACCAGAAACTCCAAAACGGATACCCTGGCAAACAGTGCAGGCCAGGATCAGGGCATACACAGCTTGCAAAAAGTTATGCCACCCCACCCCTCACAAAAAAAAAAAAAAATAAATAAATAAAAAAAATAAGAAAACACAACCTCACCCCCTATATTTTGAAATGGACTTCTGCTATACATCTGATGGAGGATTCCATTTGGTACAAAAGGGTTAACAACAATAACCGACAATATCGTTCATCGGCTCTGGTCAAGTTATACATTGTATCAGAGCTTTTGAGTCGACTAACCCAAAGATACTAGTCATAAAAGCTCTTCAGTGCTGAAGTCCACGTGACTATTATTGACTTGTCGGAATAACGGTTCAGAAAATAGCCACGGAGAGGTCAGTTTGTTGCGTAAATGGGTGATCAATAGAATCTGGACTGGAGTCATGGCCCAGCAGGCACATGGCGTAATTGTGACGTCACATCAACGTCGGTTGATCGTCATGGCGTTTATGCAACGTCACATCAACGTCGGTGCTGAGTTGCCCAAGCGACGTGTGCCTGCTGGGGAGTTGGGCTTGGCAAACAGTGTAGATCAGGGTCTACACTGTTTTCTTTTTTTTTTTTTAAAAAGCTGGGATTCAATGGACAAGGATACAGTTTATATCTCATTCCAGAACTATTTTCTCGGCCTAAACTCAGAGACAATCGACCCACCAGTACTCTCAGTGCTTTGATTTAGTTTAAACTATCTCTCTATGGTGAGACTGCACAGACAAAAAGGTCGATCTCTAATTATAAGATTTTATCGACCCATCATTAAATATAACATTTCATTAGAAACTCTGTAGGATGTGATTGGTTAGACATCAAAAATTATATTGTAGAACTGCAGATTGCAGACCCGTGTGTCCAAAGGCGTCTTCAAATATCTAGAACTAGCTTGTTCAGACGAATTTCTCTTATTTCTACTCCAAACATAGAATGTGGATGCTCGTTAGAACGCCTCGTTGAGGCGGTTATGAGTACCACTATCAATATTTTGATAAGAATACGGAAAATGTGTACCCCTGTAACCCCCACTTCTCCTTATATAAAGGATTTACACCTGATTCCTGGCAAACTTAAGGGGAATGGATACACCATCAGGGGAGGCAAATTCTGCAATAGTATTTTTGTTACCCAAGTCAATAGGAAAGGAAGGAATTTGCTCCTCAGGAGCAAATGCATTCCTTTATGAGTGGACCACTTTACCTTTTTTTCAGCGGGACTGTCTTTATAGAAAAGCGAACAGGAAGTCTTGAAAGTTGTCTCCCTTTGAAAAATGGCAGAAAAATCAGCCATGTGTATCTATTCCCCTTACAACTAAATACAACCCGGTTAACTGAATCTAACAGCTGGTTTTCTTCTACTCTGGCTTCAAAGCTCGTTATATATATATTTTTAAAAAGTGCATTAAGAATAATAAATTGGGTATGTATGAGTGACAAGGAATGGGGTCCACTAACAACCAACGCCTCCACCCCGAAGGCTACATGTATTTCCTTTTAAATTTTCATACCTGAAACATTCTAACACCGGAGACAACGTTTGCATGGTCAAGTCCTTTCAAAAATTTCAATTTGCATTTTTAGCCTCGATAGCGCAGTGGTTAACGCGTTCGATTTATGATCGAGAGGTTATGCGTTCGAATCCGGCGACCGATATTGATGTGTGTCCTTGGGCAAGACACGTAATGACACTGTCGCACTCCACCCAGGTGTAAATGGGTAATGCCACTGCCTCTCTCGCTCTCGCGCGCGTGAAAATATCCGGAATGAGTGTTCGAGAGCGATTCAATAAGCTTGAAGCTTTCATGCTAGATTAGTATAAACTAAACTAAGTCCTGTTTTCTGGGAAAAATAAGAAACATACCAACAATTTGTCGACTGCTGAATTAGCTCAAAGCGTGGTAAAGGTTAAATCAAGTTCCTCTGAAAGAAGTGGATGACTCGTTTCTTTAAAGGCAGCCTTGGAATTGTCTGTTTTACTCTAAATGAAATATCATGGGTAGAGTGGTTATCTGTAATATCAGGACAACGCTCATGCATGGACGTTGTCAAACAGTCTGGAACCAGATCAGACACAGTCTGACTAGTGTACGCTGTCTGATCAGTATATGTGCATATAGGTACTGAAGGAAAGTGAGACCAAGTCTCCGTTCAGGACAATTTCCCCAGCCCACGACACACCAGTGCAGTCACTGCTTTGACATAAACCTATATGGTTTCTTTCTTGTTTGTATTTCTGACCTCCTCTCTCTCTATCTCTCTCTCTCTCTCTCTCTCTCTCTCTCTCTCTCTCTCTCTCTCTCTCTCTCTCTCTCTCTGAACGTTCGTGTTGTATTATATGCAGCGTGAATAGACTCAAATCCACCTGGGTACCCAGTCAAATAGAGTTGGAATACAGCCCTGTCGATCTACACGAAGCGGGGCCTCGGCCCCGCCAATCGGGGCTTGAAAAAAAAGATGGGCTGCATGATGCTTCCACGCAGAGCTGAAACTGGCCGCACATGAGTACTGGTAAACAGCGTAGTGGTCTAAGCCTGCCCAGGCAAAGTAGTACGAGTCAGACCGTCCCTACATATTAACCCTTTTGGTTTGTTTGGGCGGCATTGATTGAGATGTCATTTCATCTTAATGTCGGGTAAAAGTCCCACAAAATATGAAGCAACGTCTCCAAAATGACCTAAATAGTTGACGGGGAGGTAAAACCTCAATTCAAACAAACAAACTTCCCGGGAACTGAGCCTCGTGAATCCATATTGCGCAGAGTGACGACGGTGATAAGATTGCGCACATGAGCAGTCTGATCAGAGTCTTTGCTAAGCGCATATTCCCGAAGACACATATGAGCTTGCGCATGACAAATCCTACATTTAGAGTAGTGCAGCCAGCGAAGACTCAGTTCACCTGTGCATACAGTTAGTCTTCTCGTGTTGATCTCTGGATAATCCGGAGGCCTTAGAAGCCTCAGGCGAACAGCAAAGACTCAAATGAAAACAGTTCAGCTTATAGCATTTCTGGATAAACAAATTATTAATTATGATCGTAATGAGCCCCAACAAGGGAGAAAGTGTCTAACAACATTTTTTCTCTGTCGCGGGACGATTTGGTTTGTTTGATCACCGTTCGCACTATGTAGGTCATTTGCGAGGTCTATTTTGTGGGACTTTTACCTAACATAGAGATGAAATGATATCTTAAGCTCTGCCGATGAATGAAACCAATAGCGATTATATGCATGGAAGGCCCGATTCGCACCAACTTGCCTGGGCAGAGGCTTGGACCCTGTAAGCGCTTTACCAGTGTGGTCGGTTTCAGCCCTGTGTGGAAAGCCCCGATGGGCGGGGCCCTGTCGCCGGATGATAGTTTCTGCTGTTATTTTGGTGTATTCGTCCAATCTTAACTTTTACTAGTTAGGTACATCCCTCGCCCAGTGGGAAACAGTTCAGATTCCGACATTATCGTCAACAGCTTTATATCCCTCAGACACGTAATGCGACTAGATCTAACCATCTTTCCGCTCTGTTGATGCGCAGCCTTATTATTAGGTACCCACAATCTATGGTTTATAGGGCTTGCGAATGGCCCTGCTGTTCATTGTTCTATCGACGGATATGAATTTTCTCTGCGCCAGCATGGCTATAACTGTGCCTGATCACTTATCATAAAGCTGCATTTTCAGCCAGGCAATCGATAGACCCGTGATCCTTAAACAACACTCGTAAGCGCAGCTGTCATTGACAATTAGATCAAGCTGATTTAACTCTCCTTGGGGACAGAACGCCATGGCCTCTAACAGATAAAATATAAAAGATTGTCGATTTGACTGTTTCCCAACACTACTGTTGAATCAGCATACCGCCTACTTTGTATTTTTGCAAACAATGGAGCATTACAAAAACACACCCATGCGCATAGTGCATTCTTTCATAACTTTTCTGAGTTTTTTCCCTATGAATTCTCCGACCATAGGCGGTTGTACTCGTTAGAACCGCCTCACTGTGGCGGTTCTAACGAGTACAACCGCCTATGACTTGGTGCAGAAATTAGAAAAAATAATGTATACCCCTCTTAACCCTAGTTTTTCTTGTATAAAGTGGGGCTTAGTGATATCTTTAAAACACACGCTTGTTAATGTATTATTGGATCCGTATCTTATGTTTAAACGTATTTATTCATACAATGCTTACATACAAGCGCCCCGCACAAAGGGGCTTGGAGAAATTGATTGGGCTGCATAGTGCTTCCACAGAGCTAAAACGTACCTAACTTTTGACTACTGGTAAACCGCTTAGATGGTCTAGGCCTGCCTGCGAACCAGACCACCCCGTAAACCTTAGCGGTTTCTTTGGGCGGAAGGGCTTGAGAAGTCATTTAATCTCAATAGCGGGTAAAATGCTCACAAAATCGGAAGCAACGTCTCCGAAACGACCTAAATAATGTCAACGGGGACGTATAACCGCAATATGACTCGAGATATAAAGTTTAAATTACTGGTTTTGGTCACATGACGAAGCTGGCCTATATTCATATATGATAATAATAATTATAATTATAATAAACCAGAGGCCCATACCAGAACTCAGGCGGGCACAGCCCAATGGCAGCCATGTATTTTAACATGATATCTACCAAATGAACCCCCGTATCCAAATGAGCACCCATGTGAACCAGCATCTGAAACATTGGGCCTTTTATGAAGTAGAGGGGATGGGGCAATGGAGCCCTGGTTGGTATCACTAAATGCGTCTTATCATAAGAAACAAGAATATACAATGTATATGGTTTAGGAGTGGGGATCAGTATGGCTGGAGATATAAGGTCTCTTAAGCAGTGGAGGGGTTGGGGCATGCCTTGGCAATCCCAGTAAAGCCCAAGATTGTTGTCCCTAGATGTGTCTTATCATAAGGATCAAGAAAATATATGGTTTAGGGGTGGGAATCTGAACTGTTTCAGAGATATGAGACCCTTTTATGAAGTGGAAAGGAGAGGAATGGTCCCTGCGGACCCCCAGATTACCTTGAAACATAGCAGACAGCAAAAGGGACCAAAGATCTACATGGTTGACCTTGACCTATTTACGCCAAGGGTCAAATTTGGTTTCTAAGGTGGGGTAAGCAAGTGTCTTTATCCAAAACAGTTGTATTTTATGGAAATGTAGTTCTTATATCAAGGACTATGGATATCAAAGCAAAGTTAGGACGTTTCGAGTTCAGCAGGATAAGGATTAATGTTCGTGCAATCGAATTTCTGGCACTACAAACAAGACGACATTTTTCAATATAGAAGCTTTTTTGGTCATTCTGATTAATCCATATATATCTAGTGGCTCTTTTTAGGATATTGACAAACAGAATAGACTCAGATCAGACGCCGCAGTACGCGGCATCTGATCTGAGTCTATACTGTTTGCTTTAAAGTATGTTCATTTTTGTAAAACTTACTACACAAAACAAACCTGACACCGGAAGGGGACAGCTGCAAACTCATTAGGTGGAATATTCTATTGTCATAGAAGGGTTAATGATTTCCAATGGTCTGCCAAGAACAGAATCAGTTTATTTGATTTTCAGAGACAAATAGATTCATTTATACGATCATCGCAACGTGCTTCCTTACCGTATTGGCAGAGGCCAATGTCTGAATGTGCTATTTCCGGATATTTTAAGACACAAGGGGTATATGTAAAGGACAAGGATCTTTATTCTGTAAATTTGCAATGCCAGATGGAGGTAAAAAGTGAAACCCAAACTCAAGTTTCCCTAATTAATGACATTTCCGGATGCTGTACATGACGTCAAACGGACACGCATCTTTATTCTGCAAATGTGCAACATAAGACGGAGTCCCTAATTAAGCGAATAAATAAGCTTTAATTCCATGCTTACCATGTTACCAGTATTGTTCACTAGTGTTTGTAACTTAGTACTATCAATGACGTGTCTTCCGCCCTGTTGGCTTGAATGCCTCTAAATCCATTGTTGTGAAGTGGTCAAGGCGAGGTATTGGAACGAATTGTGTTACTCGTCAACAATGTCTTTTAACATCTCCTCTTGTACTACTGAACAGATTTCCACCCATTACATAACTGTTTCGCTCACCAAATGGATCCGCTCCGCTAAAACATATGGCCACCAGAGCTAAAATAGACAACTCTTTAAATTACAACTTATCCTAAGCCAGCCAGCCTCGGTAGATCAGTCGGATAAGCGTCTGACTGGTGTTCAGGAGGACGCGGGTTCGATACCTGCCGGGGTCGGCAACATTCTTTCGTGGGGATTGATCATGAAATCTTTTCTACTGTCATTCTCTCCCTTCCGCTGATTCAAGAAGGACAGTTGTCAGTTTCCAGAGAAGATTTTGTTTGTTTGATTTGAGGTTTAACTTCCCCGTCAACATTGTAAAGGTCATTTTGGAGACGTTGCTTCCAATTTTGTCGGACTTTTACTCGACATTGAGATGAAATGACATCTCAAGCCCTGTCGCCCAATGAAACCAATAGGGTTTATAAGCATGGACGGTCCGACTCGTGCGCACCGCTTTGCCTGGGCATGCTTAGATCCTCTAAGCGGTTTACAAGTACTCGTGTGCGGGTCGGATTCAGCTTCCTGAGAAGAATGTGCACTGTACTGGTTAACCGCTTGCGTATAGGCCTGCACAGGAAAAGTGTGGATAGGTAAACTGACCGGCTCACAATTACCTAAACAGTGTTGACTGGGCCGTTACTCTAAAATAAACAAAACAAATTCAACATAAGCCAGTGGCTTCTAACGTAACATCACGAATTAAGCAAAAGGTATCATGGATGCACAAGTTGCACCGGCCTGGTTGTAGGTTTTGTCATGCGCCGGCTCAATTTGCAAAAGTGATCTAGCGCCAATGAATCAGATGGTCATCAAACTATCTTTTTGCGACATCTCCACAGAGATCTAGGTCAGTGGCCTATTTAAAATGGTCCTCTTTTGCCCTTCACCAAAAGTGCTTTAAGACTACTCCGCAAACTACGACACATCCTAAGCAATCAATGGGAATGATCCATGGTCATTAGGGTCATCCGATCTGCTTCGCGGTATGCCTTTTGCATGTCACACAGATAGTGAGCTTCCGCGCAGTATATACGAACATCTTTGGTCATATGAGCGAAAATTCATATCAGCCTGCGTGCCCGGTTACTCAAGACACAGACCTTTCGGCCATAACAAGCTTTGAGTTAACTTGCATGTGCGCACAAATCGGGCGCTCACTCATTGACTGTCGGTACATAAAAAGAGCGCGGTTTAATGAAACTGTTAGCACTGAAGTCAACTCTGAAGATATCTAAGAAAGCTTTGGTCTTTCTTGACCAATAACTATTATTCTAACATGACGTTAACGTTTTTCCCATTGAACCCAGTGGAAACGTCAGCGTTTGCAAATATGCGATAATTCACGTCGTCAACGTGGTGCGTGCAATTTGGCGTCATCGTGACGTTGCATGTAAACATTTCCTTCTGTCGACATCCGCTGCAAAATAGTCCCCAAGATAACGCTTTGTTACTACTGTATTTCAGTTTAGCATCATGTTAGAATCGAAATAATTTCCACGCACCCGGTGTGTTATCGTGATTAACACACGGTGTTGTCGGGCAGATGCGAATATTAATTCACTCCGGCTTCGCCGTCGTGAATTAATATTTCGCAATCTGCCCTCCAACAACGTGTGTTAATCACGATAACACACGGTACGTGGAGATTATTTCTTAAATAAACCATTAATGGGGAATACTGATAATGTTACATCTAGTAGCCTAATAAGCAGAAGATTAAGAAAACCGCAAGATGATAAAATTAAGGAACTCCGTGTTCAATTGAATTTTAGACAGACATAAACTAAGAGTTCTCAGATATTTAGACATTGGATGTCAAAGTTGAAAAAAGTCACAGTCTTTGAACACTTATTTTGCGAACGCACTTGCTACTGTACAAGTCCTGGTTAAAAAAAAAACACCATCAGTCCAGAAACCTGGCAACATTCTTTCGTGTAGATTGATCATGAAATATTTTCTCAGGCCATTCTCTTCCTGTTTCTGGCCACAGAGTGTGCACTGTACTGACTTGTCGTTTATCTACTTGCCTGTGCAGAAAAATAAAAGCTGCAAGCATCGCATGATGCCCGACCACTACAATTACAACAAGTAAATGCCATACCACAGTCAATCAAAGCACTGAGAGTACTGGTGGGTCGATTGTCTCTGGGTGTAGTCAGGAAAAATGGGCCTGAGCGTGGACTGTTTCGTTTAACCCTTAAACTCCTTTACTGAAAGCAAACCATGCAGACCATGATCAGACGCTGCGTTTTGACGGCGCCTGACCCTTAGATTCCTATACTCTAAGCAAACAGTGAAGACCCTGATCAGACGCCGCGTTCTGCGGCGTCTGATCTGGATCTACACTGTTTGCCTAGCCCAACCCATGATTCCAGCCCAGATTTTACAGTTAACCTTTTACTTAAACACGCTGACCTCACTGCGATAAAATTCTATAAATAATCTGCGTGGATTCCTACAAATTAGTGATAGCCACGTGGACTCCAGCACTAATAGAGGTTTTGTCCTTTATACCTTTGGGTCGATTGAAAAACAATCGACCCAAAAAGATTTTCAAAATCTCGACCCAAAAAGGAATTCAAAATTCAAAGTAAGGATGCATTACTATTTCCCCTTAATAAAGTTGACACGAATACATGACTGAGATGACTATTTTCAATGTTCAAAGAGCCACGACTCCAAAAGAAAGTAAACCAGAATTACAATTCTCGTTTTCAGTGTTTTGGGGGACCTGTGCCCTTTAAATTAAGTCAAGGTCTTCAAAATCTAATCAAATCTTTGGTCAATTGCAATGATATATTGTACCAAGTTAGACCACATTTCATTGATGTGTTAATGAGACTGGGTGCAGACAAGCCAACTGTGCTCCAAAATTGACAATTTTTGGGAGCCTGTGCCCTTGAAAATAAGGTCAAAGTCATCAATACCTAATGGCTGTTTTCCCCCATTCTAGTGATGTAACCATGCGAGTTTGGTCAGACAAAATGATAGAAATGTCTATGTTCAATGTTGAAGGGGCTATAACTCCAGAACTAGGAAAATCTGTTATGGTTCATATGTTCTGCACGTCGTCTCATGGTGTTCTACATATCCGTGAAGTTTCGTGAAAATATCTCAAATGTTACTCGTATCACAATTATGGAGCCCTTTCATCCCACTTCTGACACCAAAATGTTACATGCAGGTTATGGCGTCCCGCAAACCCCCATGCTGACAAGACGATAGGTGCACGGCCAACCGTAGGGTAAACCACAAGGAAGATATCATATGCCACTCCTTGCTGGATCATGAAACAACTTTGTTGCAATGTAAGGAGAATTACTGCAAGCGTCCGATTTTTTTTTTCATTTTTACTATACATATCACATGACCATGATGTCAGGGCATAGCGATGTCTTCGAAAAGGTACTCTCAGAGTATCTGCACAGACTGATCCCAGCAGGCACATGACGTAATTGTGACGTCATATCAACGTTGGTGCAACGTCAAGACGTTTATGCAACGTCACATCAACGTCGGAGCAACGTTATTACTTTATGTTGCCCTAGCGACGTGTGCCTGCTGGGATCAGTCTTCGCTCTGTGCTAGCGTTTTTATGTAGAAAGGCCGTTTGTATTCTGACTTCGTGTGTACGTATAGGCTCAGTTTTGGTTCTGTTTGTTGAGTTTTACGGCCTAGACAACGTTATTTAAGGCATATTGAGCCACCAATCATGGCAGGCTTATACATAAACGGTTGACCCGTACAGTGCACATTCTTTTGCCAGAGACTGACAATTGCCCTTCTTGAATCAGCCGAAGGAAGAGAATCACCGTAGAAAAAAATACATGATTAACCTCCGCGACTCCCAACAGGTATCGAACCCGCAACCTCCAGATCAGACGCCATCTCATTGAACTATCGGGATCGGCTATGAGCAGGACAAATGAAATTTTCTGTTACCTGGGGTAGGAAAATAGCATTATTAAAATTCCATACTGGGCTGAGTTGGGTATAATTAAAGTTTAATAACCCCGTCCCTTTGTCTCGTTACAGATGCTCACATGTGACCGACATTGGTGTTGGCTATCTATCAACTATGACGTCACTGACCAAGTTATTTCTACGCTGGTGTACGCAGGTTCGAGACTTTGGTTTACAACACATGTACTCCATGAGAAGTTTACGGGTATTGTCACTGGCAGGTAGGTATGACTCTTCGGCCCTGAGAGGCATTTCTATAACGGGAAAAACTAAACAATTATGTGTGTCTGGTACAGAAAAAAAAATCTGGCTGGGATAGAACACGGGCCGAACAAGCAAACACTCTGTCGCGTCGTTATAAACCCCGATTTGTGCAGCAAAATAGAAGTAGAGGCAATGATCAGGAATCGATACAATCAACCAATAGCTCCCATCAGAGACACCAAAGGGAACGAAACACAAACATGCAGCAACAGACCTAATGAAAACATCAACAGCGGAAAGCCTAAAGCACAGTTACTTTCCCACAAAATGGCCAACAGGCTATCCAAAAAAAATAACACAAGCGACACAAACACCTAAAGACAAACCATAAAAAAAATAAATCGCGACAGAAGAACCGCGTTGGAACGGTCAGCGGAAACGAATTCCACTGGCGGGCTAAAATCGATTTTACGTGGCTACAATCCTCGCCCTTATTTCCATCGCAATTAAGACAAATAATTTGTTCAGTCCGCATGAAGGCCTCCTCACTCATCAGTGCAACATCTACGTGAACACAAATAATCAAACCACAGAGATGAAACAACGGTGAGGACTCGACAGCAAGAAACCATTGAAATGCTGGAGCAAAAGAAAACCAACAGTTAGACCCTAAGCCTAACCCTAACCCAAACCCTAGGACTGTAATTCGGGAGTCCGAGAATCAAAATGATACATAAGGAGTTCTAATGCAAATGATTAATTTACACTGGATGCGCAATTTAACAAACGCAGAACAAATAGGCGAATCTGTGTGTGTGTTTGTGGGGGTGGGGGAGGTGGGTGGAAACCGGGAAGCCAGATTGATAACCATTCTGTCACGACGCTATAGATGATTTTAGGCGCGTTCACTTCCTGGCAATGCCAATCCGGTTTTTGCGCACGCGCAGTTGGAGAAGGGCAAACAGAGAATATTGAGATATCAAACAATATCCATTTCACATATGCAAAAACGGAGGTTGAAAAAGGGCCATAACTCCGATTGTAATCGGTGGATTTTTTCTCCAAATCGAATATGATCATATACCTCTGTATGAAATACGAATCCAATGTACTAATCATTTCAAAAGATATCCAACGGAAACTATTTTCGTATGAGAAACGAATTAGCTACCATATTATACCGGAAATCGAACTTGACCGGTATTTTATGATTGCATCACGAAAACACGCCTATATAATTTTGACCCCCTTGAACCCCACTTTTATATAGAGAAATTGGGTTGTACAGGGGTAAACCCTATTTCTCTTAGTTCTGCTCGAACATATAGATTATGGGTACTCGTTAGAACCGCCTCGACGAGGCGGTTCTAACGAGTACCCACAAATCTATATTTTGAGCAGAAATTAGAAAAATACCACAACTTTTCATCGTAAAATTTTCGTTTTTTTTTCGGCGGTAAAATGTATTGTATAGGCGTGCTCTCCTAATGTACACCAGGTCGGCAGCAATGTTTAGTGGAGACTGACCATGACTTGTTCTATTATCAGGCCCTAAGTTCCTCTGATTCAAGATAGACAGTTTTGAGTTTCTGGCGAAAGGATATGCAGTGTACTGGTTAACCACTTGTTCAAAGTCTGGCTTGTGAAACTGACTGGCTTGTCATGACCTAAATAGTGTTTACTTGGCCGTTAAACTTCAAACCAAATCCTTCATGATCATAGCCAATGTTGCTGTACCGGGTGTATAAATAGTTCAAAAATAGTATTTGAACCACTGACTTATTTTTGCTTGAAGATTTCTATTTTTTATTGAAATAATAAAACAAGGTAAGTTCGCGTTAACATATTTTATTTATTGACACATCTGTTTTAACTAGAAATTCATTGAGTACAGACACGATAACGTCATAAAGAGGTCGAGCAAAATCTTCATAAATTTTACCCTTAGTAACATGTGTGACCACCTCTGATGACATTGCACCCCAGGCAAGTCTTCGCTTACAGTTATTTGGTCCTGGCCTATCGTGTCTCATACTTGTGGGAGTCATTCTTAGCTGAGCTAGAGCTGTGTTTCTGTTGACATGCCTCTTTGTGGCTCGACCCAATGTGTCCCAAATGTGTTCAATCGGATCCATGACCGGCGATTTTGCCGGCCATGGCATTCTGTTAATTCCCACCTGGTGGAGGAAATCGTCTACAATTGTCGCCCTATGAGAGCGAGCGTTGTCATCTTGACACAGGAAGTCCTAACCAATGCACCTGCATAAGGCCTTACCAGAGGACGAAGAATGTTGTCAATATACCGACGTGCAGTGAGAGTTTGGTGAAGATTTTGAGGTCAGTTTTACCATAAAGAGAAACTCCACATCACACAAGTTCGATCACTCTTTCCGCCAAAGGCATCGGTTTCCCGAATTGCACACTGTGCGTAATTTTCTCCATTTTGTATATTTTCCACGACCCCTGCTCTACTAATCGACCATTTGTTCAGTAATGAGTGAGTCTAAGTTATGTTTGAAACCATGCGTGAATAGCACAATTATCGGCCTACAAATAGACACAAACTGATTAAAAATGCTTTTCGTTTCCTTCAAAGATTGTAAAATATACACAGAGGTTCAAAGCTTTTTTGAACTGTATATAAATCTTGTTTTAGGTGCATAACAAATATTTGATGTCTTCTGTCCCAACAGTTTCGGTGATAATATGTATATACTGCTTTCCTTTCTATCTGCAGGCTGTACGCTGCTGTCAAGTCAGGGTCTGTGTGGGCTGACCCAGCTCCGGTTTTTAGAGGAATTGGAGCTCACAAACTGTCCTAGTGCAACGAGAGAAGTTTGTCTGTACCTCAAAGAAAACATGAGGAGATGTCTTGTGCTAGAATGACCATTTATCATTTTTATGTTAAGTTCATTTCATAACAACACCAAATCTATGCGATGTAATCCAATACTTTCTTTCCTGGCATAAAATGATGAAAATTTGTGTCGTACCTTATGTCCGCATCCAATATATTTGTTGTGTCTTGTTAAAACCGACTCAGGAGGCGGTTCTAACATGTACACACAATCTATATTTTGTTGTAGAAACAGGAAAAAATATTTACCTTTCTAAACCCAACTTTTCTGCATATAAAGTAGTTTACAATGGTATTCATTACATAAACTTGTTAACGTGATGTGGTTATATGGCCTTGTCAAGAATGTATCTATAGTCTGACACTGAGAAAGAGAAACAACATTACACGACTGCAGAGCATTCATATGAAACATTACACTGTTGCACTTTAAGCCTGAGAAACATCCAAAACATGAGATTACTGCACATCAAGCATGCGAAACTTTACACTAGCGCAAAGCAAGCATGAGAAACATTACACTACTGCACATTAAGTATGAGAAACATAAAGTGACTGCAAATAACGTTCACTTAACATTACACCACTGCTAATCAAGCATGACAAACTTTACACAAATAAGAAAAAATACCGTAGAGCGAAGTTAGCATAAAAAACGTTAGACTACTGCACATCAAATAAAAATCAAAAATGAGTTCCTTTAAGAGCAATGAGAACATTCATAAGAAAGAAGATGGGTCATACTTCGTAGTTTCGGCTAATAAAGCCTCATCAGTGACCCTGTAATGATCCGGCGAAGAAAGCCAGAGGAAACATACTGCAATTTTGCGAATTTCGAATAGGCAGTCGATTCAAAGAGTGATATAAATCAAAATGGGGTCCAAATAATTAAAAACCTGTCTAGAACATGAGTCTAAACCAATAATTTATTTCTGATTTCTCAGAATATTCACGATGATCTCAAAGGACCAAAAGTAAAACATAAACTGCACTATGGTTGATGTACGGGGAGACGTTTTACGGCCGCCACACGGCACAACACCAGCTGCAGTGAAGGCAAATAAAAATCAAAAATGAGTTCCTTTAAGAGCAATGAGAACATTCATAAGAAAGAAGATGGGTCATACTACGTAGTTTCGGCTAATAAAGCCTCATCAGTGACCCTGTAATGATCCGGCGAAGAAAGCTAGAGGAAACATACTGCAATTTTGCGAATTTCGAATAGGCAGTCGATTCAAAGAGTGATATAAATCAAAATGGGGTCCAAATAATTAAAAACCTGTCTAGAACATGAGTCTAAACCAATAATTTATTTCTGATTTCTCAGAATATTCAAGATGATCTCAAAGGACCAAAAATAAAATATAAACTGCACTATTTCAAGCATGCGAAATTTAACACTACTGCCAAGCATTACAATACAGTACATCAAGCATGCGAAACATTACATGTCTGTGCAGGAAGCATGATAAACATTACGCGACGGCACATCAAGCGTGTTAAACATTACACTAGTGCACAGCAAGCATTTAAGAAACATAACACTACAACAAATTAAGCATGCAAAATATTACATATCAAACATGAGAAACATAACAACTGCACATTATATTTGTTAAACATTACACCACTGTATATCAAGCATGACTAACATTACACAACTGCACATTAGGCATAAGAATCACCATACTACTGCACAATTAGCATATAACACCACTAAACATCAAACATGAGAAACAATACACCGTTGTATATTAAGCATGTGAAACTTTACACAACTGCACATCAAGCATGAGAAACATTGCACTGCTGTACATTAAGTATGAGAAACTTTCCAGTATTGCACAATAAGCATGCAAAACATTACATGACTGTGCATAAAGCATGAGAAGCATTACATCACTGAACATCAAGCGTAAAAAACATTACACAGCTGCATATTAGCATGAGAAACATTACACTACGACACATTAAGCATATAAAATATTACAATTTTCACATAAAGCACGAGAAACATTTCACAACTGCACATTAAGAATGTACACATTACACTTCTACAAATCATGAGAAAGTATGAGAATGTGAAGCATTATGCCGTTGCACATTAAGCATATGAAACTTTACATGCCTGCACATCTTGCATGAGACAGATTAACCACAACATATTGCACGACCCGCAGAAAAAGCGACTGACTGAAGTCGGTTGATTTCTAAGAGTGCCCTAAAATCACCATGTCATTCTGTCATTCGGTCATTGTCAGTCTGTCAGTCTGTCTGTCCGTCCGTAACCCGTTTGTGAAAATTGGTGATAGTGACTTAACCGCTTGGAATATTTCAACAATTTTTGGCACACTGATAGATATCAATGAGATCTAACCAATGAACTTGCGAAATATTACATTCCATTTAGTATAGCCTCGCTGAGGCGAAAAAAGTGAAAATTTTCGAACTGCTTCTACTCGGAAACCGTTGGGCCGATTGAAGTCAAATTTCATATGGAGCCTCTATGGGATAGGGGAAACCACAATTTGCTCATGGGGTCCAGGTCACATGACCAAAAAATGGCCGCCAAGCCATATATGGTCTGTCTGTCCGTCCGTCCGTAACCTGTTTGTGAAAATTGGTGATAGTGACTTAACCGCATGGAATATTTAAACAATTCTTGGCATACTGATAGATATCAATGAGATCTAACCAATGAACTTGCGAAATATTACATTCCATTTAGTATAGCCTCGCCGAGGCGAAAAATGTGAAAATTTTCTAACTGCTTCTCCTCGGAAACCGTTGGGCCGATTAAAGTCAAATTTCATATGGAGCCTCTATGGGACTGGGGAAACCAAAATTTGCTCATGGTGTCCAGGTCACATGACCAAAATGGCCGCCAAGCCATATATGGGGTAAAAACCCTTCAAAAATAGTCTTCTCCAGAACCACTGGGCAGATTTCCACGAAACTTGATAAATAGCATCTGGGACGTAGGCCCATCATAAATTGCTAAAATGGTGACCCTGGGTTGACCTTGACCTTCTTTGTGCCTAGGTCAAACTTTGACACATATGCTTTTGAATTGGAAAAGTGAGAATGCATTTTATCCTGCAAACGATTCAGAATACAGTACTAAAGTATAAGATATATTTTTGCTCCTTACAATAAGGCGCATTTATTGGGGGAACCGTTTTAGGCCCAGGTTACATGACCAAAATGGCCGCCATACCCATATATGGTAACACTCACTAAGCTCATAGCATCCGGCGGGTTGTGCACTTCAGCTGAAGCACTGGTTAAGCATAAGAAACATTTCACTACTCCACATTAAGCATGCAAAACATCACATGATTACACACTAAACACAAAGAAATTTACATGACAGCACATTAAGCATGAAGAACATTTTACGACTGAACATCAAGCAATCCTAAGTCAAATATAATGCTGCTGCACATTAAGCGTGAGACATTACATGTTAGCACATTAGGCATGAGAAATATTACACTACTGCACATTAGGCATACAAAACATTACACAACTTCAAATTAAGCATACAATACATAACACTGCTGCAACGTTATATTACTGCACATTAAGAATGCAAAACATAATATGAATGCAATATTAAGTATGAGAAACATTTCAACTGCAAATTAAGCACACAGACATTATATGAATGCACATTAAGCTTGACAAACATTACACTACTACTCATTAAGCGTGTGAAACATTGCACCGCTGCATATTCAGCTTAAGAAACATTACACTAGCATGCTGGCCCCCGCCCATTGGGGCTTGAAGCAAAAGCTGGGCTGCATGATGCTTCCACAGAGTGCTGAAACTGACTGCACACGAGAACTGGTAAACCACTCAGAGATCTAGGCCTGCCCAGGCAAAGCGGTGCGAGTCGGACCGTCCATGCTTATAAACCCTACTGGTTTCATTGGGCGACAGGGCTTGAGATGTCATTTCATCTCAACGTTGGGTAAAAGTCCCACAAAATTGGAAGCAACGTCTCCAAAATGACCTATACAGTGTTGACGGGGACGTTAAGCCTCAATTCAAACAAACAATACACTAGCATGCATTAAGCATGATAAACATTACACCACTTCACATTAAAAATGAGAAACATTTTACATCTGCGCATAAAGCATGAAAAACATTACATGACTGCACATTATGCAAGAGAAAAATTTTTAACGAAAATAAAGTATGTTATTCTTCTAATAATAGACTGAAATAAAAAATCATCAAGAAACCCTATAAAAGCCTTTCATGTACCAGTTTTGTTTTTTTCTTTTTTGTTTAATCTGTGAAATAGTTTTGGTAATCGTGGTATTGCTATCCCTCTTCATGGCTTTTCCTGGGCAGGTTTTTCTTTTTTTTTGTTTAATATGTGACATAGTTTTGGTAATCATGGTATTGCTATCCCTCTTCATGGTTTTTCCTGGGCAGGTTTTTCTTTTCTTTTTTTGTTTAATCTGTGACATAGTTTTGGCAATCATGATGTTGCTATCCCTCTTCATGGCTTGTCCTGGGCAGGTTTTTCTTTTCTTTTTTTGTTTAATCTGTGACATAGTTTTGGCAATCATGATGTTGCTATCCCTCTTCATGGCTTGTCCTGGGCAGGTTTTTCTTTTTTTTTGTTTAATCTGTGACATAGTTTTGGCAATCATGATGTTGCTATTCCTCTTCATGGCTTTTCCTGGGCAGGTTTGTCATTTTGTTTGACTTGAAAGACTAACCAAAGAAATAGGAATATAACATTCTCACTACAGAAGCCGCAGTTAAATATGAAGATGTCGATCAAATTCAGGCTTGGTACTGATAACATTAATGTTTGCACCCTGTGCAGAACATTACACCCAGGCATATGGACAATACCAGGTTCGTGTCTATTGATATCAAGTTTATCAGGCAAGGCTTCGAGAACGCTTGTAGAATCGCGAGGCTTGCCGAACGATTCTACATGCGTTTTCGAAGCCGAGCCTGATAAACTTGATATCAAATGACACGGATCTGGTATTCTATTTATCAGTTTATCCCAATATACACTTACATTTTTGCCACTTTTTTTCAGTTTTGCCAGTTCTAAGAAGTGTAATGTCACGTTGACCTGATAAAGCTCACTTGTCCTGAGATAGCAGATGTTTATCAGGTCAATGTGCTGCAATGCAATTAACATAGGAGGTGAATGATAAATGAAATTATCAGATATTGCCCTTGTTTCTCAGCTAAGGCATCTCCACAATGATGATCGATTTTTGTTCTGCCTTTGGTAAAACAGATAATTCTCTCTAGTCTCTACTATAATATGTAGCTTGCCTGACATCTGTTATTATATCTTACTGTCTGACTTTTAATTTTGCATTTGCTCTACCTAATTAAATAGACCAAGCTTCCTTCTTACACTGTCTATCTAAGCAATTGATTTTTATGACTTTTATATTGTATCAGTGATTATTGTCAATATACCACACAGGAGATGAGACATCATGTTAATAAGTATGTAAAATAAACACCCATATAAACCCCACTTTATATAGAGAAAACTGAGGTTTGCTGGGGTAAAGATATTTTCATCTAAAAATATAGATGATTGGTACTCGTTAGTATAGCAGTAAAAGTATAAAACTGCTAGTTCTATGGAATTGACAGCCGCCATTAAAGTATATTTTTGTATTTTATAATGGATTTCAAATGTAATTGTATCAGTTCAATATACAGTAATATCCCGCTATTAAGACTTCCTAAAATTGAGGCAAACTGTGCTTTTACATGCATACTGAGAAGGTTTCGGGTAAATTTTCTTTGTGTTTTCTACATCCAGTGTGCTCTGGTGGGAGACCACCTATGGGACTGTTCAAAAGTGGTCTTAAAGACCACTTTTGAACAATCCCAAATGTGGTCTTCATATAGGAATTTTACTGTAATTGACCAATTTCAAACAAAAATGTCTTCTAGTATGGGGAGATATTAAATAATCATTATGTACTCACTAAAACATCACGTGAACAAGTCCGTGAAATGAAGACCCCCCTAAACCCCACTTTATATAGAGAAAACTGGGGTTTAGGAGGGTAAACATTATTTTTCTTATTTCTGCTCTAAGACATAGGTTGTGGGTACTCGTTAGAACCGCCTCAGTGAGGCGGTTCTAACGAGCACCCACAACCTATGTTTTGAACATTTATAACAAAAATATCAAGGATTTTCATCAGAAAAGTAGCTATTTTGGAGATGTGAAAAATGCACTATGTTGCATGGGTGTGTTATCGTAATGAAGATAATACACACATGTGCTAAAATGGTGTTTTTCATAGCTCTAGAAGTAGCATTTTTAGATGAACATTTTTGATAATTTTCTTATTTATAATCAAAGCATAGATTGTTGGTGCTCATTAGAACAACCTCATTCACTGACTTTAATATGCTGCACTGCGAGTCAGTCATACTGCACTGTCAGAAAGCTTAATTAGGATTATTTAAGGATATAATTTCAGTCTACTGTAAAATAATAAAATGTATGTACTCATTAGAATCACCCACCTCCATGAGGCGATCCTAATGAGTACACAAAAATGTACCCTACACTTTCATGATAACATAAAATGGGTATTTGTTTCAACAACTAAGGTTATGCGAAGACAGGACCTCAGTTTAAAGACTCATCCAATAGTCTGGAGAAGCCCAGAATCAAAACCCACAACCACTGGTTTATGAGAAAAGTAGCTTAACCACTACACTGTGGAGGCTTCTAGCATAATAGATAAGTATCTGTAAGTTATCCATCAATTTCCGTTAACTGAAGCTTTGAGAAAATCTAAAAATCTTCAAAACACACATACATTATTTTGCCACCACCCACTTAAACCCTGGTTTCATATAGTAGCAACAGTAGTAGTAGTAATACTAGTACTAATAATAATAGAAATATAGAGGGTAACACATTTACTAAACTAGTACCAATCATCCTTGTGGCCCTCTTTTTTCCTGGGTAAAAACCAGAACTTAACTAGTGGATAAAGTTTCCTGCTCAAGGAAACAACATTTGATGTCTGTGGGTATTGAAACTGGCACACAGGTATATCACGATCCCAGGTCCGATGCTTTACCACTGCACCACAGCGTTCAACAAATACAGTGGTTTACAGGGATATACATTGTTTTTCTGATTTCTGCTCAAAAACATAGATTGTGGGTACTCATTAGAACCACCTCTTCAAGGCAGATCTTACGAGTTCCACAATCAATGTTTTGAGTGGAGAGGCGGTTCTGACGAGTTTCGCAATCAATGTTTTGAGCAGAAATATGAAAAATATCATTTTTGTTCTAAAAATTTTACATTTTTTGAATAGGCTTGTTTAAATATTGAATATTCAAGAACAAATTCAGCTGAGCTATGGTTTAATGACACAACTTTGTTTGTGACATTGAGTTTTCATTTTTTTTTTATTTTAAACATTTGGCAAAAGATAGCATGTGACCATATAGCTTGTCAGCAGTCCAATTCATGTTTTTATAATACGTATAAACTGGATTACATTCCATGTTTTTGTATTCTTAATACTTTTGTACAAATACATATTTATGTTCAACATTGACTTTTCCTTTTTTTGTTTGTTTTGTTTTTGATTTTAAACATTTGGCATAAGATAATATGTGACCATAGAGCTGGCCAGCAGTCCAATTCATGTTTTGCTAATACATATAAACTGGATTACATTCCATGTTTTTTGTATTCTTAATATTTTTGTACAAATTCATGTTTATGTTCATATCATTTATCAAATTATCATACAAATGTATATGTATTTGAAATGTTTGTGAATTGATTATCATTTTACATGACTAGAATTACAATATGTAAAAAAATGGTTCATACACTGTTTTCATCTTAACCCTTATCTTGCTGTTCACGACAACCCCTAGCTTTGCAAACAGTGTAGATCAAGATCAGATGGCTTCTGAAGAAGCCATCTGATCTTGATCTACACTGTTTGAAATTCAGTTTATAAATTTGTAGCAATAAATTACATCAAGTAATCTGATTGGTTCAAAGTCAGAAATGGATGTGGCTAAAATGAATATTCAGCAAGAGAAGGGTTAACAAACTGAACCAAATGAGCAGCGGCCATGGCCAGTTTTTCAAAGTAATGTTATCTTAATGAGCTTGTTAGTGGTAAAAATGTTAACTCTTCGAGTCAATAAAATATCTAAAAGAGTGGTATTTTTGCTGAAAAAAAATGTGAGTAGCTTTTACATTTGCAAATGATACACACACTTTTTTCAGCTAAAATATTAAGTCTATTTGCTATATTTGGTGATCAGGGCCCGGTTGTTCAAAGCATTGTTAGCTTAACGAGCTTGTTAGTGGTCAAAATGTTAACTGTTCTAGCAAGTACAACATCTAATATAGCATTGTTTTTGCTGAAAAAATGAGAGCAGCTATTGCAAATGCAAAAGCTGCTCACATTTTTTCCAGCAAAAATATTAACATATTTGCCATATTAAATGATCAAAGTTTTAATGATTTGTTAACTAATGATGTTGTTAGGTTTGAACAACTGGCCCCAGGTTAACAATATGTGAACTAACAACATATTTTGTTTTGAACAACTGGCCCCAGGTTAACAATATGTGAACTAACAACATATTTTGTTTTGAACAACTGGCCCCAGGTTAACAATATGTGAACTAACAACATATTTTGTTTTGAACAACTGGCCCCAGGTTAACAATATGTGAACTAACAACATATTTTGTTTAGAACAACTGGCCCCAGGTTAACAATATGTGAACTAAGGAAATATTTTGTTTTGAACAACTGGCCCCAGGTTAACAATATGTGAACTAATGACATATTTTGTTTTGAACAACTGGCCCTAGGTTAACCATATGTGAACTAACGACATATTTTGGTTTGAACAACTGGCCCTAGGTTAACCATATGTGAACTAAAGACATATTTTGTTTTGAACAACTGGCCCCAGGTTAACCATATGTGAACTAACAACATATTTTGTTTTGAACAACTGGCCCCAGTTGTTCAAAGCTAAAATAACAAGACTTGTTTGGGTAACATGAATATATCCCCGGGCAAGGTCATTTTTTTCGAAGTTAGTCAAGGTCACAGGTCAAGATTTTTTGTATAAGTGGGAAGCCCTTGTCACAATGAACCTACATGCCAAATATGAAGGCTGCATTGATGAGTTATGAGGCCTTCATGCGGACTGAACAAATTATTTGTCTAAATCGCGATGGAAGTAAGGGTGAGGGTTGTGGCACATAAAATCGATTTAAGCCCCCCCCCCACCCCCACACAGTTGAATTCATTTCACTGACCGTTCCAAGGCAGTTCTTCTTTTGTGGTTTATATTTGTTATGGTTTGTCTTTGGGTATCTTGAGTGTTTGTATCTCTTGTATTATTTTGTTTTGGAAAGCCAGTTGGCCATTTTGTGGGAAAGTAACTGTCCTTTTGGCTTTCCACTGTTGATGTTTCTATTAGTGTCTGTTGTTTCATATTTGTGTTTCTTTCCCTTTGGTGACTCTGATGGGGGCTGTGGGTTAATTGTATGACTCCTGATCATTGCCTTCACTTCTATTTTACCTCAAACGGTTAGAAAGTTATGACCAATGTTATTGTTTTTTCTTCAAAGATGGTAACAGGTCAAGGTAACAGGTTAAAATGTTTTGTATGAGTGGTAAGTCCTTGTCACAACCCACTTTTATATAGTAAAATTGGGGTTTACAGAGATACACATTATTTTTCGTATTTCTGCTCAAAAACATACATTGTGGGTACATGTTAGAGCCGCCAAGTTGAGACAGTTTTTAGGAATACCCAGTCTATGTTTTTATCATATATATAACAAAAAAAAAATCAGATTTTTTTATCTGAATATTTACATTTTTGTTGATAAAATTTTCACTATAATTTTAACAGGTGTGTTTTCATAATGTGTGAAGTTCTTCTTACCCTATGACAACATACCCACATGTCATAATATATCCTGTAATGTCTTACAAGTACCCTCAAAATATATTGTGACAAAACTTTTTTAACCCTTATCTTGCTGAATATTCATTTAAGCCACACCCATTTCTGTCTGTCAACCAATCAAATTACTTGATGTAATTTATTGCTAAAAATCCATAAACTGAATGCCAAACAGTGTAGATCCTGATCAGATGGCTTCTGAAGAAGCCATCTGATCAGGATCTACATTGTTTGCAAAGATAGGGCTTGTCGTGAACAGTAAGATAAGGATTAAAGAAAGACACTTTTTGCAAGCATCCACAAGAGTAGTGTTCATCATGATGTTAACAAGTCCAAGTAATGAACACTCTTGTAAACCCCGATTTATAAAAACAAAAATCGCGTAAACCCATTGTATACTGATGGTCTCTATTCTTATTAGTTGGCGTTTAAGTGGTAACAGGATGTTTTTGCTTTATTCTATTTTTGATGGAACATCATGAAAACATGCCTACACAATTCTGACCCCAAAGAAAACTGGGGTTTACAGGGTAAACTTTATTTCTTATTTCTCTCTACAATATAGATTGTAGGTCCTCTTTAGAACTGCCTCAATGAGATGGTTCTAATGTGTACCACAATCTATATTCGGGCAGAAATAAGAAAAAATATCATAATTTTTCATCTGAAAATTGGTTGTTTTTCATTTTTTATGTCATCAATAAAATTTACAATGTATTTGATTGAATAGGTATGTTTTCATAATGAATCCTGTTAGCAAACAATGTAGACCAAGATAAGACAGCACATTATGAGACATGAGATCTCGGTCTGCACAGTTTGCCTATGTACTTTTTGCAGGTTTCCAGGTAGGAATGGGTTATAGTAACTCATTTTCAACTGAATGGAGGATTCCTCACTATGTAAAGCTGGTGTCCATTTTCAAAACTAGGGAGTGTTAGGCCAAGTTAGTTTCATAAATTTGCTAAGAAAATGGTTGCCCTTTTTGCAACCTCATCAAATTGCTTCCACCAGCAAGTACATATCACACAGGCTCCATTTCATTCCATCCAAACTTTAAGACTAACATTTATAAGTATTGCATTTTCTGACTAAAAAAATGTAGTATGTTCTTTATTTCTGCTCAAAAATGAATTTGTGAGAGCTTGTAGAACCCCTGAATTAAATGGATCTAACAAAGACTCACAGTCTATATTCTTGAGCAGAAATAATATTATAGTGAATCCTTGTCAATACCAGTTTCTCCGAATAAAGTAGTGTTTTCGTGGGTTCTTATAGCATTCCATGGAAACTATGGTTTTAATGTATAAGTGGAATTTACATGGACACTCATAATGTTCTATAAGTTGGACACTCATGAAATTCTATGAGTACAGATACACCCTATTTATGTAGGGAAACATGGTAAACACATGCCATTATAAAAGGACAAATGAGATATAACAGCTTTAGGTTTCCATATTTTAACATTTTTTTGTAAGCCAGATGCAGTAAATTCATTAAGCATGGAATGACATGAAGTCTGGTACTAATTTGTTCCAATGGAGCTGTCTGTTACTGTGCTGAATGTAGCATGCCAACATACAAGATCACTGCACCACAGTGACTAGTCCATGTGATCACTGCACCACATTGACTAGTCCATGTGATCACTGCACCTCATTGACTAGTTCATGTAATTAACACCCCTGTAACTTTTAAACCCTGCTTTATATAGAAAAAGGTAGGCTATATTGGGGTATACATTATTTTCCTCATTTTTGCTCCAACACAGATTGTAAGTACTCATTTGAACTGCCTCACAATCTATGTTTGGAGTGAAAAATTAAGGAAAATGACAAAAATGTTCTTCCCTCATGAAAAATGCTAATCCTAGAGATATGAACGAGGGCATTATAGAACATGTGTCTGTTATCCTAGGTATAAATATGTTCTATAAAAGGGTTATCCTTTGGAAGCAAGGAATACACCGCAGAACTGAAAAATATGGAGTGTATATGTTTTCTGTGCCAGACTAGCTAGTTTCGGCCAATTAGGCCTCATCAGTGACCCTAAGATATTTTCAAAATTCCACAATGGAATCAATGATCCCAAAGGACAAGAAAATATAATCTACACTATGATGTAGGACAGGGAGACGTTTTACTGCCGCCACACATTCCCACACACTAGCTGTAGTGAAATTAAATATGTTCTATAAAAGGGTTATCCTTTGGAGCAAGGAATACACTGCAGAACTGAAAAATATCGAGTGTATATGTTTTCTGGGCCAGACTAGCTAGTTTCGGCCAATTAGGCCTCATCAGTGACCCTCAGATATTTTCAAAATTACACAATGGAATCAATGATCCCAAAGGACAAGAAAATATAATCTACACTATGATGTAGGGCAGGGAGACGTTTTACCCCCGCCACACATTCCCATACACCAGCTGTAGTGAAGTTAAATATGTTCTATAAAGGGTTACCCTTTGGAACATCTTTGATGTAGTCAGAGTATAGTTGTAAGATACAAAGGAAAACTGGAAGTAACATTTTCTCCTGCTTCTTCATACAGAGGCAATACTTGTGACTTCCTGTGATATTCACTGACAATGGTTCAAAAAGAAAAATACTCATCGTGAAAACAAGTGTGTGTAATGAAGATCCCTCTAAACCACACTTTATATAGAGAAAATTGGGATTTACAGGTGTACATTATTTCGCTTATTTTTGTTCAAAAATATAGGTTGTGGGTACTTGTTAAAACCTCCTTATTGAGGCAGCTCTAAAGAGCACCCACAACCTGTGTTTGAAGAAAAATAAGAAAGATGTCACAATTTTTGCCTAATATATGACATGTCTGACACCATGTTGGACACTATTGTTTTCATATGGACATGTTTGCCTATTGTTACAGAGTGAATTCAAGTGTTATCCAGCCTGACTATAGTTGCTGGGAACCAGTCAACCATAATCTGGCGAGTTTTCGTGATGGAGGTATTGAACTGATAAAGCAAAAACATAACGATACTGATCAGACTGCATAGATACACAGGATGATCTGCAGCTTAATTGTTTGAAAATGGAACAAAAAAATGTTCTCATGATGTGGTTTTATACAGTGATTCTACTGTCAACCTATATAATAGTTTTTCTTGCACACCAGACAAGGAAATCCGTGATTTTACCCTGGGATGGAAATTTATGTTCTGACCCTGGTGTTCCGACCCCAAATCGAATATAATCGCTATTTGATAAATGCACTGGTTGATTACAACCTCATGCGCGGCATTGTCATGCGTGACGTCACTTAACATTCCTGTTGTGTCATCACAAAATGGCGGACGTCGGTAACCGAAGAGACAGCAGCATTAAAAATTCGCAATAGAAATGGAAGGTATGCAAGAAAAAGAATCCAATATGGGTGTGAGGGGTGGATAGAAAAATCCGTCCCTCGGGATCACTGTCCGGCATCACTCGGCAAGCCTCGTGATGCCGGCCAGTGTCCCTCGGGACGGATTTTTCAATCCACCCCTCACACCCATATTGGATTCTTATAGTCCGTCACTACTGACAATGACCAGTCTTAATCATATTTGAAAAATGTTACTATTTGTGTGTTCTAAGATGGCTGATGAGACCGATTCTAGCTCTGAACTGCCTGTTGCAAATAGAGCAACAGAGGCTAGAGGAAGACAGCTCTGTTGGTGATGCCTTAGCTCTGGCTTTGTGCTGTGCGCATTTCTGCTCAGTCGCACTGATTCTTTTTGCCTCACATTCATTGGCACCCCTTTTGATGAGGCCTCACCACTGTCAAACTATAAGGAGAATATGACACACAATATCAGTAATAATTTATTGTTTTGTTGTTTACATGTCTTGATTGTTTGTTATGAAGTATTAAAGACTAATAATAATCAGTTTCCGTTGTCAGAATATATCCAAATGATACCACTACTATGTGCAATAGTGCATTCTTTCATGATTTTGTATGTTTGTTTGAATTGAGATAAATGCCCCCATCAACAGTATGTAGGTTATTTTTGACATGCTACTTCCACTTTCTGGGGACTTTTACCCGACCCTCAGGAGCAAATTCTTTCTTTTAAGAGTAGACCCCATTTTCAGCGGGACAGGGATTATAGAAAAGCGAACAGGAAGTCCCAAAAGTTGTCTCCATTAGAAAAATGGCAGAAAAATAAAATCTGCCAGGTTTTCCCATTCCCCTTAAATCACTACAATGATTGATTAACATACATTTCTAAGACATGTTCCATACCAGTGTCAAACTGCCATTAACCCATTCTCTTGCTGAATATTCAGTTTAGCCAAATCCATTTCTGACTCTTACTTGATTACTTGATGTAATTTATTGCTACAAATTCATAAACTGAATGCCAAACAGTGTAGATCCTGATCAGGTGGCTTCTTCAGAAGCCACCTGATCTGGATCTACACTGTTTGCAAATATAGGGATTGTTGTGAACAGCAAGATAAGGGTTAATATTTAATTCCAAATCAATACTGAAATCTTAGGAGTGCATCTTTGAATAAGGTTTAATGGAGAGACCTAATGGCCTGTGAATAAAGCTTAAAGGCTGAAAAATAAACTCAATTATAAATCGAAATGTTGACATTTACTGACAACTGAAGTGTCAGAGAAAACTAGAACATTAAGAAACTAAAATACTAAAGCATCATGAAAACACATCTATATAATTTTGACCTCCTTGGACACCAAAATCTGGGGTTTACAGGAGTAAATCTTATTTTTCTTATTTCTGCTCAAAATATAGATTGTGGGTACATGTTAGATCCACCTCATCATCTTATTTCTGCTCTAAAATATAGATTGTGGGTATGCATTAAAACAGCCTTGATGAGGTGGTTCTAATACATACCCTCAATCTACTAAAATATAGGTTGAGGGTACTTAGTTTGAACGATAGTTTATTAGTTATCATATACAATCATATAAGTACAAACAATACATTAAAGGATTGAGGGTATTTGTTAGAATGTGTACGCACAATCAATATTTTGAGTAGAAATAAGAAAAACATTACAATTCTTCATCTGAAAATTATCTTTTTCTTTCTTTTTTTTTCAGTAAAATTGACCAATAAGAGCAACAGATCCATACTGCATACTGTCACCAATTTTTGCAAGGAAGAGAACGTTTGAAACTTCTGGTTCAATTTTTTAAAATTTAAAATACTTGAATACCTCTTAAAAATTGGTGACTAAATCTACCTGAAGGCAAACTGACAACCACATTAGTTGCCTCCCTTGTACAACGGAACCTTAATATGACAGGAGTATCATAATGTTCCTAAGTATTGGGACAGACAGGCCTAAGCAAACTGTGCAGACCCGGATCAGACTGCTCCTGTTCAGGGTCTATACTGTTTTCTATTACATATGCACTTTTTTGGACTCCTTGCTGGATCATGAAACAAATTTGTTAAAATTTTAAGAGAATTACAGCTTCCTCTAGGTGTCCGAATTTTGAGGATTTTTACAGTATCTGGATCTTAAGGTGAATGTCTACACTTGACAGTTTCTGTCCCCAGTTTCAAAGGGAGGTAAATCTAATAGAGAAGTAATATCTTTTTATTCCTTTTATTTTCTTTTTCCAAAAGTCTTGCTCAGTACAACAACATAAATGAACCAACTCAAAAATAACATAAATCAATGCAGATGGGAGACTGGGGATCATGGATGTATGGATACAAGGTTTATTTAGGTTAAACACTAGAATCCTTCTGTGGGGAATATAAAACAAACTGAGGTGTAACATGAGAAAATGTGGTTTTGTAACATGGTATGGTCAGCAAAGACACATATACATGTAGTAAATACATGGTTAGTGTCTTTAATAATAAAATATAATCAGTGAGCCTTAGACAATTTTATAGGGGCGAGCTTTAGCTAGCCCCTACAAAATTGTCACAACGAACTGATTATATTTTATTATTAAAGACACTAATCATGTATTTAGTTTATACTGCAATTCAAAACAATAAATAAGCAAATTTAAGCAAAAAAGACAACAGACAGACAGTGCGGCATGTTAAACTATATTCAGTGCCATGGCGCGCACACGTAGTATAACGTGATGTCAACGAGTGCAAAGTTTATGACGTCACTGCGCCAAAAAGATGTAGGAAACAACATGGACGCTCGAATAAAAGTTTCTCAGCGATTACCTTTCTGTATGAAAATCTGCATATAAATAGTTTATTTGAGCTTTAGAAATTATTTTTGAGGTTGAGGCGCAACTGCAGTAGCAGTGCGCAGTTATTCCAACCGGCCATTCAAACCAGGTAAGAACTTAGCTGAAATTTCTGAAAATCTGTGCAAATAAATATTGCAAAGATTTTAACTTGCAGTTTCGTTTTTGTCTCATGTGTAAAAGGCTGCATGTTATTGTTTACACTTGTAAATTAGTGACCTGAAAAGTAGGTCCGGTCTATTAACAGTCACTAGACGTATTATAGGTCAGTAGAAGGTATTATAGGTCACTACCGATTATAGCAAGCAGTTTTTCGACCCCCTTTATTAGGTTACTAGAATGCCTGATTGCGTTATAAATAAGCTTACACATCTAGTCTGACCAGAGCCTACCAAGTCCCACGAAGCATCAATGTCATCATGTTAACAAGTCTGTGTAAAAATAACCCTGTAAATCCCACTTTATGGAAGGAAAGGTGGGGTTTGCAGGGAATTGCACTATTTTTCTGTATTTTTGCTCAAAACATAGATTGTGGGTACTCATTAGAACCACCTCAATAAGCAAGTTCCAATGAGCACCCACAAGCTTAAGCGTAAGTTCGGAGAAAAGAACTGTTTTCTCAAGGTACTTCACTTGTTTATAGTCTAGACAGGAGTCCCTTCACTGGTGTATTCAGAAGCAAGACTATCTAATTACAAATCATAGGGCTGTGAAAAGACGTGGAACAATTCAATAACAAGAAAACATCATCTCCGGCTAATGTGATATATTGTACCAGCTCAGTACTACTTGACCACAATAGAACACGGCTAAGATGATCTAATCAACAAAGTTAACCCTTCTCTTGCTGAATATTCAGATTAGCCACACCCATTTCTGACTTTTAACCAATCAGATTACTTGATGTAATTAATCCCTACAAATTCATAAATTGAATGTCAAACAGTGTAGATCCTGATCAGATGGCTTCTTCAGAAGCCATCTGATCTGGATCTACACTGTTTCCAAAGATAGGGGTTGTCGTGAACAGCATGATAAGAGTTAATTGACTTCTCAGAACCAAATACCATATTATCTTAATACTGAGACAAACAAAGTACTTGCAGCTGCAAGTGCAAATAGTGTAGACCCTGATCAGACTGCTCCAAAAGGAGCATTCAGATCAGTGTCTAAACTATTTTGATAAAACACTGCTGCAGTAACAAATCTGGAATTTAACACTGTTGATTTGGTCCAAAACGGAAGCCAGAATTAATACTAGTTAAACAAAAATATTTTGATTATACACAAAAAATGAACACTTTCATAGGGTCATTTTCTATAAAATCTATACATTTTGGGGATCCATCATTAAACCATGTTTATCCAAATTCGTATAAATATGAATGATTTTACGAGGGTAGGCTGAAAAGTTCTGAGCCTGTCCAAGATCCAATGGTTTGTCCATGCTGAAAGTGCCTTATTTTTCAACATAGTCTCCCTTCCTGTCCACACACTTCCTCCAGCGATGCTGGAGTCCTTGAATCCCAGTGGTATAGAAGGTCCCATCTTGGTCCCTGAAAAACTCCTCCACAGCAGCTATCACCTCCTCGTCTGACCGATAATGCTGCCCAGCTAAGTGCTTTTTCATGTTTGGAAACAGGAAATAATCTGATGGAGCTAGATCAGGTGAATACGGAGGCTGATCGACAAGTGTGAAGCCACAGTCATGCACAGCAGCCATTGCGACAACCGATTTATGAGCAGGCGCATTGTCCTGATGGAACAAGACCCCTTTTGTCAATTTTCCGTGTCGTTTAGCCTTAATTGCTTTTCACAATTGTTTTAGCAGATCTGCATAATACTCCCCATTAATTGTTCTGCCCTTTTGAAGGTAATCTATGAATATTGTACCCTTGGCATCCCAGAACACTGATGCCATCACCTTCTCTGCAGAGGAGATGGCCTTTGCCTTCTTTGGAGGGGGTGAGCCAGGGTGCTTCCATTGCATGGATTGTCTTTTGGTCTCTGGCTCAAAGTGATGAACCCAACACTCATCCTGAGTGACAAAATGGTCAAGAAAACCATCTTGGTCTGCTTCAAAAATAGCCAAGTTGGCTTGTGACAGGTTCTGTCTGGTCAACGTTTGGTCAGGCGTCAAAAGCCGTGGCACCCATCTGGCAGAAACCTTCGACATTCCTAATTCTTTGTGTAGAATGTTCTCTACTCATTCACGGGAGATGCCAACAGTGTTAGCTAACTGATTCACAGTTAAACGCCTGTCATCCATCACGGCCCTGTGCACTTGGCTGATGGTTTCCTCAGTTGTTGCAGTTGTGGGTCGTCCACAACAGTCATCATCTTCAAGGCTGTGTTTGCCCATCTTAAAATTTGCTACCCACCTTTTCACAGTTGCATACGAAGGAGCATCATCCCCTAATGTAGCAACCATATCGGCATGAATGTCCTTAGGAGCTAACCCCTTTTTATGGAGGTACTAATCAGGGTGTCCACAATTCGAGTAAAGCAAAATTCCCTGACTTTTCCCTGACTAAAATTAAATTTCCCTGACCAAGGTTTTTGATATTTTGTGCATTAAGTTCTAACATCTGTTGCCTCCTCTTCCCCTACAGCCAACCCTTTCCTCCTTTTACAATACCAGCTGTAATTGTCTTACATTGTAAGTATGTTTTTGTTTGCTTTGTTTGTTTTTTTATGTTTGTATTTTCCCTTTGAATTTATTTTCTATTTTTCTTTTTTCTAAACACATACATGTACATGTATTTATTAAGTCATTTGTATTGTGGGATGAAATCCTTGAAATGAAATGCATGCTCAAATACAAAGAGATCTGTTGGCCTCCTCCTCCCCTAAAGCCAACCCTTACCACCTTTTGCACTTCCAATTGCCATTTTATTCGTCTGTATATTTTATTTGTTTGTTTGTTTTTGTTTGATATTGTTTTCTATTTTCCTTCTGATACATGCAAACATGTACATGCATTTAAAAACAAGTAATATACACTGCGGTGCTCCAGCTAGGATTTGAGGGCATCATTTCATGTATGAAGTATCAACAAGATGTAACAAATGATAAGGGATGCCACATTAATTGTCCAAAACTGGAAGGCACATTTTATAATCAGGTAAACATGAATAACTTCTTTAATTTTTTGTCCGATTTTCAAGAAATTTTCACCATAATGAAGGTTTTTTTTTATGTCAGGAATGCAAATAAGGCAAGGGGAGGTGCAGAAGGGCGGCAGGAGAGGGCCAGAGGGGTGGCCCGCCCCTCTGTATAGAGCTAGCTGGAGCACTGCACTGTTGGAGTTAGAGGCATGCCAAAATGGACAAAATACAAGCTAATCTAAAAGATATATCTCTTCATAAGTATGTACTTTGTACTTTAAAATGTAACATATACAAACCTGTTTAAGTATTCTAAATTTGCACTCATATATATATATATATATATATTATGTCAGCTTGTATTTGGTCTGTTTTTGCATGCTGATACACAATGCCGAGATCCACAGAGTTAAATGAGCTACAAAACTCATAGAACAACTAGCTACTCATATAAAAGAGTGATTGAAACTCTCCATAGGTTCAAGAAAGAAAACACACTCAACTATTTCCCATGTTATCAATTCAAGTTTTGTTTCTTGATAGCAAACTATATTTGGCCATGCTCATGAAATTTGAGTGCCCAACATTCAAAAATGATAGTCCACTACACAAATGCAAGCTGGGCACGCTACTATGATATCTATTCTATAGTTTACATGTTAATTGAATTGATATACACTGCTGTGCTGTAAAATCGGCTGTTATATGAAAAAGTGAAATTGGAAACAAAAACTCATCTAGCTTCATTCTCAGTGAAGAATCTGAAATTAAGTTTTAACTTTTTGTAAAATTATTTCATAAACACAAAAATCATTTTCACTCCAGCTAGCTATCATTCGACTGTGCTTAAGTGATCTCTGCAACAAAATTCTGAAAGTGAAAAACTGACAAGATGTTTCTTAGTGATCAAATAAGCAGTTGTGACCTTATTGATTGATGATGTACCATTTCAGCATGGAAGTGAAGACTTAAAACCAATTGAGGCAAGGCAAGGGACACCACTCCCTTCAGTTTCTTCTCAAAAAAAATTTACCAAATGCAATACTTAAGAGGACAAGACATCATTGTTATTATTATAATTATTATTATAATGATAATTATTATCAATGTAAAAGCCAAACATGAAGAAACTGCGTTAGCCTTTATTTTTGATGTTTTTTATCATTCATGGAAATATTTTGTTAGAATTCCCTGACTTTTCCCTGACTTTTGCTAAAATTTCAAAATTACCTGACCAATTTCAAAATTCCCTGACAATTCCCTCACCTTGAAAAAATATTTTTTTCCCTGACTTTTTCCCTGACCGTGGACACCCTGTTAACTTGATGACACCGCGATGCCAGATTTTGTCCATTTTCTCAAAAACGTGCTAGTATCAATTTTCAAAGTCTAAAATTTCTACGTTATTGCAGGTGTACTTGAACTCGTTTGAGTCAAATCAAGTAATAAAGGTTTGGATTTAATGAGTACAAAATTTCATGGCTGTTCGATGCCTACTCCTTGGTCAGGCTCAGAACTTTTCAGCCTGCCCTCGTATTAAGAGGATGTGGAGCATATGAATTGTCAAATTATTACAAATGTTAGGAAGACCTTCATTTTAGAGAAATTACATCAGCAATTATTACAGACTGTCCTCTAACAGCAGAGTAATTAAAACTACAGAGTATTCCTGAGGAGAGCTTAATAATTATTAACTTCAGATAGACTGGACTCAGTACCAAGTAGACCCAGATATCACTATTCCTGGCATAAGAACATTCTGCTTCACCATCTCAAACAAGTTGTCAGAGAGATACTCACTCTCAGTGAGCTGTGAAATATAGTTCTATCTAAACACATAGCAAGTCAAATGATGCAGTAGACATCACGAAAACATGGCTATATATAATTTTAACCCCATTGAACCCCACTTTTATATAGTAAAACTGGGGTTTCCGGGGGTATACCTTATTTTTCTTATTTTTGCTCTAAAATATAGATTGTGGGTACTCGTTAGAACCGCCTCGATGAGGCGGTTCTAACGGGTGCCAACAATCTATATTTGGAGCAGAAATAGGAAAAATATCACAATTTTCATCATAAATTTTTAATTTTTTCAGCGAAAAAGGTAGCAATGTATTTGTATAGGCGTGTTTGCGTAATGGAAAAGTGGTCAGGTGAACTGAGTGGCTTCAACATGACCTTCACCTTTTTACACAATGCAATCTCATTACAATAACATAACGGGCCTCCGTGGCCTAGTGGATAAGAGCGCTGACTCTTAGTCATTAGGTCTCTCACCGCCGTAGGTTCGAGCCTCGCTCGGGCCACGTGTGAGACGCCAAGTTCTGCAACGGAAGGTCAGGTGGTTTTTCTCCGGGTACTCCGGTTTTCGCCCACCTCTGATTAACGATCGGCTCGATATGAGTGAAATAATCTTGAAAGGGCCGTAAAACCCAAACCAAAAAAAAAAAAAATTACAATAACATACCTGTATGCTAAAATGGCCATTTTTATACCTCTAGAACTATGAGTAGGATTTATAAGATGATCTTTTTTATTTTTCTTATTTCTAGTCCAAACATAGATTGTAGAATAGAAGTGAAGGCAATGATCAAGAATCGATACAATTAACCTACAGCTCCCATCAGAGACACCAAATGGAAAGAAACACAAACACGAAACAACAGACCCCAATGGAAACATCAATAGCAGAAAGCCAAAAGGACAGTTACTTTCCCACAAAATGGCCAATTGGCTAGCCAAAACAAAATAATATAAGCAATACAAACACTCAAAGATAAACCATAACAAAAATAAAGTGCGACAGAAGAACCCCAGGTATTCATTAGAACCCCAGTAGAGAAAACTATGCAAACAGTGAAGATCACAATGAGATGGCTCATAATGATCCATTTCATCAGGAACTACACTGTTTGTTATGCTGTAATTTTTTTTGACTAACACCCCTACATAAAAGGATGGACTTTTCCCCAATTCAGAACGGGAAGAGTCTACTTCAATAACAGGGTAAACCAAAACTATTTTGTCTCCCTCATCAGCATGAGCCAACTCATAAAGGTAAGAATTTGCTCCTGAGGAGAAAATTGTCTTTCAAGAGTAGGTCCCTCTTCAGGCGTGATTCAGTTTTAGTTATTAGAAAGCAAACAGGAAGCCACAATAGTTGCTTCCCTTGAAGGACAAGAAAGTAAGCTAGGTACATGTACATCTATTTCTCTTAACCCTTATCTTGCTGAATATTCATTTAAGCCACACCCATTTCTGTCTATCAACCAATCAAATTACTTGATGTAATTTATTGCTACAAATTCATAAACTGAATGCCAAACAGTGTCGATCCTGATCAGAAGCCATCTGATCTGGATCTATACTGTTTGCAAAGATAGGGGTTGTCGTGAACAGCAAGATAAGGGTTAAACAATCATCAACGATCTGTTGGAAGGATTGTAAACAGTGTAGACCCTGATCAAACTGCTCTTTAGCCCTTACAAGCCAATAGACTGGTAAAATATCTATGCAAACAGTGTAGATCCAGATGAGATGATTCATAATGAGGCATCTCATCAGGATCTACATCGTTTGCGCTATCCTGTTAATGAGTTTGACTAAACTCCAAATTTATAAGACTGTTTATGTCCAAGTTGGAAGACGGAAATGTCCATTTCAGAAACTCAGGCATGGATGGGTTAAGCAACAGCTTGGTCATAGTCTACACTGATTTATGATTATGAAATTCTTGACTCAAGGTTTAGATTAAATACAAAAGCAGTATTCTCTAGTAGTCTGCCTGCAGTGTGACATAGCAGTATTCTCTAGTAGCTGCCTGCAGTGTGACATAGCAGTATTCTCTAGTAGCTGCCTGCAGTGTGACAAAGCAGTTTTCTCTAGTAGCTGCCTGCAGTGTGACATAGCAGTATTCTCTAGTTGCTGCCTGCAGTGTGACATAGCAGTATTCTCTAACAGCTGCCTGCAGTGTGACATAGCAATATTGTCTATTAGCTGCCTGCAGTGTGACATAGCAGTATTCTCTAGTAGCTGCCTGCAGTGTGACATAGCAGTATTCTCTAGTAGCTGCCTGCAGTGTGACATAGCAGTATTCTCTAGTAGCTGCCTGCAGTGTGACATAGCAGTATTCTCTAGTAGCTGCCTGCAGTGTGACATAGCAGTATTCTCTAGTAGCTGCCTGCAGTGTGACATAGCAGTATTCTCTAGTAGCTGCCTGCAGTGTGACATAGCAGTAGTCTCTAACAGCTGCCTGCAGTATGACATAGCAATATTGTCTATTAGCTGCCTACGAGTGTAAACAAGAGTTGTCATGAAGACCACCAAGACAAAAGTCCAAGGCCTGGTTCACTTATAGATCCCTGAAAGTAAACAATATAAATACTGTATTTACCCTTAGCATTAGGAAACTTCAGCTGCCTACCATACTTATCCTGTATTCTCAACAAATACAAATTACTACCAGATGTAATGGCTAAAAATAGCTGGATCAGTGGCAAACAGTGTAGCTCCAGAAGAGTTGCAGTGTCTGAACTGGGTCTACACTGTTTGTCTGTCCAAATACCTACATTAAATATGGTAGCCATAAAAACCAGTAATAGACAAACATGCAGCTTTCAGAAATCAACAAGACACCAAGACTAGATTCTATATATCATGATATCCTAAGTATTGGGACAGATAGGCCTAAGCAAACAAAGAAGACCCATATCAGGCTGCTACTGAAGGACCAGTTTAAGGAGCTGTCTTTTCAGGGTACTCTATGTTTGTCAATGTCTCAAATTTTTGAAGACCTTGCTCATTAATGAAACAAATTTGTCAAAGAATGAATGTTTTAAATCTCACCAACAGCTAAGGTCATACGAGACAGGACCTCAGTTTAAAGGCTAATCCGAAAGTCTGGAGAAGCCCGGGGTCAATCCTGCGACCCCTGATTTACAAGGCGAGTAGCATAACCACTACACCACGGAGAATTCTATCAAATTTGTCATAAGTTTGGGAGAATTACAGCAAGTTCATAGGGTGTCCAAATTTTTTCAGCTGTTTACAGTATGAGCAAGGTACTTATCAGACAGGTAACCAGAAAAGCCTCCACCAAGCCTGTGGATAAGCATGGGCTCACCAGGGGATAGTTGTCAAACCTATCGAAGTTGTTAGTTAACCTATCATTCACCCCTATCTTGCTGAATATTCATTTAAGCCACACCCATTTCTGTCTATTAACCAATCAAATTACTGGATGTTATTTATTGCTACAAATTCGTAAACTGAAAACCAAACAGTGTAGATCCTGATCAGATGGCTTCTTCAGAAGCCAACTGATCTGGATCTACACTATTTGCAAAAATAGGGGTTCTTGTGAACCGCAAGATAAGGGTTAAAGCATTGATCATTTCATATAGCAAATATGCTAATACTTTTGCTGAAAAAATGTGAGCAGCTTTTGCATCTGCAAAAGCTGCTCACATTTTTTCAGCAAAACTACCACAGTATTAGATATCTTACTTGCTGGAACAGTTAACAATCTGACCACTAACGAGCTCGTTAAGCTAAAATGCTTTGAAGAACTGATAACTGTTTGGGTGTACAAGTTTTCTGGGCCAGACTAGCTAGTTTTGGGCACTGAGGTCCCATCAGTGACCCTCCAATATTTTCAATGTTCCATGTTGGAATCGAAATACCAAAGGACTAGAAAATATAATCTACACTCTGCTGAAAAAGCACACTCAAGTTACTGCAGAAGTAACAGAGACAATAACAGATAAATAAAGTAACAAGAACAGTTAAACCCCTTACATACCGGCCCCGATAGCTCAGTTGGTAGAGTGTCCGCTCCGGGGAACGGGAGGTCACGGGTTCAATCCCGGGCCGCGACATACCAAAGTTGTTAAAAATGGTACTAGCTGCTCCTCGCTTGGCACTCAGATTTACGCGGTAGAGCTAGGACTGGTTGACCCAGTGTCAGGAGAATGTGACTGGGTGTGGTATTATGTAATGTGTCTGGGACATGATACTTCAGTGAGGCAGCACTATAAAAGTGAGCATTGAGCTCCCTGTCGCAACCTGACACCGTCGTGATATGACTGAAAAATTGTTGAAAGCGACGTTAAACCCGAATTCATATACACACAAAACCCCTAACATGCCAAGAAAAACTGCATTGGAAAATGTCATCTGATTTTGTCGTCTGCTGCACCTTCCTGCAAACTTTTTATAAATATTTTAGCATTCAGGGGCTAGTTGTTCAAAACTAACGATGTCGTTAGTTAACCTATCGTTAAAACTTTGATCATTAAATATGGCAAATATGCTGAAATTTTTGCTGAAAAAATGTGAGCAGCTTTTGCGGACGCAAAAGCTGCTCACATTTTTTTTAACAAAAATACCAAAATTTTCGATATTGTTCTTGCTAGAACAGTTAACAATTTGATCACTAACGAGCTCGTTAAGCTAACGATGCTTTGACCAACTGGATCCAGGCAAACAACTGAATCAGGCAAACAACTGATCAGACTACTCCTAGAAAAGCAGTCTGATCTGGCCCCACACTGTTTGCAACAGTGACTTTTACAATACCCAGCAGACAACAAAGCAGACAACAATTGATGTGATTGGCATCTTAAGGTTTAAATAGCAATAAAGTATAAATGTCCTTACAGTCTGATGGAAGTTTGCACAACTGATGTAAATACATCCAGACAAAGACAAAGCTATACGACCCTCCCCACTGAATGTTGAGCCCCTATATTTGTTTGAACTATGATATTACATCCCTGTGGTACAATGTTGTCTCTCATTGCTGAAGAAATAGCACTTTACACATGATAAGTTTTGATATTTTTCCTTATTTCTGCTAGGGGTGGTAAAGTGAGGCAAAATTGACATGTGTGCTGTGTCACTGGAGCGTCAAACTCATATTGGCCTAAAGTTGGGCAAGGCCTGTTGTACTTGAAGCAGGTAAGGTTAGAGGAGGAGTGTTGATGTTTCTTCTGTTTCTACACTTCCATTCATTTTCCTCTTTCTCCTCTGTCCCTCACTATCCTCGACTATCTCTGCCATCTTTCTTCTGCCTTTCTCTGGGAGACAACACAAAACAACCCACAAGGGTTGACATATTGTTAAACCCAAAACAATCAATCAATCCTTATTTTTTTCTCCATAGATTGCAGATGCTTGTAAGAACTGCCTCATTGAGTAACCACAACTTAATTTTTTTTATTTATTTTCAAATACTGAGTCTGTCAAGTTTGACCATTACCTCACTTGATTCCTGGATAAAGTGCCTTGCTCAAGGACACAACACATGATGCTTGGTGTGGGACTCTAACCTCAAACCCTTTGATCATGTGTCAAGTGTCTAACCACTGCACCAATGCCCTCTGCATAACATTTTATATTTGAGCCAGCGCAGGAGAAAATTTACAAGAAGGCTTCAGTGACCAGTGAAGACTCGGATCAACCTGTGAATTTGCAGAGTCAAATCAGAGTCTTTGCTGATTGCATGTACCTACCATAGGCTAATATCTATGCAAAGAGACATAGGCAAAAGGTCTTGTCATAGTGGATGGGTGTGCAGGTTGATTTTAGTCTCTGCCGGTCGCACTGGTCTTATTGTAGGTTTTGTCATGTGCCTGCTCATTTGTTTTAAGCAGAAATAAGGAACGAGAAAGTGCCCAGCGGGGCACGTATACCCCCATCCCGTACCATCCCCTTATAGTGGAAATGACAATTTGTCTGTAGCATTGAACCTTTCCATATAAACTTATCATTTAGTCCACTGAGAATAACCATTGCATTTCAACAACAAGGAGTATAATGAAAACAGTTAACACAAAACTTAGACATAATCAAAATGCCTAAGTCTTAATTATTGACCCCTAGCCCCACCCAGGGGCTTGACCCAGGAGCTTTGATATTCCATATGAAAGTTAATACTATAGCTATATTCTGTACCAAATATGAAGAGAATCTAACATGAGATTACAGAGATATGAGCAATCAAAAAGGTATAAGATAATAACACAAAACTTTGACATAAAAGTTGACGGACCCAGGACGGACAGTCCACCCAGGGACTTGACCCAGGGGCTCAGATATTCCATATGAAAGGTAATGCTATAGAGATATCCTGTACCAAATATGAAGAGAATCCAACATGTGGTGAAAGAGATAATGGCAATCAAAAAGGTTTAACAGTATGCCGGGGATATAATAATGAATAATGTACACTCTTGTAATGCCCTACTTTTTCCTGTATAAACTGGAGTTTACAAGGGTAATCATTATACAGATTTGTTAACGTGATAAACAGCAGAGTTTTTTTTGCACATCCCTCTTAAATGTTCTGCTTTTCAAGTTAATAGCTAATTTCTTAGAACCATCAGCTAAATGCCGCTTCTAGTTTCATTCTATTTCTGTCTTTCCCAGTTGGGATTAACGTTTCAGTCTTGCCCTCAAGGAACAGTTTTGTAATTACCAGGAACTTCTCTTCTCTTTGAATTCAAATGACCCATTAAAATAAAACTGTGCCAATCATTTTATTCTGTCATTTAATTCTTAAAGACAAGCCTTATTTATCAACATTTTCCTTTAACCCTTTTTGTACCATATGGAATCTTCCTTCTGATATAAAGCAGAAAGTCCATTTCAAAATTTAGCGTTGTTATGTTGTGTTTCCTTCAAAATTAATTTGGAAAAAGTCTGATTTTTTTTTTGCAAACAATGTAGGCCCTGCGGCATCTGATCTGGGCCTGCACTGTTTGCCAATTACCCCTTTAGTGGTTTCCGGTACAAAATGCGTTAACCCATCTCATTAGGGGAAACCTGAAAATGGGTACAATGGCACAGTGCATACCCAGATCAGATGCTGCCAAAAGCTGAATATGATCAGAGCCTTCAGTTTTTGCAAAAATATCAGCCATTTTCTAATTGAATTTCAACCAGACATCTCTAAACTTTGAAATGGCCTTGTGCTTTTCCTAAGGTGGAAGATTCCATTTGGTACAGAATGGGTTAAGAAAGAAAGGCTACTCTGAAAAGAAAGTATTTTTTCTTTAGACAGAATTAGCAAGTTATTCCCGGTTGTCTGTCATATTGCAGTATTATAATTGCCTATAGAGTTCTATGGCTTTGCTGTAATCTAGAATACGAGTAGATGGCTTTGCTGTTGTCTAGAAATACGAGTAGATGGCTTTGCTGTTATCTAGAAATACAAGTAGATAATGTCTTTTAACCCTAGTCCTGCTGAGCCCGGATATGCCTTATCTTTGAAACAATGTAGATCCAGATCAGATGGCTTCTAAAGAAGCCATCTGATCAGGATCTTCATTGTTTGTTGTCCAGTTTATGAATTTGTTGCAATAATTTGCATCAAGTACTCTGATTGGCTGATAATCAGTAGTGGGTGTGACATATTTAAATATTCAGCAGGACAAGGGTTAAGTTTTCACCCATTCTTATCTGAATGGACTTGTCATCACAAGATAGAGCAGGAGTCCATTTCAAAATTTAGGGGTGTGGGGCCATGTTTTCGTCAAAATCTATTTTGAAAATGGTTGAACATTTTTGCAAACAGTGTAGCCCTGATCTGCGGCATCTGATCTGGGCCTGCCCTGTTTGCCAATTACCAGTTTTGAGGTTTCCCGTACAAAGTGGATTAAATAGCAGATTCATGTATCTCGGTCCCGATAATTAAAGATGACATACCTTGCCATACAATGTCATCTTTCAGCTCAGATGAAAATTTGTGTATTTTTCTTAATGCACTAGATGCAGATTATAATGGTTTATGAGAAGATAGGGTGCAGTCAAGCTAATTTTGGACCATATTTGTCAGTCTGGCAGCCTGTTTTCACAATTTTCTGCAAAATATCAGCATACAATATTTACCATATTTATTTGGACAGACAAGGCTGAGCAAACAATGTAGATCCAGATGAGACACTGCAGACTGCTGCACCTCATCAGGGTCTACACTGTTTGCCACTCATTAAGCTATTTTTAGGGTCAATATCAAGTCTGTGAAATGAACACACCCCCCACCCCCTCATAAACCCCACTTTATATAGAGAAAACTGGGGGTTTATGGGTGTATACAATATTTTCCTTATTTCTGCTCCAAGACATAGGTTGAGGCAGTTCTAACAAGCATCCACAAACTATGTTTGCAGTATAAATAAGAAAAATATCACAGATTTTCATCAGAAAAGTAGCCATTTTGGAGATGTAAAAAATGCACTGTGTCGCACTGGAGCGTTATCGAAAAGAAATTGTACTTGTTCAAATTCTAGAGCAAGAATGGAAAGGAGTTTAGAGTTTAGTGTATGAATACTTAGGGTAAATACGGTATTTGCCATATTAAAAATCAAAGTATTAAGGATTTATCACTTAACGACATTGTTAATTTTGAACAACTGTGGCCAGTTGTTTAAAGCCTCTTTAGCTTAACGAGCTCGTTAGTGGTCATATTGTTAACTTTTCTAGCAAGTACAATATTGTAAATTTTGGTATTTTGGCTGAAAAAATGTGAGCAGATTTTGCGTCCGCAAAAGCTGCTCACATTTTTTTCAGCAAAAATTTCAGCATATTTGCCATTTTTAATAATAAAAGTTTTAACGATACGTTAACTAATGACATCGTTAGTTTTGAACAACTGGGCCCTGATTGTTTCTTTGGTTTGATACTTACAATAATAGTCCAAGGTGATTTCTTGGCCTCAGGATCTGAACTGTCTTGTGGCTGATCAATTTTACTGCCATCTGGTCCAGTTGGAGTGGTGTCAACAAAGGTTTGCTCCACAACCCGGAATCTATACAAAAATGAACACATTTTTATCCCCACGTTTTTCAACGAAAAGTGGGGATATTGTTATCACCTCCGTCCGTCCGTCCGTCTGTCTGTCTGTCCATCTGTCTGTCCGGCTATCTCCTCCTAAACCGTTAGCCGGAATTCAACCAAATTTGGTATGCGAGTTGCTTACATGAATGGCTTGCGCAAGAGCACATTTTTTTTTTGTCCCCGCCCCCAGGGGCCCTGGGGAGGGGTCAAAAGGTCAAATTTTGACCTACTGTGGTGAAAACGTGGGGATTTGCGATGGCTTGCCATCGACTGCGCACTCTAGTTTTTAATTATTATTATTCATTTAAATTTTGTTTTGTTTGTATTGGAGTTTAACGGCCCAGTTAACACTATTTAGGTCATTTTTGAGCCGGTCAGTTTACCTATCCACACTTTCCTGGGCAGGCTTATACGTAAGCGGTTAACCAGTACAGTGCACATTCTTTCGCCAGAAACTGACAACTGCCCTTCTTGAATCAGCGGAAGGGAGAGAATGACCGTAGAAAAGATTTCATGATCAGTCTCCACGAAAGAATGTTGCCAACCCCGGTGGGAGTCGAACCTGCGTCCTCCTGATCACCAGTCAGACGCGCATCCGACTGAGCTATCGAGGCCGGCAATTCATTTAAATATATACATCAAATATCTAAGGTGGATTTCAATAGCAAACATTTCATATAATAACAATAGCCACTTTCATATTAATACTTTAATATCAGACACCGCATTCTGCAGCATCTAATCTGGATTTAATAATAATAATAATAATTTACACACCCTCATGATACCAGAGAGTGACCTTGGGGCAAATAATTCCATCCACCCCTCACACCTATGCACGATTGTTGTATTCTTGCACACCAGAGAAGGAAATCTGTGGTTTTGGCCTGGGACAGAAATTGTTCTTACCCTGGCATTCTTAACCATGCAAATCGCAGAAGTATAGTGTGTGGAAAATAAAACTTAAAATAAAGTAATATGGACATATTCTACGGTGTTTTGCAAGAAAAAGAATCTACATGTAATATGGGGTTCTATTGTAGATGGGCGTTTCCAACCCTCTGGACAACCGTGCTGAGTGGAACCTTCAGGTAGCCTCTGTTCTGCTCAGCATGGTCATCCAGAGAGCTGGAAACGCCCATCTACAACAGAACCTCACATCAGATTCTTATATTATCCGGGAGCTTTGTAATATTCTCACCACAGTCAAGAGATAGAAACTCAGCTGGTATGCTCATATCACATAATCCCACTTCGGGATGGCAAAGATGATAGTTTTTGTTTGTTTTGAGGGTTGCTGATCCAGTCAATACTACAGTCGAACTTCGATGGCTCGAACCCGTTTGGGACCATGAAAATTTGTTCAAGACAGGCGTAGTTCGAGCCACTGAGATTACTGCCAGGAGCATAAAGAGATACTTTTGGACATCTTTTCGGGGTTGTTTTATGAAAATGAATGTTGTGTGTATTCATTAGAATCGCCTCATCGAGGCGATTCTAATGAATATACACAGCATACATTTGCAAGATAAATACCTAAATCTCCTTAATTATCCCCACTATTTCTTGTGTAGAGGATTTCCCTAGGGGCTAAAGAACAGGTTCGACTCAGCCATGGTAAACGAGCCATCGTTGTTCGAGCCATTGGAGTTCTACTGTATATAGGTCATGCTGAGCCTGTCAGGTTACCTAACAACCCGTTACCTCTTCAAGCAAATATGTAAGCAGATAACCAGTAAGTGAACACTCTTTCTCCCAGGAACTGACAGCTGCCCTTCTTGATTCAGCAGAAGAAAATATTTCATGATCAATCTCCATGACAACACGCACCTATGTAAGTTTGACCCCCTTGAACCCCACTTTTATATAGTAAAACAGGGGTTTACAGGGGTAAACCTTATTTTTCTTATTTCTCCTCTAAAATATAAATTGTGGGTACTGGTCATCGAGACGGCTCTAACGAGTACCGCAATCTATATTTTGAGCAGAAATAAGAAAAATATCACGACATTTAATTATCAAAGTTTTAACGATATGTTAACTAATGAACATCCCTCCAAACCCCACTTTATATACAGAAAACTGGGATTTACAGGGGTATACGTTATTTTTCATATTTCTGTTCCTAGGCATAGATTGTGGGTACTCGTCAGAACCGCCTCAATTTGGGGTTCTAACAAGCACCAGCAACCTGTGCTTAATAGAATGTGGGTACTTGTAGAATTGCCTCAATGAGCACCCTAAACCTATGTTTGGAGGAAAATAAGAAAAATATCACAGATTTTCATCAAAAAAAAAGGTTTTGGAGATATAAAAGATTTGTTTGATTTGGGGTTTAATGTCAACACTGTATAGGTCATTTTGGAGACTTTGCGTCCAATTTTGTGAGACTTTTACCCAACATTGAGATGAAATGACATCTCAAGCCCTACCGCCAAAAGAAACAAATAGGGTTTATATGCATGGACGGTCCAACTCACACTACTTTTCCTGGGCATGCTTAGAACCTATAAGCCGTTTACCAGTACTCATGAGCGGTTGGTTTCAGCTCTGCGTTGAAGCATCATGGAGCCCAACTATTTCTTCAAGCCCCGATGGGCGGGGGTGGGCAGTATGTCACAAAGATGAGCCTGACAGAAGCTGATCGGAGCCTTCACATAAAGGTTCTTCAACACATGTGTCTTCTTTACAGAACCTTGTCATATGGATCAATAAGATGCTGAGTTAAGTCTTTTTGTACCAAATGGAATCTTCCAACTTATATATAGCAGGAGTCCATTTCAAAATTTAGGGGTGTCAGGTCGTGTTTTTTTTTCAAAATTTATTTGGAAAATTGCTGAACTTTTTGCAAACAGTGGAGGCCCTGATCAGACGCCCCGTTCTGTGGCATCTGATCTGGGCCTTCACTGTTTGCCAGGGTACCTGTTTTGGGGTTTCTGGTACTAAATGGGTTAAGTCTTCTCTAGTTAGTGTAACGGTTATGGATAAATACCACTTCTACAGCCTTGCTGTAGGAGCCGGCTCTTTTAGCGACGTGGGTAGAGTGGCTGGCTTATTCACGAAGTTAAGCAACGGAGATTGCGGTTAGTACCCGGATGGGTGAACGTGCTGCTTGACTTCGTGGACGACCTGGCTTACGCTACATTGGTGGCAGCGGTGGGATGGAAACAGTGCCGCTGGTTTGTTACAAAGACTCCGCCCTCGGGTTTAGCCTTGTGAGGTATGTGTGACTTTGGGACGAAGTCAAGAGATGAGGGGGAGAAGTGTAACGGTTATGGATAAATACCACTTTTACAGCCTTGCTGTAGGAGCCGGCTCTTTTAGCGACGCGGGTAGAGTGGTTGGCTTATTCACGAAGTTAAGAAACGGAGATTGCGGTTAGTACCTGGATGGGTGACCGCGCTGCTTGACTTCATGAATGACCCGGCTTACGCTACATTAGAATCATACAAAATAGATTCTCTTGGGAAATCTCTTTCAAGACTTACTGTAATGATCCTAAACTATTGGGATAGAGAGGCCTGTAAAGCAAAACAGTGTAGACCCAAATCAGACTGCTCCTCAGGCTCAGTCTGATCAGGTTCCACACTGTTTGCCATTCAATCTGCACTTTTTGGACTCCTTGTTGGATCGTGAAACAAATTTGTTAAAATTTGAGGAAACCTTAAAGTGTCCGATTTTGTTCAAATTTTATGGTACCTTATTTCCTCTCCTATATCCATGAAGAGATCATGTTTACTGTCCTCTACTTCATATTCCCAGGCCCACAGTTGTTCCTTCTCATCACTGAACTCAGGTAAGGAAATCATAAACCAAATATAGAACCTGCCCTATATAAATACTTCCTGGCAACAAACAAAGAATAAAGCATGACCCAAAATTTTACCTGTTTTGATCATTCAATATGGTAAACATGTTAAAATTTTGCTTGACCTGCTGAATAAATTATATAACACCCATTTCTGACTCGTACAACAGATCAGGTTACTTGATACAAAGTTTTCGTCAAAATTCACAAACTGAATGACAAACAGTGTAGATCCTGATCAGATCTGATTTTGATCTCCTCTAATTTTGTGTTCAGCAGGATAAGGGTCAAAAAAGTAAAAAATCAACTCACATTTTTTTACAGCAAAAATAATATAGTATTTGATATTGTACAGTATAATTCCTAATTAAGACACCTTTGGAAGTGTTAAAAAGAGGTATATAAGACCACTTTTGAAAAGTGCCAAAGCTGGTTATTGACTAGAGGACACTGGGTGTTGAAAACACAAAGAATACTCTTAAACCTTCTAAACTATGTTTTAAAAGCAAAATTGTCTAAATTTTAGGTGGTCTTAATATTGACTACTAACTAGTTCGTTAAGTAACGATACTTTGAGTACTTGGGCTGAGATTTAAGGAAATCATATCCAAAACATTAAATTGATATGGGAAGGATACAATCTAGTTGGATGTTGTAAGGAATCTGATGTTATAATGATGTCATCAAAGAACCCCAGAGAAACTGAAACATAGAAAATAACAAACTGACAAGAACAACAAAAACAACAACAACAACAGCAACAACAACAATAACATACTACTATGAAGAATTGGCAAATATACTAAAGAAAACCAGATCACGTCTAAAGAAAAGAAATATTCTGGTAGAGTCCTCTTAGACCACATACTGGGGTGCTTAACCAATAACATAAACAAAACTCATTTATACCTCTGAACAGTCTAGTCTAGCCTGACTGCTAACATCATGTTCACTTGTCTATGCTATTAAAGGATACATACACTATTTGTCACATGTCTTCAAGGGAAAATTGTCACAGGGCTTAAAAATTATATCAAATCTTGACCATGAACAGAAAAAGCACTGAAAACTTGTACAGGGCAAAATGACTTAAATCTCACATTCACAAATCTGCATACTGAATTCCCTTGTTATCACCACTTTATAAAGAGAAGGTTGGTATTATGAAAACATGCCCAAATAAATTCATTGTGAACATTATCGCTGATAAAATGAAAATTTTATAGACTGTCACAATCTATATTTTAGAGCAGAAATACGAAAAATAAAGTTTACCCCTGTAAACCCCAGTTTTACTATATAAAAGTGGGGTTTAAAGGGGTCAAATTTATATAGGCATGTTTTCGTGATGGTGTTTACAAGGGTATGTGCTATTTTCCTTATTTACTCAAAAACATAGATTCAAGCTCAAGTCAGCAACAACAGTCAATGTAATATGAAGCAGAAATAAGAAAAATACAAACATTTTCATCTGAAAGACAGATGCTACTTTTACAGCTATGAAAGAAACTATTGTACCACATTGAGCATTGTCATAATGTGAAAACTGACCATAACTTTTAACGACTCAACAGTAAAACATATTGAGCCATCCGGTGCTGAACACATCAGAATCAGAATCAGAATTGTTACTGGTGACACGTCAAATGACATTCATACACCAGGACCTGTGATATGGGAAGTTAGTCCCTAGCTCTAACCAAAGATGTAAACTTAGCTACACAATCCTCAGCACCTTCAGCCGTCAAAATAATAGAATCGGGAAGGGCATTCTAATCTCTAATGGTTCGGGGGAAAAACAATTCTTTATAAATATCCGTTCTTGCAGTAAGGGTCTGAAACGTCATTGAATGGTGTTTTCTACAGTGCCTAGCCGTGGGAACAAGGTCGTCTGTTGGAATGCTGGCAGCACCCTTTAGACCTTTGTATAAGAGTATGAGCCTACTGTCTCTTCTCCTTTTCTTGAGAGACTCCCATCTTAATTTTCCTAGAATTCCAGTCATGCTCCCAGTTTCAAAGCAATAATTTCCAGTTACAAATCTAGCAGCTCTATTCTGAACTTTTTCAATTTCTTCATTAAGGACCACTCCGCTTGGGTCCCAGATGCAACTACCATATTCCAAGATTGGGCGAACAAGTCCCCTGTATGCTGTCTCTTTCACATCCTGAGGACACTGATGAAGATTTCGCCTCAGGAAACCAAGTGTTCTATTCGCCTTTGTACACATATTGCTAATGTGTGTATTCCATCTCAAATCGTGAGTGATTGTCACACCAAGGTATTTAATGGAATTCACATTTTCGAGGACCGTTCCTTCTAAGGTGTAAGAAGCCTCAACTTTATTAGATCTCTTCCTTGTTATCTGCATAATATTGCATTTAACTGGTTGAAATCTCATGCCCCATTTTCTGGCCCAACATCCTAATCTATCTATGTCAGCCTGAAGTTTCAGTGAGTCATCTGTATCTCTAATTTCCCGGTAACAAACACAGTCATCTGCGAACAGTCTTATTTCTGAGTCAATGTCAGTGGAAATATCATTGATGTACAGGGAGAACAATAGAGGACCAAGAACAGTCCCTTGTGGGACTCCAGACAAAACTGGCGCCCATACTGAAGATTCACCATTAACAACAACACGCTGTTTTCTGCAGCAAAGGAAGGAATCTATCCATTTAAGAGTCTTCCCACCAATTCCATAACCAAATAATTTGGATTTAAGTAGTTCATGAGGAGGGGTGTCAAAAGCCTTGTCAAAGTCCAGAATAAATGTGTCCACCTGCCCCCCCTTTGTCCAGGATTTTTGCCCAATCATCAATAACCGTGCTCAACTGAGTTTCGCAACTATTCCTTTTCCTAAATGCATGTTGTCTGTCTGACAAAAGTTTATGTTCATCCAAGTGGGCCATGATGTTTGAGCAGACTATGTGTTCAAGTAATTTACATAGACCGGGCGATAATTACGAGCAAGAGCCCTGTCCCCTTTTTTGAAAAGTGGACAGATGTTCGCTAGGAGCCATACTTTGGGAATTTCACCCGTATCGAGAGATTGTTGGAAAAGATGAGCAAAAACTGGACCTAACTCGTTTGCTAGTTCCTTCAGGACTCTAGGATGAAGCTCATCAGACCCTAAAGCTTTAGAAGGGTTCAAGCCTTTAAGTAACTTGATCACTCCCGCAGACGATACAACAATATTTTTCATGAAAGGGGCCGATCTTCCAGTCAATGGAACCTTGTTGAACTCAGTTTTATTAAATGCATCATTGAATTGACCAACCAATTCCTCTGCCCTTTCAGAGTCCGATTCAGCGACCCCGTTCCCTCCTCTTTTATTAAGGGGTGGGATACCTTGCCTATCTTTCTTCTGGCTATTGATATATCTGTAGAAGTCTCTGGGATTCGCCTTTACATCACCTACCAAGTTATTTACATACTGATCATGCTGATTTTTTATGTCATTTTTAATTTCTAGTCTCAAGTTTTCAAATTTTGCTCTGAGTTTACCACTTCCCGACTTTTTTGCCTTAGCATGAATCTTATTTCTCCTCCGAATTTTTCTTCTTATTTCTGGTGTGATCCAAGGAATTGAAGATACAGACCTGTTAGTTTTGGAGGGGATATGATTTTCGGACGAAGCTTGAATGAAAGACTTTATCAAATCAAAGTTCTCCTGGACAGACCGAGCGTCTGAATGACCATTAAAGTATTTCTCTCTTGCAAATTTTAGGGCATCCTTCCTCATAGTTTCAAAGTCACCCTTTTGATATAAGTACACCTTTCTATGAGGTTTCTTTATAGGTGGTATGAAGATTTTCAAAAATCCAGAGACAATATCATGATCACTTAGTTTGTCCGGGGATTGAATATCCCCAAACTGTCCTGGCAAAGTTGTAAGAACAAATCCAAAGTGTTTCTATCTCGAGTAGGGAAGTCAACAACCTGTTCCAAGCCATGATCATTCATGATGTCGACCAACACCTGTCCCTCTGACGGACTCAGCATCGTGCCTTGTTTGCTGAGCCTATCTGGCCAAACAATCTCTCTGAAGTTGAAGTCACCTAAGACATGTACTGCAGGAAGTTTTTTACCCTTATTCTGAGACTTAATGCGATCAAGCTGACCTTTAAATAACTGGAAGTTTTCGACAGTTTCGTTAGGTGGTTGATACCAACTTGCAATAAAGTGGGAAGTTTTGTTTGCAAAAACCTTAACCCAAACAGATTCAGAATCGTTTTCCAGTTCCATGAATGGCATATGAGGGACAAAGCCACAGAAACACTGGAGCGAAAAAAAACTGACAGATGAACCCATTGGACCAAGCAACAGACATAAAAGTTCTGGTTCCAACCAACTAATAAATAGCTTTAAGCCAAAGCCATCATGGAGTCTGAAGATATGAATGTCAGGGACAGAGAAGAAAGAGAAAAATAAATGGAAGTGTGGAAACAGAAGAAATAACCCCTAAAAGATAAAAGATACAGAAACTTTATTTAACGTCACATATCCGAAACAAATAAGCTCTGTAGGGCTTTTATTGCGATAAACAAAGTATCCTTTAACAAATACTTACCTGCCTTCATTTATATTCCAAGGACTACCCTTGATAATGCGAGCGTCAGCCAAGGGAGCACCTAGTACCATTTTTCAAGCCTTTGTTATGACATGGCCGGTGGTTGAACCCCTGACCTCCCATTCCAGAAGGAGACATTCTACCACTGAGCTATCGGGGTCGGTACCCATACCTACTTCAGTTGGACATTCCAGTGCCACAAGTTACACTACACCTTTGCCTGAATCAACAACCCAAATCACTATTCATATTTTTTTTTTTTTTTTGGTTTGGGTTTTACGGCCCTTTCAAGATTATTTCACTCATATCGAGCCGATCGTTAATCAGAGGTGGGCGAAAACCGGAGTACCCGGAGAAAAACCACCTGACCTTCCGTTGCAGAACTTGGCGTCTCACACGTGGCCCGAGCGAGGCTCGAACCTACGGCGGTGAGAGACCTAATGACTAAGAGTCAGCGCTCTTATCCACTAGGCCACGGAGGCCCGTCATCACTATTCATATATTAACCCTTTTTGTACCAAATGGAATCTTCCTCCTTATATATAGCAGCAGTCCATTTCAAAATATAGGGGTGTCAGGTTGTGTTTTCTTCAAAATTTATTTTGAAAATGACTGTACTTTTAGCAAACAGTGGAGGCCCTGATCAGATGCCGCATATTGCGGCATCTGATCTGGGCCTGCACTGTTTGCCAAATACCCATTTTGGGGTTTCTGGTACCAAATGGGATAATAATATCTCCATCAAAGAAATTAAATATCAAGCCAATGGCTGATTTCAATGCTACATAACAAAAGGTTAGGGTGGTTGGGTGAGGCAAAGGTGATGTGTATCTTGTGTCACTGTGGTGTCCAACTGATATTGGCTTACAGTGGGGCAAGGCCTACTGTCCTTGCAGACAGTAAGGGGAGTGTTGTTGTTTCTTCTCCCTCTTCACTTCCATTAATTTTCCTCTTTCTTCCTTGTCCCTCACTTTCATTTCTTCTTTCTCTTCTATCTCTTTTCTCCCTTTCTCTGAGACACAATGCAAGAATTCCGCTGAACGCTATGTCGCGCCTGTGGGGGCACAAAGTCACTGAACCATGAAGCTTCCATAAAAGTTGCCATTCCTAGATGGAAGCTGGTACCAAGTATCATTAATGAAGCTCTAACAGTTCTTGAGAAATGAACTTAAATATTAGGTTGAACACTAGAGTTGACGCAATAGTTCACTAAGTCAGCGAACCATGAAATTTAGGTCAAGATCAAATATGGATGCTTGCAGTATAGTTGTCATCCCTAGATACAAGTATATACTAAGTATCATTAATAAAGCTCTTATAGTTCTTTTGAAATGAACTTGACCATTAGGGTGAACACCAGGGTGGTTGCAATATTTCACAAAGTCAGTGAAGCATAAAATGTAGGTCAAGGTCAAATATGGATGCTTGCATTAAAATTGCCATTGCTAGATACAGGTTTGTACCAAGTATCATCAATGAAGCTCTTTTAGTTCTTGAGAAATTAACTTGACCCTTAAGGTGAACGCTAGTGTGGTTGCAATATTTTACGAAGTCAGTGAACCATGAAATGTAGGACAAGGTCAAATATGGATGCTTGCATTTAAGTTGCCATCCCCAGATACAAGTTTGTTCCAAGTATCATTAATGAAGCTCTTATAGTTCTTGAGAAATTAGATTGACCATTAGGGTGAACGCTAAGGTGGTCGCAAATGTTGACGCCTTGACAAACGGATGCACGGACGAATGAACAGACAAACAAATGGACAAACAAACAGACTAACAAATGGATGAATGGATGGAAAACCTGGCGCCTATATCCCGCCATGTTAATAGCAGGCGTGACAACAAAATGACCCACAAGGGTTGATGTGTCGATAAACCCCAAACATAACAAAAGTTAGTACTGACCATTGACTCCCTCTCTACTACAGGACTTTATCTTCCCAACCAGTATCTCATCAGTGAATGGCCGAAACACAACATAGCGAAAATGAACTGAAACAAAGATAAAATGAGCTTAACCAAAAATACATGTACATCACACCAAAAATAACCTTTGAAAAAAAAAAGAAAAACAATTATGTTTTGAATTTGGCAACAAAGTCGGATTCCAATGTTATATGATCATGTAATTTAAAAGCATTTTGTTGGAGTTAAATATTTTATTTCAGAAAACCCCAGTACACTTTATTGGACAAACATATAAATGCACATTCACTTGACCATCATGCTATTGCTGCTGATGATGATGACAAGAACAACAACAATGACAACAACAATGATGATGATGATGATGATGATACAGACATAATTTTTGACACAGATTAATCACACTCAGCTACATGTAGTTGACATCAAATAAACAGACAGTAGATCTACATGACATTTTGTGACAATAAATCCAATTATCAAACAATGAACAAATGTTCTTTTTTCACTGAGAAATCTCAGTTCTTCATTGCTAAGCATAAAAAAGAATGTCTTATTTATGCTCTGATCAGTGTCTTCACTAATTCTTTAATCCACTGTATGCTAGTGGACTCTGCCATTGCTACATGTTGGACAAGGCCATGTGTCATATAAGGGGTGTCAGGCCTATTTTTTCATTTTTATTCTATTTTTGACAGAAATTCTGTTAGCAAAGAGTGCAGGCTCTGATCACACCCGCATGACTTGGTGCATTCTTTCATTTCCACAAAATGGCCACTTTTCTAATGAAAAATTGTGATATTTTTTCTCATTTATACTCCGAACATAGGCTGTGCTTTGCTCATTTGAACTGCCTCATTGAGTTCCCACAATCTATATCTTGAAGCAGAAATAAGCAAAATTAAGTATACCCCTATATACCCCAGTTTTCTCTCTATAAAGTCGGGTTCAGAATGGTATTCATTTCGCAGACTTGTTAACATGATGACAGGGATTTTTTGTAAAACTTACAATCAATAAAACTAGAAAAAGTGTCCATAGGACACGGATGCCCCCGCCAAATGCCATTCATAAACAAGGCATCGCATGCAATACAAATCCCCTCGCACAAGACAACTTTGTGTGTGGAAAACACTGAAAAGGCAAAAGTCCAACTTGCTTGAGATATTATCATATGCAACATTTGTGTAAAGTTTGTTTAAAAATCCACCAATAAATGTAGGTTCTAGAGTGATAACAATATTTCTCTAAAAATAGTCATAGGGACCTTGACTTGAGGCCATGGCCGCGAAAGTAGATCTTGCTCAAGATATTATCATAAGCATCTTTTGTGTGAAGTTATATTAAAATCATAAATGTAGGCGGTAGAGCGATGACAAAGTTTTTCTAAAAATAGCCATTGTGACCTTGACCTTGAAAGTCGAAATGGCTTGAGATATTGTCATAAGGAACATTTGTGTGAAGTTATATTGAAATCGGTGAAGAAATGTAAGCGCTAGCGCCATGACAAAGTTTTTCTAAAAATAGCTACAGTGACCTTGACCTTGAAAGTCGAACTCCCTCGAGATATTGTCATAAGAAACATTTGTGTGAAGTAATATTGAAATCAGTGAAGAAATGTAGGAGCTGGAGCGATGACAAAGTTTTCCTAAAAATAGCCACAGTGACCTTGACCTTGATGTCATGACCTTGAAAGTCGAACTCGCTCAAGATATTGTCATCAGAAACATTTGTGTGAAGTTATATTGAAATCAGTGGAGAAATGTAGGTGCTAGAGCGATGACAAAGTTTTTCTAAATATAGCCACAGTGACCTTGACCTTGAGGTCATGACCTTGAAAGTCAAACTTGCTCGAGATATTGTCATACGAAACATTTGTATGAAGTTATATTGAAATCAGTGAAGAAATGTAGGCGCTAGAGCGATGACAAAGTTTTTCTAAAAATGGCCACAGTGACCTTGACCTTGAGGTCATGACCATGAAAGTTGAATTCTCTCGAGATTTTTTTATAAGGAACATTTGTGTGAATTTATATTGAAATTGGTGAAGAAATGTAGGCGCTAGAGCGATGACAAAGTTTTTCTAAAAATAGCCACAGTGACCTTGACCTTGAGGTCATGACCTTGAAAGTCTAACTCGCATGAGATTTTTTTATAACGATTATTTGTTTGAAGTTATAATGAAATTGGTGAAGAAATGTATGCGCTGGAGCGATGACAAAGTTTTTCTAAAAATAGCCACAGTGACCTTCACCTTGAGGTCATGACCTTGAAAGTCGAACTAGCTCGAGATTTTTTTATAAGGAACATTTGTGTGAAGTTATGCTATATCCCCCCTCACAACTATGTTGTGCGAGGGGATAAAAATATTACAAATGTACTTCAAATCAATCATAAAATATATGCATCAAGGGCAGATAATCCAAAAACCAAAAATGCAAGAGTTGTCTTCCTTGTTCATGACACATCGTCTCAGTGTGATGAATGCACCTGTGAAGTTTCATGAATATATTCCATACGGTTTAGGAGTTATGGCCCGGACACGGTTTACTATTTGGTACTAAGTCAAGGGCAGGTAATTCAAAAACCAAAAATGCAAGAGTTGTCTTCCTTGTTCATGACACATCGTCTCAGTGTGATGAATGCACCTGTGAAGTTTCATGAATATATTCCATACCGTTTAGGAATTATGGCCCGGACACAGTTTACTATATGGTACTAAGTCAAGGGCAGATAATTCAAAAACCAAAAATGCAAGAGTTGTCTTCCTAGTTCATGACACATCGTCTAGGTGTGATGAATGCACCTGTGAAGTTTCATGAATATATCCCATACGGTTTAGGAGTTATGGGCCGGACACGATGTCGGGATGGACAAACGGACGAAGGGAATAATGGACAGGGGTAAAACTTAATGCCCTTCCGGTATTCTCCGAATATGCGGCGGCATAATAAATCAGATACCCGTTAAACTAGAAATAAACATGTACACAGCTATTAGATGGAAGATTCTAGTGTGTGTTGTGAATATACCATTGATCCAAAGTATTGTGACAAACATGTCTAAACAAATAGTGCAGACCCAGATCAGACTGCTCCTGAAGCAGTCTGATCAGGGTTTACAATGTTTGGCATTCCATCTGCACTTCGGACTCCTTGCTGGATTCGAAACATTTGTTAAAATTTGTGGAGAATACAGCAACTTCTCAAGGTCTACAAATTTTTAGGTCTTTTATGGTATGAGCCCATTTTAGATGAGAAACCACAAAATGGGTACACTGGCAAACAGCTCAGGTCCAGATCAGACACTTGGAAACGCCTTCATTGTTTGCAAAGAACTCAACCATTATTTAACTGAATTTCTAATTCATGTTCTGCAATGAACGGTTAAGTGTTTATTCTCTGGGTACTCTGGTTTTGCCCACCTCCGACTAACGATCTGCTCAAAACAAGTGAAACTAGATCTGCAGTCGATGGTATACCATTGCAAATATCCGCATTTTCTATTAATAACACTAATGACTATGTATTAGCTAGCCAAAACTACATGTAAATTGAAAAAGTTGCAAAGAACATGTATTCTAACTGATAAGCAAAGTTTCAGAAGTGTAACTCTTATAGTTTAGAAGATATGGCAAAGTCATACTTTTTGTACTTTGACCTTGGGGTTATGTTGAGGTTCAACTAAAGTATCCCAATTTATTCTACATTCCAACAGCCATCCAATAACCAAGTTTCAGAAGTGTAACTCCAATAGTTTAGAAGATATGGCAAAGTCATACTTTTTGACCTTTGACCTTGGGGTCAAGGTCACACCAAAAGTAGCCCAACATATTCTATATTCCAAGGACCATCAAATAAGCAAAGTTTCAGAAGTGTAACTCCAATAGTTTAGGAGATATGGCGAATCATAATTTTTGACCTTTGACCTTGGGGTCATGTTGAGGTCAAGGTCATACCAAAAGTTTCCAGATTTATTCTATATTCCAAGGGCCACCCAATAACCAAAGTTTCAGAAGTGTAACTCTAATAGTTTAGAAGATATGGCAAAATCATACTTTTTGACCTTTGACCTTGGGGTCAAGGTCACACCAAAATTAACCTGACATATTCTATATTCCAAGGACCATCCAATAAGCAAAGTTTCAGAAGTGTAACTCCAAAAGTTTAGGAGATATGACAAATCATAATTTTTGACCTTTGACCTTGGGGTCATGTTGAGGTCAAGGTCACAAAAGAAGTTGCCCACTGCCATCTACATTCCATGTACTATCCACATGCAAAGTTTCAAAAGTGTAACTTCAGTGGTTGCAGAGGAGATCCAATCACTGTTTGCTATTGTGTCCTAGTTATTATCCCCACGCTTTTCGAAGAAAAAGTGGGGATATTGTAATGGTCTTCGTTGTCCGTACGAACATACATCCGTCTTACCGGATAACTCCTCCTAGAAACTTGAAACTTTGGGAACTGATAGATCTTTGGTCTGGGGCGTGCATGACACTTTCAGAATTTTTATCACACCCCTAGGGGCGGGCCCAGAGGGTGGGGCCCGCGGGGGATGGGGGGGGGGGGGTAAAAAATCAAAATTTCCAGAACATGGTCGTGTAATATATCAAAGCGAACGGCATGATGAGTAGAAAACATTACAACCAAAATTTGACACCTGGGGTAAATTTTGATGTCACCAGAGGTCAAAAACTGATTTTGACCCATTTACCCCCATACATTACTGTTACCGGATGACTCCTCCTAGACCGTTATAGATAGAAACTTGAATTTTTGGGAACTGATACATCTTTGGTCTGGGGAGTGCATGACACTTTCGGAATTTTGATCCTACCCCTGGGAGTGGGGCCAGGGGTGGGGCACCTTGGGGGAAAAATCAAAGTTTTCAGAACATTGTCGTGTAGCATATTAAATTGAAAGGCATGATGAGTAGAATGCAGTAGAGTCTCGGTGATTCAAACGTCGATTTTTCGAAACTACCTGATTTTTCGAAAGTGTGTTTCAGTCCCGATCTTTTTTGCTTTTATTTTATGTAAAAATATTACAGATTTTTCGAATTTCGATTATTCGAAAATTTCGATTTTTTTAATAAACTTGTCGGTCCCCATCAAAGAAATTCCTTTTAAAATTTATCACCAAATTCGAAGTCAAAAATATATCAAGCACATTATTCAGGCTTGAAGAGCATGTTTTCTTTGAGCTTGTTCACACCCGACTGATGTCACATGTACATTATATAATTATGTAAACAGGTAATTGACACCTAGTTAATCTTGAGGTTCTTAATTGATATAACGGTAATTGGTAATGTGCATCATTAAGGAGATTATCCTGTTTGATGTTTTAAATAAAGCGACTTTAATCATTTTTGGGAAACTGAACAGAGAATTTCAAAGACACTTGAAAGTGAAAGTAGAAAATAAAAATGCAGTAAACGACAAGAAACATGTGGTTTGCCAGCACAGACTTCAATAGTATGCTTATTGCTTATCTGCATTCTAGATCTTTGCTGACTACTCCCGTGAGCCATTTCTGTCCCGCCTTTTTACTGGTACAATGCTTCGTCTGTTAGAGATTTATTGTTTTACATTACACAACTGTTGCGGGGTGCTAAATGGTTCATGTTGTTCTATTTAGAAAGTCAGTGTTCTTGCCTATGGACAAAATGCAGTCACATATTATACCGAACGAAAACTTCTGAATATTTCCGAAAAATACCGATTTCGAAAATTTGAACTCCTGATAATTTGAAGACAATCTGGCGGTCCCTGTCACTTCGAATTATCGAGGTTTGACTGTACATTACGATCAAAATTTTACCCCTTGGGCCAAACACCCCTAGGGGATGGCCCAGGGGGTGGGGCCCATGGGGATATGCGATGGAAGCATGGGGATATTCGATGGCTTGCCATCAACTGCGCGATTCTAGTACATACATGTAGTTAGGAAGATACAATTCAGTTGAAAATGAGTAAGAAGACAGAGAAAGATGACCAGGCTCTTTCATATGCTGTGCTTAAGACAACCTGAGGCTTTCACAGGCAATCTCTACCTACATCACGAAAAAACGCCTATATAATTTTGACCCCTCAAACCCCACTTTTATATAACTGGGGTTTACAGGGTTATTTGTTACATTTCTTATTTCTGCTTAAAAAATAGATTGTGGGTATTCGTTAGAACTGCCTCGCCGAGGCAGATCTAAAGAGTATCCACAACCTATATTTTGAGCAGAAATAAAGAAAATATCACAATTTTTCATCTTGAAATTTTTGTCTTTTCAGTGGTAAAATTTACAATGTATTCGCATAGGTCTGTTTTCGTAATGACTTGGGCAATCTGGGATGAACTGGGCAATCTTTAAGAATTACAATAACACACCTGTGTGACATAGTGCATTCATTTCACATCTCCAAAATGGCAACTTTTACGATGAAAATCTGTGATCTTTTTCTGATTTATACTGAAAACATAGGTTGTGGGTGCTTGTAACAACCACCTCATTGAGATGCTTCCAACGAGAACCCACAACCTATATCTTGGAACAGAAATAAGAAAAATAATGTATTCCCCCATAAACTGAAGGTTTCTCTATATGAAGTGGGGTTAACGGGGGTGTTCATTTCACAAACTAATTTACGTCATGCCTACAGTATGAAACAGGCAATCTTTACCTACCTACTGTATGATAGGATCCATCTCCAGGGAATATGTAGCTATCTTCAAGTTTCAGAATATCCCACAGCGCAATACACAAACCAACATTATGAACAACCTAAAATTGGAGAAGAAATTGTATGGAAAAATATGTGGAGAAGATAAAACATATGTGTTTAAAAGTTTAAAAACCTAAAAGCATCAACATCATGATATTGATAAGATCCTTGTAAACCCCACTTTATTTTTTTTTAATGCTCCAGCATCTGTAGGTTGTGGATACTAGTTAGAATCTAACTAGTGAATGTAACCAGAACCCACAGCAAGTGTTTGGAATACATTACGATAACAAACCTATGCGACATAGTGTTTTCACATCTCCAAAATGGCTACTTTTCTGATGAAAATCTGTGATATTTTCCTTATTAATACTGCAAACGTAGTTTGTGGGTGCTCGTTAGAACCGTTTCATTGAGTACCCACAACCTCTGACTTGGAGCAGAAATAAGAGAAATAATGTATACCCCCATAAACCCCATTTTTTTTCAATATTAAGTGGGGTTTAGGGGTGTCTTTATTTCACGGACTTGTTCATGTGATGTATAAACAGGAAAAATATCAGAAATTTTCATCAGAAAAATCAATGTTTTGGAGAAATGAATGACTGCACTATGTCAAACGGATTAAAAAAATGGCTGAATCTTTTAAAACCGTGAAGAGCCTGAAAAAATGCAATATTCCATTGCATCAAATATCTGGTCCTACACTGTTTGCCATTGTGTCCCATTTTGAGATTTTGCATCATATAAACAAGTCTGTATGTTAATCCCACTTTTTATTGGGAAAACTGGGGTTTACAGAGACAATATTTTTCTTATTTCTGCTCCAAGATATTATGTTGCTGGTGCTCATAAGAACTGCCTACATGAGGCAGTTCTAACCAGCACCCATAACCTATGTTTGGAGTATAAATAAGCAAAATACATACGGTCAAAAAAGTAATTATACCAGCTACCGGGTAAATTCCAGTAGCTATACGGCAGCCATTTAGCTACAGATGGCTGTTAACATGCGAATCGGAGGTTTAGCTACAAAATGCATAAATTTGCAATTGCCATACTATTCTGCTCAAGAGTTGTCTTGCAATATGTGCCTAGAAAGGTTTTACAAAGAATTTGGCATTGCGCATGCCCAGATCATCATTTTGTGTCTGAGCTGAAAGATCATGTCCATTGAATATCGAAACTCACTTTAATTTTACAATATCTCATGATCTTGTATTACAATCCTGCCAATCAAGGTTTTAATTTGTGAAATTCTCGGATTATCTCCCTTTCAATTAAAAATACATGTATAGCAATTTTCAAAGTGTTGTAATGTCAGTTCATTCAATTTTTGCAATTTCTTTAAAAAACGCTTTGTTGCCACCATTGCTGTTAACCATGATGGAAAGTAATGTAGAAAATTCATGTAGCAAGCAGCATTACTCCCCCCCCCAATTGCGATTTTCTATGGAGTTTCAATTGAAAGCAACATTTTGCACACAACTCTATGGAGTTTCAATTGAAAGCAACATTTTGCACACAACTTCAAAGAATCAGAGATCTATATGTGATCGTCTGTTTCTGTTAGCAAATGGAACTAAAGTTCCAAATCTATTGTGAATAAACACATATGGTATCGAATAAAAGGTTACATGCATCAAATTTTAGAAATCTTGTGCTAAGTGAAATTTTTATGGTGTTAAATCTCGGCTTTTGTAATGATTTATTCTGCAAAATTGTCACATTGAAAACAAAAGCCCAGGCTGCCGAGTTTACATAAGCAGAAACAGTTTGGGCTTTACAATGAAAATGAAAGTCCTCTAACCAAAACAATACAAATTTTGTGTATTTTTCATTTGTAGTAACTATGGTAACAGAAGCAATTTTAAGCATAAGAACTTTTTTGACCGAGTATAACAAATTTTATCAGAAAAATAACCGTTTGGAGATATGAAAGAATGCACTATGTCACATGGATTTGTTATCATAATTTCCTGAAGTATTGCGACAGACAGGCCTGACCAAACAGTGCAGACCCAGATCAGACTGCTCCTGAAGGAACAGTCTGATCAGGGTCCACACTGTTTGCCATTCTGTCTGCACCATTTGGCCTCCTTGTTGGATGGTGAAACAATTTTTTTTATAAATTTTAGGAAAATTACAACAAGTCCTAAAAGCGTCCATATGTTTAGGATTTTTAATGGTCAAATGTATTAAACGGTTCAACAAAATTTGAACTTTTGTTACCTTATTAGCTAGTTTCTTGTTCAGAGCATCTATCACAGCTTCATTAGTTTCAACATTGAACAATGACGGCACAATCTGTACAGTATCCTTCATCTCAGTTAACATAAACATCTTTCATGCTTAATCCCTGAAAAATAGGGTGCAGTGGTGTCTCTCAAATCTATAGAACTCGCATTTTTTAGATGATTTTGTTCTTGTATTCCCTTATTTCTACAGCAAACAAAGACTGTGCATGCTCATTGTAAGAACCATATCAACCTCTAATCTATCTTTCTGTCTCAATTATTGATATACTGCCTCACCCCCTGTTATTCAGATTGTGCATAAATAGTTTTAAGGACTCATCCAGTAAAATTTTTTTAGCTAAATTCTAAATTTAGCCTCCCATCCAACTGAGGTAATGGCCAAAGTGACCAAATCTGTTACATGACAGTATAAGAAGATAAGATACATGTAGATAGGCCTACCGGCTCATCGAGGCTTGGAGAAATAGTGGGGCTGCATGATTCAGCCATGCAGTGCTGAAACTGACAGCACACAAGTACTGGTATTGCTTAGAGGGAATAAGCCTGCCCAGGCAAAGCAGTGCGAGTTGGACTGTCCATGCGTATAAACTTCTACATCTACTTCCACTCGATACTCCCAACAATCAATTGCTGATTAATAATGAGGGGCATACCTTTTGATAATAAACCTATTGATGCTTATGACCAACAAAGAGGGTTGACGTGTGGTTAAACACAAAATCAACATCATCATAATTTTGTTTGTTTGTTTTGAGGTTTAACGTCCCCCCAACACTATTTAGGTCATTTTGGAGACGTTGCTTCCAATTTTGTGGGACTTTTACCCGACATTGAGATGAAATGACTTCTCAATCCCTGCCGCCCAATGAAACCAATAGGGTTGGTTGGTGCCTGATGCTCTGTCTCTGGTCGGGCTCATCGGAGTCTAACTGTTGGTTTTCTTTTGCTCCAGCATTTCAGTGGTTTCTTGCTGTCGAGTCCTCACCGTTGTCTCACCTCTGTGGTTCTTTGATTTTTTGTGTTCTTAGAGATGTTGCACTGATGAGTTAGGAGGCCTTCATGCGGACTGAACAAATAATTTGTCTAAATCGCGACGGAAGTAAGGGCGAGGATTGTGGCCAAGTAAAATCGATTTAAGCCCCCCAGTGGAAATCTTTCCAAGGCGGTTCTTCTGTGGCCGTTTATTTATGGTGCTGTTTGTTACTTACTGTGTGTATCACTTGTGTCTTTTTATTTTGGATGGCCATATGGCCATTTTGTGGGAAAGTAACTGTCCTTATGGCCTTCCTTTGTTTAGGTTTCCATTATGGTCTGGTCGCTTAATGTTTGTGTTTCTTTCCCTTTGGTGTCTTTGATGGGTGGAGTAAGTTAATCATATTGATTCCTGATCTTTGTTTTACTTCTACTTTTTATAAGCATGGACGGGCCGACTCACATCAGTTTTCCTCAGCAGGCTTAGACCTTCTAAGCGGATTACCAGTACTAATGTGCGGTTGGTATCAGCTCTGCATGGAAGCATCGTGCAGCCCAATCTATTTCTCCAAGCCCCGATGGGTGGGGGCGGAAACATCATCATAATAATGGGAGGCTTGGTTTCATTGGGCGACAGGGCTTGAGATGTCATTTCATCTCAATGCTGGGTAAAAGTTCCACAGAATTGGAAGCAACATCTCCAGAATGACCTATACAGTGTTGACGGGGACGTTAAACCTCAAAATAAACAATAAACATGTAGACAGCTTTTCAACTGAATAAAATACATTAAAATACAGTTGCAGCTATATATCTATGGCCATCACACACTTGTGATTGAATTTCAAACACCTATTTCTACATTGTCAAACACTGTAGGCAGATACTTATACGGACATGAACATGTCCGTCTATAGACTAAGAGGTGCACGCGTTGTCATACCAACGTAATTCGCTTCCCTCATAAATATTTTTTGATGGTCAAATCACGTGAATTCTCGGTGAGACTATGCGAGACAACTTCCGGTGTATGGTTCACGCGTTATTCCTTCTAATAAAATGCCTGCCTTTCACACAGTCGGTCCCCAGTCTAGTACAACATTCATCTTTTCAGCTTCTTTTTTCTCATTTTCGTATTTCAATCCGCTGTTCTCAATTACTTTGTTGCATTTTCTGACAAGAAAACACTCAAAGAAAATAATTAATAAAAATACAAATTCTCGTTTACGTCAGTGTGACTGCTTCTCTACTTTTCATCAACATTACGGAGGCGCTTATTAGATTTACATAGGCGTTTTCTTTGACAGATGCCGCGAAAACAGAACAAAATGTACCCGTCTAGTGTTTACATTTCGTCTGCGTTCTTTACTGTCAACCAACCTGTCACTGAACGACTGATACAACCCGTTTTAACATCAAAGATTGAAGGTGTACATGTGCCCATTCTGTTTTATACGGTCATACGTGTTTCAACTACATAAACAAGAACAACAACACTTGGAAAATGGGAACTTTTACCGTCTTTCGACTTCAGAACTTTTAATTTTTAAATCAACTTTTCTTGTTTCTTGCTCTTCAATCATTACATTCAGTTTTTACGAAAGATCTGTCTTATTTCAATTTTACAACGTAAGGCATAACATTTACCGGCTCCTCTTTACAATGATTAACATTATTTCTCAGATATAAGCTACAGTACATAAGAAATGGATGCTTTTAGGGGTGCAGTTCTTGATGAACACACATATTCTGTTTGTTCTGTCAGTGATGTTTCACTAGACCACCCATACACTGCAGCTGTTTGTAGCTACAGTGAAGTTCTTCATGCTCGTGTCAATATTCAGGGTACAGACTATTTCAATTTCAGTGTTCCAGGTGATGGCAACTGCTTCTTCAATTCTCTTAGTCTAGCACTTCATCAAAGTTTCACACAGGCAACACATTACCGACACATTATATGCAGGCATGTTGTGCAAATTGGGAAATATACAAACACCTTGCTACAATAACACATGACTTACCCAGCCCTCAAATTAGTCTTTACTGTGACATCATGCTAGCAAATAATGGTTGGGCAACTGCATGCGAAGTCAGGGCAGCATGTGATGTTCTTCAAACTAACATCCAAATATGGTTAAAAGGCAGAACACACAATCACATTCGCTACACTTTGGAAGAATATCATCCTACAGCACTCTCACAGGAAAATATCACATTACTCTTATCAGATGAACATTACACATTACTAACAGAAACTGATCAACATCCAATACATGCTTTTCTACAACCTCCTCTCACAAACCTTTTACCAAATTTGGGGAAAGACAATGCAAAAAGAAGCAGTTCCCATAGCCACACATTTGCCAAGAAGAAAACCAGGATGATGGATAAGACACATAGCAAGAAAAATGCCTCTTCCACTAAAAATACACACACTGATTCATGTAACACTCAAAATCCACATTTACAACATTCTCCTGTCACACTGGACCAATACTCTGCAAAAGACAATGACCTATATTTGACATGCAGGACACTAGGATTATCTTTTCAACATCCAACTGTATCAGAAACAAAACATGAATCATCACTTAGACATAAGCGGATAAATAACAGGATCAAATCTAGACAAAAACATTTACATGCCTCTGTACTAGACTTACCACAACCACCTCCACTCTCACAGGATCCACAATACAACAAAGTCATGGACTGTATTCGTGACTTTGAATTACAACAGATGGCATACAGCTTTCATTTCTGTGATGTCTGCAAGGAACGCCGTTTGGAAATGAAAATGGCATGTGAAAATATCTGCTCACGTTGCAACAGAGACAAAAGTACTATTAAGATGTTTTCTTTTGACAACAACATGGACCCGGGGGATGTTCCCGACCAGTTACTTAACCTAACGGTCGTTGAACAACAACTAATTTGCAGATTAGCCCCTGCTATTCAGGTTCATATGTTGAAGCATGGGGGTATAGCAGCGAATGGCCACTGCGTCACTTTTCCCCAAAATGTCAATGAGCCATCAATGATTTTGCCAAAACTGCCTTCAGAAATTAATCTTATTCGGGTTCGGAAGCTAGGCAAAAATCAGACAACATCTGACTTCAACGTCCGCAGGTACGTTGTCCAAGACGCGTTGGTGTGGCTGAAAATGCACAACCCAGCTTACTCAGACATTAATATCTGCCAGTCCCGCCTGGATCAACTCCCCCAAGATGGACCTATAGAGCTGCCAACAGTCGAGACAACATCTTCATCAGATTCAAATGATGAAGGTCCAGCTCCACAACAATCAGATCCAGGAGATGTTGTTGGGGACACAGCTTCTGGTGTTAATTTACCTGAACCCTGTATGAATATCAGGGAAGAGGTGGAGAAAGTTGTTCACGAAGTTCTAGGTCCAAATCATGGTCCAGTCACGGCAAAAAGGACAACTGTAACTATACCTTGGCCTACCAGAGACAATCTTCCTCTTTCAGAGTTTACAACTAAATATTTCTTTACTTTAAGTTTCCCCTGTCTCTTCCCATATGGGACTGGCGATTTTCACATCAACCGTCCACGCACGTGTGCTTCAATGTCGGACTGGGCGGAACACCTAATGTGGTTCAAAGACGGACGCTTTGCTCAACATCAATATTTCAAGTTTATTGTGCATAACATCATCATGCGTAAACGCACACTTGAGCAAAGCAGTTTCATTGTTAAACAACAACTTGGAGAAAATCCACTGACTCTTGAAGAAATGAAAGAAAAATTAACAAACAGTGATATTTCCATTGGCAAAAAAATCTTGTACTTTGGTGCTTGCTTGCGGGGTACTTCCCAGTATTGGGCACAGAGACAGAAAGAGCTGCGGTCTCTCATACAGTTCCAGATTAATGAAGGGAATGGATTGCCATCTTTCTTCACCACAGGCAGCTGCGCAGAGTACCACTTTAAACCATTGCGACGCTTGCTTGAAATGTACACTGCACATACATCAGCCGCCAGTCTGGATCTAAGCAACCGCAACACACTTTTTCAAGTCCTACAAAAGAACACGCACATCGTCTCGCATTATTTTGATCTGCGTACAAAGTCATACTTTGAAAAGGTCATGCATCCTGCTTTCAATGTCTCTGCATATTGGTATAGGCAAGAATTTGCCAAATCCCGTGGAATGATCCACTGGCATGGACTATGTTGGCGTAAAGACAAGCAGCCACATCATCTCCTACATGAAGCCATGAACTCAGGTCTTGGTGATCAAGAATGTGCAAAAACACTTTCTGATTGGGCTATATCAAATTTTCGGATGACAGCATCACACCCTGCTGGTACAGATGATGCAGGCTCTTCTAGAAAAGATTTATGGCCACCCCCTGAAGGTGCTGCACCAGCTCCTCCTGAAGAGAAAAATCCACTCATAAAACTCCTTATGGATGTCTCTCAGACACAGGAGTCACTCTTGGAGGATCACTTACTGCTTACCAACAGAATCAACATCCACAGATGTTCTGATTTCTGCTGGACAAAACCAAAACGCGGTCCACACCAGGGTCAAAAAGTGTGTAGAATGGAGTTTGGACCACAAAATCAGCCTGGAAAACTTCTGAGACAAAATCCAGCAATAGTCAAGGACAAAAATGGCTCTCTTCGGTTGGAGATGAAAAGGGACCATCCCATGTTGGTACAACACTCCATGTACCATACCCAAGGATGGAGAGCAAATGGCGATATTTCTCTCATCTTGTCAAAGAGCCACCCACAAAATCCCTCTGTTGAAGACATTATAGCAACAGAGAAATACATTACAGGGTATGCCTGCAAAGGAAATGAACCTACAGGTGCTGTTGTTGAGCTCTTTCATGACTTAGTACATTCTGCGGACGAGTCCACGGGTGCCACTGCTCAATCAGTGTGTACAAAACTATTAATGAACACGGTTAAAAGGGATATCTCCAGCATGGAAGCATCATATGAGCTCATCAGCTTGCCCCTGTATCGGTGCAGCCATCAATTCCAGACTGTTAGCTTTTCTGGGTCGCGTGTTCTGGAACGCACCGGTTCCACTTTAACAAAGAGTACACCCCTTGATAAGTACCTAAACCGTTCTGCAGAAGAACAATGCTCATGGTATCAATTTATTTGTAAACAGGGGAAAGTGCCAGTTATTAGTGGAAGCTGCCTCAGAGCAACATGGCCATTAAATGAGGATTACTCAAGGTCAATGTTACTACTGCACTGGCCAAGCTGGCGTCAAATCTGTGACATTAAGGACCCAGAACTCACATGGACAGAGATCATGACACAATTCCTGGCCAGTGAACATTGCCCCAATTTTGTTAAAGCAGATGTAGAAAAAGCAAAGCGCCGAGACACAGACAATCAAGATTCACAGTCTGATTCTGAAATGCCAGATGAAGACGAGGTTCAGCAGCCTGAATGGATGAGTGTTTTACAACCAAATCCTGATTACGTAGATACCTCTGACTTTGTGTTTGATGATGGGGGTCCAGGTCATGATTGGACCCTGACCAATCATGTTTACCCTGTTGACTATGGTGTCAAATTCATCGAAAACTTGGAAACAGATCCATACATTCCTGATGATGTCCTGGATCTTCCACAGGTTAATTTGACTCTTCTCAACAAAGAACAGAGGTTTGCATTCAACCTTGTCATGCTGACATTGATACAGTACAGACAAGACCCAAGTTCGATTGAACCTCTTCGTTTGGTGGTCAGCGGTACGGCAGGATCAGGCAAAAGCTTTCTAGTTAAATGCTTAGTCCATTCCATCAGAAAGCTTCTTCAAAACAACAAGTCAGTTCAAGTCTTGGGTCCTACAGGAAATAGTGCTAACCTCCTCTCAGGACAAACTATACACAGTTTCCTGAAGATACCAACTGGCAAAGAACTGACCCAAGATATGACGGCACCAGATGGCGTAAGAGGGGAAATACTACAAAAAAACTGTGCAGACTTGTGTGCGCTATTTGTTGATGAACGCTCTCTTGTTGGTTGTACAACTTTAGGCTGGATGGAGTTCTTATGCAAACATGGCAAAAATAACTCCAATGCCTCATGGGGCGGCATTCCGGTTGTTGTACTCTTGGGTGATGACGTTCAGTTACCACCTGTCTGCGATTCCCCAGTATACCTCTGCAAAAGCAAAACATCTGCAGCTCTACATGGGGCACTTGTCTGGAGAGCTTTTCAAGTGGCCATAACCTTAAAAACAATTGTTAGGCAAAGTCAAAGCCAGCAACAATTAAGAAATGTCCTTATGTCAATGAGGGAACACAAAACCTCAATACAACAAGCCAAATGGCTTCAGCAATTTCAGTGGGAGAATCTAAGGGTCACATATGGCGAGCAACTATTAACAGATATGTTCAGACATGGCCTGTTCGTTTTTCCTACTCATCTCGCTGAGTGGAATCATAATAAGACTGAGCTCTTAAAAGCCAATGAAAATGCACCTATAGCACAAATCTCAGCAGTTGATCATGGAACGCATGCCAAAAAAGCAACAAGTGACAAAGCTGCGGGTCTACAACAAAACCTTTACTTGTGTCAGGGTGCAAGAGTCATGCTCACATGTAACCTTCATGTCCCTTTTGGTTTGTTTAATGGGTCTATGGGTAAAGTTATTGACATTGTGTACTTGGGTGACAGAACTCCAAAAGATTCTTTGCCAGATGTAGTCATGGTGGAGTTTGACAAATATACAGGACCTGTATTCTTACCAGGTTCACCAAAACTAGTACCCATAGTACCTGTAGAAAGAAGGGTAGATTGCTTTTGCTATGGGTGCAAAAGGAAGCAGATTCCACTTAGGCTGGGTTGGGGCACAACTATTCACAGATGTCAGGGTATGACTATTGGCAGAGGAGAAACAAATCAGTACATTGTCATTGACCCTGGTACCAAGCAGTTTGAGTCAAAAAATCCTGGTGCCCTTTTCGTTGCTCTGTCTCGAGCAAAGACCGCTGGTGGACCAGGTGAATTTCCTGATTTTGCTTGGCATCCCAATGTACTTGTCAATGAAGATCGCCTCTGCCATCGAGTCAATACCCCGACAACACAGGCCCGGCATCAAGAACTCGAAAGAATAGCTTTTCTGTCTGAAATGACGAAACAAACTTTCAAAATGTTTGACACTGATGATGTTTTCCACACCATTATGGCTACAATAGACCCCACCTTCTCTCCTGAAGAATAATTAATGGCATTATCTGAAAATGAAAGTCTCTAAACGTTCATTTACTACAGGAAACTTGCAGCTGCATTGGTGTGTGGCATGTCAGCTACTAACCTCTTATAAACAGCTGCATGTTTTCCATCCATGTTTTGTATTAAATCTGAATAAACTGCATCAATGCTTCTAACTTTGCCCATTGTGACAACTTACATTATTTACACATATAGTCAGCTGGATTGAGCTTCAGGTTCCATACAATGTAACTTACAGTACCGTCGCTTCCAGTCCGTTTAAACATCTTTTATTTCCAAACGGTGACCCAAACTATGGCAGACAATACTATGCAAAACAATGCGATTTATCAATCACAGGTGAAATCAATAGGCAGGAATAAGACAGTATGTGTAACTCTCACGTTCAATGCCCATCAACACTTATAAGATCATAGTGATCGACACTCCAACTCTATACATTACATTTTGTACCAAATCAAATCTTCGTCATCATATATCCCAGGAATCAATTTCTTAGTCTATGGGTGTCCATCTGCCTTTTTTTCCTCATTCATTTCACGCCCACCGCCCATCGGGGCTTTCAAATATAGATAGGCTGCATGATGCTTCCACGCAGACCTGAAACCAAACCGCACACAAGTACAGTGTCCGGCCGTCCATGCTTATAAACCCCATTTGTTTCATTGGGCAGCACGGCTTGAGATGTCATTTCATCTCAATGTCGGCTAAAAGTCCAACAAACTTTAAAGCAACGCCCCATAAATGACCTTTACGGTCTTGACAGGGACTTTAAACCTCAAATCAAACAAATTCATTTCTAAAATTCCTACAAATTATGCAAACTTTGCAGGCCCTGATCAGACGCCGGGTTCTGCGACATCTCATCTGGGCCGCAACTATTTGACAACTACCCATTTAGGGTTTCTCATACAAAATGGGTTCAGTACTACATGTCATTCAAAAGTCTCCAGAAACAAGGGATAAAGACACATCACCAATGTTTCATAACTATTAGCAGTAAATACTGAAATTGTCTGCGTGTAGGCAAACTGATCTGTCGCAATTTGCTTTCACACATGTCTCTACTCCATTTTTCAACTTATTCATTATACACTCTGCCTATTGATTTCAGTCCTGTTCATTGCTTATTAAACAGATCAGCTCAACGGCTGAATTCAATGTACTGCCTATTAACCCTTACTTATAAGGATGCCCTGCACAAATGTCAGTACAGGTAAAATGAACAGCTCCATTTCAACTACATACTTTGATTATAGTGTTCAGACCCATCAGAAACTCAACAAATAAAATAAACTTTAACGTTATGTAAATATTTTCTAAATTGCTTAAGGTGTGTGGCACGTCAGCTACTAGCCTTAATGATCATTTCATGCAGTTGTCTTATAACTCTAACTCAGTCTGTACTTACCAAATATACCATGAACCATGGATACCTTCACTGTTGTGCTACTTACATGTCTGTTTGTATATATACTGAAAACTGGGGTTTAAGGGGGATATGCCATATTTTTCTTATTTATCGTCAAAAACTTACGTTGTCGCTACTCGTTAGAACCGCAATAATGATGCGCTTCTAACAAGCACCCACAACCTATGTTTGCATTGTAAATAAGAAAATTTTCACATTTTCTCTTCAGAAAAGTAGCAATTTCAGGGATGTTAAAATGTCATGAATAATATGTCTTTGCAGATGAATGCTCCTCAAGTCCTTATCTATACAGATTCAAGAGGTGGTAGCCTACAGAAATACATTCAAGAAAAAAACCTTTTCCAGACATGTCATGTTCAGGTCAATGTACAGGCTGGGGCAAGCATTGACAAAATTTCAACTCTTATAAAGCAGAAAATCAACACAATACACGCAACACTTTATCCATACACCTTCATCATCATGGCTGCTGGTATATGCAGCTTCACAAAAAAAATCAAACTACCCAACCATCAGTTTCAGATTGTTTATCAGCATCAGGATGATCAAATTGAACAAATAAAAAAAAACTTATCTTCTTTATATGAATACATTTCTTCACATAACATTTATTTTAAAGCTGTACATATCCCACCTTCAAGTCTTTTGGATTCAAAAAATTACCAAATTTCACATGGCAATCTTTCACATGACACATGCATCATGACAGACACGCAAATATCACTTCAGCAAACACATTTGGAACAGGATATAGCCCTAGTGAACACCCATATCAGTACCTTAAATGAAAAGTATTCAAAGAGAAGTGTTCGCTGGGACCGTAACCTGATTCTTTGTAAACAAAAACTCAGGGGTCAGCATCGCACCAACAAAAAAACACACAAAACAACAGTGTATCACAACCTCTATGATGGTGTACACCCATCAAAAGACGAAGCTTATAAATGGTTCCGGTTCCTGTGTACTTCAATACAGCTAGATCTACAGGGGTTTTTGTACACTGAGGTTGTTGCTGCAGCTGACACTTGGGATTTCAAGAGATTGAAGTAATCATCAACAAAACATGCCTATATATACCTTTTGACCCCCTTTAACCCCAACTTTATATAATAAACATCAGGGGCCAGTTGTTCAAAGCATCGTTAGCTTAACGAGCTCGTTAGTGGTCATTTTGTTAACTGTTCTAGCAAGTTTAATATTTAAAATTTTGGTATTTTTGCTGAAAAAATGTGAGCAGCTTTTGCATCCGCAAAAGCTGCTCACATTTTTTCAGCAAAAATTTCAGCATATTTGCCATATTGAATGATCAAACTTTTAACAATACGTTAACTAACGACATCGTTAGTTTTGAACAACTGGCCCCAGGTGAACAAGTCCATGAAATAAAGACCCCCCTAAACCACACTTTATATAAAGAAACCTGGGGTTTAGTGGGGTAAACATTATTTGCCTTATTTCTTCTCCAACACATAGGTTGTGGGTACTCATTAGAACCGAGGCGGTTCTAACGAGCACCAACAACCAATGTTTTCAGCATTTATAAGAAAAATATCACGGATTTCCATCACAAAAGTAGCCATTTTGGAGATGTGAAAAAATGCACTATCTCGCACGCATGAGTTATACTAATGAAACTGGCGTTTACAGGGGTAAACATTTTTTTTCTTATTTCTGCTCTAAAATATAAAATGTGGGTACCCGTTAGAACAGCCTCAAGCAAACTGTTCTAACATGTACCCGTAATCTATATTTTGAGCTAACAAAAAGACAAATATCACATTTCATCTTAAAATTTGTATCTAGGGTGTTATAGATATGCATGAACCATCTTTCTCTTACAATCACATTAACAACTCTGTGTAATGATAACCTGTCTACAACCAAAATTATATAAAGACATTTTGGGTGTACAGCACTATTAATGATTTTTCAGATTTCTGTTCATACACATAGGCTGTGTGTACTCATTAGAACTGCCTCGATCAGGTACTTATAGCGAGCACCCTTAACCTATCTCTGCAGTAAAAATAAGAAGAATATACATGATTTTCATTAGCATATGAACCATTTACAGCCCCCGCCCATCAGGGCTTGAAGAAATAGATGCGCTGCATTATGCTTACATGCATACCTGAAACCAACCCACACACGATTAATGGTAAACCGCTTAGAGGATCTAAGCCTGCCCAGGCAAGGCGGTGTGAGTCTGCCCATCCATGGTTTAATATAAACCCTATTTGTTTTATTGCACGACAGGGCTTGAGATGTCATTTCATCTAAATCTGTGGTAGAAGTCCCACTAAGTTAGAAGCAATGTCTCCAAAATGACCTTTACAGTGTTAACGGGGACGTTAAACCTCACATAAAACAAAGAAACATAAACGATTTTGGAGATATGAAAGTTTGTACCACATGGATGTGTTATCATTCTGCATAGGATAATGTTCATAGCATAAATTTACATTTATTGTTTGTTCCTGTTCTTCAATATTGACCAAGTGTTTCTTCCTTTACTATGTTTCATGTTTATAATGTCATTTTCTACTCATTGGACTGGTTACATAATTAGTGGTGCCTTCCAATTATTCCTTCTGTTACAAGCTCAACTGCTATACTATTCCATTACACAAACACTTTTCATACATTTATAACAAGACAAATTAGTTCCAAGCTGTGAGTGGTGTGTGGCATGTCTGCTACTAGCCCTTACCAACATATCTGTGGTGTGTGGCATGTCTGCTACTAGCCCTTAACAATATCTACAGTATAACAAGTATGAACCGTATAAAACCATGAATTTTTAGTTGATATTAGCACATGTCACCAATTATATACTACATGATGCCCCAACCTGGGTTTTAACAGCAAGTGAACTACAGGTAAGTTTCAAAAATAAAATATAGTAACCACTATTACCAAAGTGCGCATTTGTTTTCCCTTAACAATTATATTCCCTGCTATCAAATGACAATAATCCTTTCAATACAAAGAAACAAAATACATGCTTACAATATGACATACATAACAAAGCTTTCCTTGCAGACCACCAGTGTTATTTAGTCATGCAATGCAGTTTTTCATTAATTAACCCTTATCATGCTCTTCGCGACAACCTATATCTTTGGAAACAGTGTAGATCCAGATCAGATGGCTTCTGAAGAAGCCATCTGATCAGGATGTACACTGTTTGCCATTCAGTTTATGAATTTGTAGCAATAAATTACATCAAGTAATTTGATTGGTTGATAGACAGAAATGGGTGTGGCTTAAATGAATATTCAGCAAGAAAGAGGGTTAAAATTTCAGTAGTACTCTTAACAGTTTACATAATTCACTAACAACCATATAAAATGGTGTCCTGTTTGGACAATTTACAAGTTCACAATCATGACAATGTCACAAATTATTTCACATTTTTTGATGACTACATATGCATTTCAGCTTCGCACATAGCATATCCAATGCTTACATTTTACATCTTACTGCCTTTCAGACATCATATGCAGTGACCCACATCAGTTACAGCCCTTTCCCTCATGATGTGTCTGGCTGAAAAACCATCACAGTATTTAGCATTGGTATGTCAGTTGCTATCCTGTTACCTTATTCCGTTCACATTTCATTTCCTGTTGTGTTTCTTTTCTATTGTTTCAGTTGCAGTTAATTTTTTTTTTAACGAAATGACAACTCATGCAAAAATGTTCATGTCCGCATCTAGGCTGTGCCTAAGTTCATATTAATTCTCACTGTCTCTTTCGCTGTCCCATCTCCCAAACACTGAGTAAACGGTGAACTTGTAGCTATCAGACCATCTAACAGCTCATGTGCATGCCGTGTGTTTGATGTTTATTGCAGTTGCAGATATAGAAAATGATTTCATAATGTGCAATTCTTTATTTATTTTTTATTTTGAAAACGGAGAGATAAAAAAAAAATCATATGCAATATGATTTCATATGTTTTATATATTTAATAATAACTGTACAATATATAATGGAAAACATAACTAATATATTTTTAAGGATCCAAATGTAACAGTAGAATAAAAAATTCAATGTGGTTTATTGCGTTAAATGTCAAAGATGGCTGCGCCCTGTAAACTTACATGTTTTGTGTGCTTTATTTTATTTTTTGGCGATTTTATGTTTTTATCTCTTGGATTGAAGCGAGATATATTTTCTACAAAAACTGCCTATCACTGGATTAATAACCCAGATGAAATTGTTTCTCATAATGAATACATGCGAGCAGAATTTGAAGGCAAATCGTGTACGGCAGTTCGGATGGAGACGATGCTGCGACACGGTGCCAGGCAACCTGGTTACAAGGACATTAGGAAGATGACTGAACTTCACCAAAAGCTCAAACTCACTGTCACAAACAAACAATTCACATTTTTAAATGATTGGGAAAATCATTTTCCAGAGCATGAGGAGAAAAATCTTGTTGATGTTGGGGAAGATGAGCAGTATGGTATAGGTGTACGCTTTGGTAAAAAACTTAATAAGCTATTTGACGAGGATGTAAACAGGGTGAAATTTATTACATCTAGTAAAGACAGGGCCAAAGAAAGCGCATTTGCTCTATATGAAGGACTGACGGAAGTTGTTCTTCACGAGGCTCAGGACAATCTTGTACCAGAAATCAGAGATGATCTTCTGCGATTCCACACTGTTTGTGGAAAATTCATTGATACAGTTGAGAACAACAGAACATATTTAAAAGAGTATGTTAAGTTTAAAACAAGTCCATTGATGCACAAAGTCTCAGATAGTGTTGCGGGAAGACTAGGAATGGAGCATGCAAGATTAGATGCGGGTAAGCATGTTTACCACACTAGTTTTTCCCCCTAGCTCTTTGGAGCTAGGAATCAGGCACTAGGCACGGTGCCATGCTCCTTTTCTCTAGTGCCATGCTTTTTTTCTAGTGTTGTGCCCTTTTTCACCTAGAGTAAATGGTGCCCTACATTTTGTATATGTACATGTGTACTACACAGTAACATGTTATGTTAAACTTAAGGCAATGCCGGTACCGGACGTCCAGCCTCCGAGTCTGCCCGTCCGGTACCGGACGACCAGCTTACGAGTCTGCTCATCCGGTACCGGACGGCTAGTCAACCCACATAGGAATGGCTAGCCGTCCGGTAGTGAATTTTAGTCTCTCGTTTCATATAGGGTATGGATGTTGAATAGCACTTGTATCATTTTCTGGGTGCTAGATAGTTCCTACTTTGAGACTATGTAACTGTCACTCCGTCATTTTACAAAATAAGACAAATAAACACAGCCGTATCGGTATTGCATAATTGCCTTAACAAATACAGAACCTGTGATAATAACAGTTGTAGTCGTGTTTAATTATTCCTAATATTATTACTATCAATAATATATTTATAAGTACATGTAATTACCAATCGGTAATATCACCTAATATTTCTCATAAGTTTCTATATTTTACTTTTCCTTTCTTAATGTAATTACGGCTTGGAGGTGCTAAACGTTTGATCCAAGCGTCGCGAAAAACAACTAATGCCGTACAAATCATAAAAAATAGGCTTGATGACTTGCAGTTATTTTCCTAAGATTTTAACAAATTTGTTTCCCGATCCAGTTAATAGTCCGAAAGGTGCATATGGAATGACAAACAGTGGAGATCCTGCTTCAGGAGCAGTCTGATCTGGGACTGCATTGTTTGCTGAAGCCTATATCGCCCAATACATAAGAACATTACGGCAATTGCTCTACTCATCTTGTTTCGGAAACATTGGAAGAATCATTGCCTTTATGTGTGCCCTGCTAACAAGATAATTACCCCAATTACTATTTCTTAATAACATTTAAATAATAATAATAATAATAATAATAACAACAACTGTCACAGTACCCGGACAAAGCTTTCAGTACAATAATCTATTGGATCACGGTCAGTTACAGTTACATCCTTTACTGAAATTTAGTGAGAAAATTGCAACAACAGGTGATATGAATACAGTTAGAGTAAATTAGAAATATTTTTATTACATCATAAAGTGGGTAATACCATTTGGAAAGCATACCCTTTATAAAATAAGAGTCTTAAATTTACTACCGGACGACTAGCCATTCCTACCTGGGTTGGCTAGCCGTCCGGTACCGGACTAGCAGACTCGTTGGCTGGTCGTCCGGTACCGGACGGGCAGACTCGTAGGCTGGTCGTCCGGTACCGGACGGCTAGCCACTGCCAAAACTTAAAAGTAGAAATAAACTTACATGTCACATTTTGGTAAAAAAAATCACTGAAAATGACCAAAAATAACAAAGTTATAAATTAATGCCTGTTTAAATGGTGTCGGGACAACTCGGCACATAGCAAACTCGGCACATAGCCAACTCGGCACATAACCAACTCGGCCCCTACAAACTCGGCACATAGCAAACTCGGCCCACAATAGTTATAATGGTTATTAAGCTGTACAGTAATACTTTATTTGCCTGTTTTATTATTATTGTTTTATAATAATTATATGTATGCTTATTAAATAAAAAAAAGTTTTTATTTTTTTTTTTTTTTTTTTTTGCATTTTAAAAAAAAATCATTTAAATCGATCAATAAGCTCTGGATATGACTTAATTGCTACACTAATTATCTGATTAATCAGGCGATGACTAAAGCTGTGAATATGATATTTGGGACTCATTGCCACCCATGATTGCCAGGCCGAGTTGATGGGCGTATTGTCAAACAAGAGATTGCCAAGCCGAGTTGATGGGCGTCTTGTCAAACGATATTTTTTCCTTGTTTTCAGTAAAAATAGGTTGTTGGTGCTTGTTAGAACCACCTCGTCGAGGCTGTTCTAACGAGTACCCACAACCTATGTCTTGTTTTTTTTTAAGATTTATTCGCTGGTAAATTTAAGAAACAACTTAAATATTTGAAACTTAAATAGTTGAAATTTGATTGTAAAAAATCTTCATATTTTGTTTTTTAATAAAGATCTACTCCTTTAAATATTGATGTTTGGTCCCTATTTAGTTGGTCCCTATTTCACAGGTAACTTTAATTTGATTATTTGTTTGGTTATGCAATTACCAAATGAACAATAGATAATTGACCCAAACAGCTAATTATGTGCCGAGTTTGTATAGGCCGAGTTTGTCATGTGCCGAGTTTGTTATGTGCCGAGTTTGTCATGTGCCGAGTTTGCTATGTGCCGAGTTGTCCCACAACCGTTTAAATGATGACTATTTAAGGCACATTTTAGCAATAAATTGTTGCCTATTTGACAGTCACTCTAATCCCCCTGTTTTGTTGTACTTAATTTAATAACTCACTTTAGAAGTCATAATTGTGTTTTTGATAACAGGTGTAAATAACATCAATTAAACAAATTAAGTGTGACTGACCAGTGTTAGTAATCAGGAGCTCACCTACTGTGGTCCATACCTACTGTGGCCCATACACATACCAAACTTAGTACATGTACTGGGTCTGCTTGTTTACAAAACTTACACTTCTTGTCACCAATGGTTACTTAGCAAAAGAAATAGGTAGTATAATTTAGCAATGAAGACACATGGTAAGAGACATTTAGAGATACTGTATGCTCTTTTAGCACATTTTCTGGAACAAGGAAGTGCATGGCTGCACACAAAAATTTAAAGTGCCCTTTTTACATATTTTCTCAAGTTGAAAGTCCCCTTTTTCCCTGACTAGCACCATGCCCTTTTTGGGAGCTCTGGAACACTACACACTAGTCTCAGATGGGAGCTTCATGTATGGATTTGTTGAGTAATTGTATCTCTGTTTGGAGATGAGTTGTAGATCAAATCACAAGGGCGTAGCGGAGTGATTTATCTACTTAAAACTGACCGACCAACTGTACTCAACAAATCACACAATACAGCTGATCTATTTTCATTCTAACACACTAAATGTCGACTAAATACTGTTGTTTCCGTCATAACCTTCATTATTCCGCCATTGTTTAAAGAAATCCGGCCAACACATTTGACTGTAACACATGCAGTTACCTGTTTTTGTAGGTAGCCGGACAAAATCCCCCCGGACAAAATCCCTCCCGCTCATTTTTATAAAGGTGGACAAAATCCCTCACATGTTTTTTGCAAGGTGGTCATAATCCCTCCCACTATTTTTTACAGGGTGGACAAAATCCCTCCTGTGTTTTTTGCAAGGTGGACATAATCCCTCCCACTCTTTTTTACAAGGTGGACAAAATCCCTTCTGTAAATTTTGCAACTAGGACAAAACCCCTCCCGACTGACATCAGTTGGCTACTATTATAGGATCTTTCTCAAGACTCAAATTGCACCAATAATTGCTTGTGGGATCCTCTTTCTTGCATTGAACATTTCCTACAATAGCAAGTTCTTCAAGTGAAAAATCTGATAAGACTGCACAGCCACAATTCATGGGCATTTACCCTTTTGACCAGGCACACATGATAAAGTAGGAAATATTATGCATAGGCTCATTTTTACAATTACAATAGAAAGACCAAGTCTTTGTCAACATTTTAATCGGGCATACAAACAAACATTATTTATTAAATAATTGTTTGTGTCTAACAGCAATGATAACCTTATAGAAAGAATATAAAGATAATTGAGTTAACTGTGGACAGTAATTAGGCAATTAGAAAAAATGATTGACATTAATAGCGCTCAATTAGGCAATTGTTTTTATCTATCTATCTCCATATACTGCCTTACGCCCGCGAGGACATTCTAGGCAGGTGCGCTGTTGAATAGAAAAAGGCAGAGTGTTAAAGAAAAGAAAGGCTAAAAACATAATAGTGAAGGGGATGAAAGATGATAGGTTATGATAGTTCAGATGAGATTAAAATCAGGTTAAAAACAACAACTTTTGGATCTAGGGCCTGGAGTGCTGCAGCTCACTAACTGCGACCTTGAATGACTCGAGGTCTGGTGAGCATACAGCAGTCTCTGGTAGTGCGTTCCACTGGACAATGGCCAGTGGAAAAAAGGAGTACTTGTAATAGTCTCGGGAAGTATGGAGTTGTCGGAATGCCATGGAATGACAGTGCCGTAGACTACTAATGTTAACAGGGTGGATATATTCAGGGAGGGGCACTGCCACAAGACCGTAGACAATTTTGTAGAAAAGACAGAGACGCGCATCTGCCCGTCTCTGTTCGAGTGTCCTCCAACCCAAGCTGTCCAACATTGCAGTGACACTAGACTGGTAGTCATAGTTGCAAGTTGTCCAGCGTGCTGCCCTACGTTGGACTTTTTCCAGCTGGAGTATTTTCTCCTTGGTATGAGGGTCCCAAACGGGGGCGGCGTACTCCAGCTGGGGGCGGACCAGTGTCTTGTAGGCAGTCTCTCGTACCTGCGGATTTTTTGTTCTGATGTTTCTTTTAACAAAGGCGAGGGTCTTGTTTGCATTTGCTGTTATCCGGTCAATGTGGGAGTTCCAGGATAGGCCACTGGAGATGTCAACCCCCAAGTACTTCGCACTGGTGACAACCTCCAGGACTTGGCCGTGTAGAGTGTACACTGTGTTTATCACTTTCCTGGCTGTTGTCACCCGTACTACTTGGCACTTGGATGGGTTGAACTCCATGTCCCACCGATTCTCCCACTGAGATAGTCTGTCCAGGTCAGTCTGTAGTGCCTTCCCATCTTCCGTGCCCCCGACTGTCAGGTAGACGGCCGTGTCATCTGCAAAAAGACGGACCTGTGATGTCAGCTCATCTGGCAGGTCATTGATATAGACAAGAAACAGGATCGGACCCAGAACTGACCCCTGAGGGACCCCAGAGGTTACTGGGACAGATCCTGATTCCTCGCCATCAAGTACCACAGTCTGGGTTCGGTTTCCAAGGAAGGCACGGATCCAGTTTAATGTAGAACCTCTGATTCCATACTGATGGAGTTTCCAAAGGAGTTTGGAGTGATTTACTTTATCAAAGGCCTTTGAAAAATCCAGCAATACCAAATCAGTTTGCTTACCTGTACTCACATTCCTTGCAAGGTCCTCGACCAACATGGTAAGCTGTGTCTCGCATGACCTCTTTTCCCTAAAACCATGCTGTAGATCGTACAGGAGGTCATTCTTATCAAGGTGCTTTACCAGGTGGGAAGCCATTATGTGTTCGAGGGTCTTACAGAGAATGCAAGTCAGTGAAATGGGCCTGTAATTTGCAGCGGATGACTTATCTCCCTTTTTGAAGACTGGAGTTACCTGGGCTTTGCACCAATCGGCAGGGAGCTTTCCTGTAGCTATTGAGCGTTCAAAAATGATTTGAATGATTGGTGCAATTTCCTCTCTCAGTTCTTTTAGTAGAAGGGGCTTAAGTCGGTCTGGTCCAGCTGCTTTTCCAGGTTTCAGGTTTTGAAGGAGTTTCAGTATGCCATTTGCAGAGATACAAAAGTCCTCCATAACTGGGGTTGGATTCAGTACCCCAGGCGGTACCGAGTCAGGACTAATTGTACCACTGTCAGACATATTCTGAAGCTTCATTTTACAGAGTCGAGAGAGTGATAGAGGTTCCTTTGTGGTAAAGACCGAGTGGAACTGCTGATTATGAGCATCAGCTTTCTCGGTTGTGTCAGTCAAGAGTCTAGATCCCTTCTGGAGAGGCGGTGTACCAAGCTGGTCCTGTTTGCAGCTCTTAAGGAATGTGAAAAGTTTTTTACTATCACAGACAGAGTTTGCGTCATTTAGTCCAAGGAGGCCTTCAAGATAGTTATTATAAGAGAGTTTAATTTTGTGTTTTATAGATTTTCGTAGGGATAGAAATTTGTTTCGAAATGTCTGGTCTCCGGTTCTTTTGAATTTTCTGTACAAGTCGTCTCTCCGTCTGATCAGCCTGCGAATTTGCTGGGTGATCCAGGGTAAGGATGATTTACCATGAATCTGTTTAGAGGGGATACACTGTGAGGCAAGAGAGTCAATGGTGGATGTAAAGTCGGTCCAAAGGTCCTCAACAGGTTTGGCAGAGTGATTTTCAAGAAACTTGGTCTGGTAGTCCTTCACCAGTGTTTTAAGTTTGGCCAATCTGCCTTGTTGAATAGGTAGACTTTCCGGGGCTTTTGTCTTTGGACTGTTGGTTTCAGAGCACAGGTAGCAGTGACAATGTCATGGTCACTCAGGCCAGGTAGGCAACCAACCTCTTCTACAAGGGTGGGGTTTGTGGTCAGAAATAAATCGAGGGTGTTTTCGAATCGTGTAGGTTGGTTTACCATTTGGGAAAAGCCGAAATCATGCATTAGGTCTAGAAAGGTATCATAAGTTGATCTGTGAATACAGTCGGGTCTCAGAGTGGGTATGTCATTAGTCCAGGTCAGTTTTGGGAGATTGAAGTCACCGAGTATCCAGATACTGCCCTTGGCATGCTTTCTGACTTTATCTAAAGACCTACGCAATTCCAACAGGCTCTCCTGATCCTCTTCCTTAGGTTTATAGAATGCGCAAATATATAGTGGGTGCGCACCCGCTACCTCCAGCTTAACCCATACCATTTCGCAATTGGTTTTGAATTGGGTCTGTTCAGTACAGATAAGGTCGTTGCGGACAAGTATGAAGACTCCTCCGCTACGGGTCCTGGATTTCCTATCTGCTCGGTATGCAGTATAACCTGGAGGGAAAATTTCACCACTGGAGATATCAGGTGCCAGCCACGACTCAGTGCCAATGACAACATCTGGGTTCTCAGTGTCAAGTAAGCAGTGGAAGTCCGGTATTTTGTTAACAATTGATTGGAAGTTTATGTTGAGGATTTTTAGTTTATTTGGATTTTTTTGTTTCGAGTGGTGTTTCTTTGGTGTAGAGGTCATGTGTGGTAGAGAGCTGTCTAAGACACTAAAACTGTTCTTAGAACAGTCTGATGTTGAGAAGTCTGCAAATAAACTTGTGCTAAAGTTTGGCAGGCCACACTTCAAACAAGTCCAAGAATAACTTGAATGTTCAGCCATGATCTCATGGATGCTGGTATTCATACCCTGGCATTTGATAGCACATTTAAAATACAAACATATTCAGCATGAATGGATAAGGCACTAATTAACAAGAAATGATCATAAATGAATAAATGGGCATAATTTACAATTTCAATAAAATATATTAACTTTTTTAGAGAAAAAAATAGAAGATAAAAAAAAACAACAAAATGGCATTTTTTTGTAAAAATGTGCGGGAGGGATTATGTCCACATTGCAAAAAACATGGGAGGGATTTTGTCCACCTTGTAAAATGTGCGGGAGGGATTATGTCCATGTTGCAGAAAACATGGGAGGGATTTTGTCCACCTATACAAAATTGAGTGGGAGGGATTTTGTCCGGTAGGGTGCGGGGGGGGGGGGGGGGGGGGGGAGTGGATTTTGTTCTCACTCGTTTTTATAACATGCTTGAATGTGTGAAAAAGACGTTACTCTGTCTAACATCAAGGAAACAATCAATGATGTCACAAAACATCATAAAACTGCGACTCTTTGTGTCACGCTTATTCTCCTAGTGATTTGTCACCCAATAAACTTGTATCACTTGGTTTAACCATTGACTATATAGGTGACCAGTGTTAGAACTTAGTGTAGAACTTTGTTAAATCTCCTCTGCTTGCGTTTCAGAGAGCCAGTGTTTGCTGTGGATAGGGAAGGAAACCTTTCAGAATTCTATTTCTCTCTATTACGTACTACACTGGTGCATATATGATATATATAAATGTACATATGATTACCTTTTTTTTCCATACATACCTTAATTGTCTGTTTTCAAGTCTTTTACTCAAAAGCTGTTGTCCTGTCAATTGCTGCAAGTCTCCTTGTGTCAGGTTGGACAGGTTTCTGAAAATGTGACACTGGTATATTTTGAAAGGCTGGACTTTTCAAGAATGACAAAAGTTGTCCAAATAAGCCCATTTTTGGATGTATTTATCCCCATTAATGCTTCTGATCTTGAATTAACGGTAACAAGTATCAAACTGTCACATTCAAATCTGAGTAAAACTACAATCCCAGATTTGAAAGATCTTGCTATATTTTACATGTTTTAGGTGAGCTGAAACTTGTATACTTCCTGTGTACCTTTGAGATGATAATATTTGAGAGAGATGATTGGTGTCAACTGCTAACTGATGAAGAGAGAGAAATACTGGAGTATCATAATGATCTCAAGGTGAGAAAACATAGAATCACATACCGTAATAATCCTAAGTATTGGGACAGATTGGCCTAAGCAAACAGTGAAGGAGCAGTCTGTTCTGGGTCTCTATTGTTTGCCATTCCATCTGCACCTTTTGGACTCCTTGGTGGATCATGAAACAAATTTGTTAAGGTTTTAGGAAAATTACAGCTAGTCCTCAAGGTCACTTGAAGGTGTCTGAATTTTTAGGACTTTGATGGTAAATGAAAAATTTGGTCACACTTTCAGGCTGGAACTGGCTGCTGACAACTGGTTGTGACCAGCCTGTGACGCTGCTGACAACCAGCTGATATAAAACTTGTTTACAACGATTAGGTTTTGACATGATGTGAAAATAGAATTTTTAAGTTATATTTGCTATCGGACGGTCTATTGGTTTCATTGGGCGGCAGGGCTTTAGATGTCATTTCATCTCATTTTCGGGTAAAAGTCCCACAAAATTGGAAGCAGCATCTCCAAAATGACCTGTACAGTGTTGACGGGTACGTTAAATATCAAATCAAACAAAAACAAACACTATTTGCTAACAGAATTTTCCATTACAAATAGAACAAAAACGAATAAATACCGGTAGGCCTGATATCCCTTATATGACAAATTGACTTGTCCAACATATAGCAATGGAAGAGTTTACTGGTATACACTTTAGAAGCAAACTGTTCTTTTAAGATTAGATCAGGTCACAGTAAAGCAGCCTGGGCCCACTTATTCAAAACATCGTTAGCTTAGTCATCATTAGTCGTCAAATTGTTAACTGTTCTAGTAAGTACAATGTCTAATACAGTGGTATTAGCTGCTTGCATTTTTCAGCAAAAATATTGGCATATTTGTCACATTAAATGCTCAAAGTTTTAAGGATATGTTAACTAACAATGTCGTTAGTTTTGGGCAACTCGGCCCAGAAAGTAATAGAAACTGCCACGCTCGTAATACACCGAAACCTCTTTATAATACGTTTATTGAAGTCCAAAGCAAAAACAAAAAAAATAATAATAATAAAAAAATGGACTTGCTGTAATTCTCCTAAAATTTTAACAAATGTTTTACAATCCTGCAAGGAGTCCTAAAGGTGCAGACAGAATGGTAATGATCAGACTGCTTCCAAAGATGCAGTCTGATCCGGGTCTGCACTGTTTGCTTAAGCCTATCTATCCAGATATTTAGGATCATAATGGTGGTTTACCAACTGTGTTATTTTTAACAAATGTTTAAAAAAACAAAGCTCATGTTTCTACATGTATATTATCTACATGTATATATTTTAGGGATCTATCTTTAAGCTGTGTTATCCAAGACCATGTTATATGGAACAGTATAAAAAGAGGTTTACATTTATGTGGAAGTATCTCCGAGCGGTATCCAGTTGGTATGCCATAAATACTGGGGCAGAGGACTAAGGCTGACACGATTAATCGTATAATCGATGAATTGATCAATAAATTCCACAAAAATTATTATCAGTACTGATTTGCTTGTAATCGATTATTTGATAAGTGCAATTTACTACCCAAACCTGTGCCTAAAATAGCTGGATCAGTGGCAAACAGTGCAGATCCTGATGAGACGCCGCATGTTGCGGCATCTCATCTGGGTCTACACTGTTTGCTCAGGCTTGCTTGTTCAAATATATATGGTAAAGTGCAACATATGATAAGAGTTCTGCTCAGACAGAAAACCAGACAGGTAATATTATGACAAAAACCTTAGCGATTACAAATTGATTATCGATCGCAATGACAGGTCTGATAATCGATTATCTTTTCAGCTCCGATTAGCCAGCCCTACAGAGGACCCATATCAGAGTGATCTTGAAATTGGTACAGGAACCAGTGCTTCAGCTGAAGTGCACGACATGCCGGATGCTTTTAGCTTTATGAGTGTTACCATATATGGGTATGGTGGCCATTTTGGTCATGTGACCTGGACCTAAAACGGTTCCCCAAATAAATGTGCCTTATCGTAAGGAGCAAAAATATATCTTATACTTTAGTACTGTATTCTGAATCGTTTGCAGGATAAAATGCATTCTCACTTTTCCAATACAAAAGCATATTTGTCAAAGTTGACCTAGGCACAAAGAAGGTCAAGGTCAACCCAAGGTCACCATTTTAGCAATTTATGATGGGCCTACGTCCCAGATGCTATTTATCAAGTTTCGTGGAAATCTGCCCAGTGGTTCTGGAGAAGACTATTTTTGAAGGGTTTTTACCATATATGGCTTGGCGGCCATTTTGGTCATGTGACCTGGACCCCATGAGCAAATTTTGGTTTCCCCCATCCCATAGAGGCTCCATATGAAATTTGACTTCAATCGACCCAACGGTTTCCAAGGAGAAGCAGTTTGAAAATTTTCACATTTTTCAGCTTGGCGAGGCTATACTAAATGGAATGTAATATTTCACAAGTTCATTGGTAAGATCTCATTGATATCTATCAGTATGCCAAAAATTGTTTAAATATTCCAAGCGGTTAAGTCACCATCACCAATTTTCACAAACAGGTTACGGACGGACAGACGGATGGACAGACAGACAGACAGACAGACAGACATACCATATATGGCTTGGTGGCCATTTTGGTCATGTGACCTGGACCCCATAAGCAAATTTTGGTTTCCCCCATCCCATAGAGGCTTCATATGAAATTTGATTTCAATCGGCCCAACGGTTTCCGAGGAGAAGCAGTTCGAAAATTTTCATATTTTTCGCCTCGGCGAGGCTATACTAAATGGAATATAATATTTCGCAAATTCATTTGTTAGATCCAAAATTGTTTAAATATTCCAAGCGGTTAAGTCACTATCACCAATTTTCACAAACGGGTTACGGACGGACCCAAAGAAGATCAAGGTCAACCCAGGGTCACCATTTTAGCAATTTATGATGGGCCTACGTCCCAGATGCTATTTATCAAGTTTGTGGAAATCTGCCCAGTGGTTCTGGAGAAGACTATTTTTGAAGGGTTTTTACCATATATGGCTTGGCGGCCATTTTGTTCATGTGACCTGGACCCCATGAGCAAATTTTGGTTTCCCTATCCCATAGAGGCTCCATATGAAATTTGACTTCAATCGGCCCAACGGTTTCCGAGGAGAAGCAGTTCGAAAATTTTCACATTTTTGCCTCGGCGAGGCTATACTAAATGGAATGTAATATTTCGCAAGTTCATTGGTTAGATCTCATTGATATCTATCAGTATGCCAAAAATTGTTTAAATATTCCAAGCGGTTAATTCACTATCACCAATTTTCACAAACGGGTTACGGACGGACAGATAGACAGACCATATATGGCTTGGCGGCCATTTTGGTCATGTGACCTGGACCCATGAGCAAACTTTGGTTTCCCCCATCCCATAGAGGCTCCATTTGAAATTTGAATTCAATTGGCTCAACGGTTTCTGAGGAGAAGCAGTTCGAAAATTTTCACATTTTCACATTTTTCGGCTCGGCGAGGCTATACTAAATGGAATGTAATATTTCGCAAGTTCATTGGTTAGATCTCATTGATATCTATCAGTACACTATCACCAATTTTCACCGACGGGTTACGGACGGACGGACTGACAGACTGACAGACTGACAGAATGACCGAATGACATAATGACACGGTGATTTTAGGGCACTCTTAGAAATTAACCGACTGCTTTTTTGCGGGTCGTGCAATTTGGATAAGCATCTGCTGTACATGTTCGTTGTTACATGTAGCAGTATTTGTATGAAAATCTAGAATAAGTTACATCATTAGTGGTGTGCAAGCTACATGTATGATAACTGGTTTGATGTAAGTCAAAGGGGAGCAACTATAATTTAAATATATTCAAATTGTAGATAACACAGTTGGAGAACTTTATGAAAATGTCTGCATTTTGTCAGCTTTATGTTAATAGGGTTGTCATGCATTTTTGGTATGATCACTTTCTATTTAATTTTTTTACCACATTAACAAGTCTGTATTATCTGGTCATTGACACCCTGGAAATATATTTTAACCCTTATCCTGCTGTTCACGACAACCCCAACCTTTGCAAACAGTGTAGATCTGGATAGCCATCTGATCAAGATCTACACTATTTGTCATTCAGTTTGTGAATTTGAACAAATCTATTATATCAAGTAATTTGATTGGTTGATAATCAGAAATGGGAGTGTCTTGATTAATTTATGCAGTGGGATAAAGGTAAACATTATATTCTCCTTACTTTTTGTTCAAACAGTCCGTCCATCGATTGGGGCTTGAAGAAATAGATGGGCTGCATGGTGCTTCCGTGCAAAGCTGAATCCGGCTGCACACGAGTACTGGTAAACCACTTAGAGGATCTAAGCCTGCCCAGGCGAAGCGGTGCGAGTCGGACCATCCATGCTTATAAACCCTATTTGTTTCACTGGGCGACAGGGCTTGAGATGTCATTTCATCTCATCAATGTCTCATAAAAGCCCCACAAAATTGGAAGCAACGTCTCCAAAATGGCATATACAGTGTTGGCGGGGACGTTAAACCTCAAATCAAACAAACAAACAAAGATTTGTCTCTGACAGGTGATTAGAAGGTTGCTGATTCAATCCCTGTCAGGTCAGGAACATTCTTTCATGAAGAGTGATTTTGAAATATCTTCTGTAGTTCTCTCCCTTCTGCTGATTCAAGAGGAGTAATTCCCAATTTTTGGCAAAATCCTCTATCATTTTAGAAGTACATGTACAACAACTAAACTAGTAATTTTGCTAAAAACTAGCATAATTATGGATTGTACAAGAACATTTAAAAATGTGTCCACAACTTAACCATTATCCTGCTAAACAGGACAACCCTACCTTTGCAGTCAGTGTAGATCCTGATCAGATGGCTTCTGAAGAACAAATCTGATCAGGATCTACAGTTTGTCATTCTGTTTGGGAATTGAATATTACATTAATTAATTTGATTGATTGACAGTAAGAAATGGGTGTGGCTAAATTAATTTATTCAACAGGGTAAGGGATAAGTTTATCATCACAGGAACAAGTCCATGAAATGAACACCCCCTTAACCCCACTTTATATAGAGAAAACTTGGGTTTACGGGGGTTTACCTTATTTTTCTTATTTCGGCTCCAAGACATAGGTTGTGGGTACTGGTTAGAACCGCCTCATTGAGGCCGTTCTAACGAGCACCCAAAACCTATGTTTTAAATATGAATAAGAAAAATAGCAAAGATTTTCATGGAAAAAATAACCATTTTGGAGATATGAAAGAATGCATTACATCACACGGATGTGTTGTCATAATGGCCAATCAAAAATCAGGCTTAGCATCCATCGGTTCTAACGAGCACACACAACCTATGTTTGCAGTATAAATAAGAAAAATATCACAGATTTTCTTCAGAAAAGTAGCCATTTTGGAGATATGAAAAATGAACTATGTCGCACGGGTGTGTTATCGTTATGTTCAGCTTATGATGGTTCATACATGCACATCTGGATTCTGTTGTTCAAACTAACAGTGTTGTTAGTTAACATAAAAATTTTGATCATATTAAATGGCATACCAACTAATATTTTTGCTGAAAATTCAGCAAAAATAACAGTCTATTAAATATATGGAACTTGTTAACAGTTTTAACACTGACAAGCTTGTTAAGCTAACAGTTGCTTTGAACAATTGTGTCCAGGGCCCAGTTGTTCAAAGCTTTGTTAGCTGAACAAGCTCATTAGTCGGCCGCGCCCATTGGGGCTTGAAAAAATATATGGGCTGCATGATGCTTCCATGCAGAGCTGAAACCTACCCGCACATGAGTACTGGTATGCCCAGGCAAAGCGGTGTCAGTCGGCCTGTCCATGCTTATAAACCCTATTGGTTTCATTGGGCGGCAGAGCTTGAGATGTCATTTCATCTCAATGTCGGGTAAAAGTCCCACAAAATTGGAAGCAGCATCTCCAAAATGACCTGTAGTGTTGACGGGGACGTTTAACCGCAAATCAAACAAACAAAAGCTCATTAGTGGTCATACTGTTAACTGTTCTGGCAAGTACAATATCTAAAATTTTGTTATTTTTGCTGAAAAAAATGTGAGTAGCTTTTGCATATGCAAAAGCTACTCACATTTTTTTCAGCAAAAATATGAGTGTATTTGCCATATTAAATTATCAAAGTTTTAATGATACGTTAACTAACGACATGGTTTTTTGAACAACTGAGCCCAGGTCTCTAGTTCTCAGAAAGAGTTTATGTTTTTACTAGTATAATAATGCTTGACAACCATTAGTCTTTTATTTTGTAGCAATACTGGAAGAAGGCCTATGGGCACCCAATCATAGGAAAGATGGCCTGTCCTCTGGTGGAAAATATCTTTAAAAATATGGACAAAACCATTGGAAACATGCTTAACAATATGAAAAGAAGGTGAGTGAACAATATCACACTTGAATATGTCTTTTAATATTGCACCTGAACATATGTTTGGAGACCAACTGAGTGGACAAACACATCATCTTAAGCCATTATATTAATAAAAATATTAAAAAAACTTGTATAAATTAAGCCTATCTATTATTGCAATTTTATGTGGGCAAACAAAATAGATTTAATCAATTTAGTTTGCTGGCTGTCAATAGCATCATGTTTACAAGTTTGGAAATGAAAACCCCACTTTATATAAAGAAAACTGGGGTTTACTGGGGTATACATTATTTTTCTTATTTTTGCTCATATACATAGGTTCTGGGTATTTGTTAGAAATGCCTACATACCCTAAAAAGGGTTTTATCAGTTATCCCCTATATTAATTGCATTGTAACATACTGACCTGATAAAGATATGCTATTTCGGGACAAGTGAGCTTTATCAGATCAATGTGATATTGCACTTCTATGAACTGGACTACTGGAAAAAAATGGCAAAACTGTAGTAGTGTACAAGGGGATTAACTCATAAATAGAATACCAGATTTGTGTCATTTGATATCAAGTTTATCAGACTCGGCTTCGAGAATGCAAGTAGAATCACTCTGCAAACCTCGCGATTGTGCAAGCATTCTCAAAGTATTGCCTGATCAACTTGATATCACATGACAAGAACTGGTATTCTCTATTTATACTGTGGATGTTTCCTCCATTCACCAAATACTTCACCATGATGAAAAATTAATCTCAGTATGCTACACTCTTTCCCTATGTTCTGCCATTTGTGTTGCATGTGTTTTTTACTATGGATGCAGAAGCAGAATTGAAACGTATAGATCCAATTGAAAAGTATAGATCCTGAAGCCAGATAATCTGTATGATAACTGGTTTCAGAGAAGGACATATCTGGGTTCAGCATGGTGAGCATTAACATAAAAAGTCTATTCTTTTATTTCTGCATAAAATATATATTTTTTGTATAGGTTAGAATCGCCTTTACTCATTGAGTACCAGAAACCCCTAAAAGGGTACCTTGGCAAACAGTGCAGGCCCAGATCAGACGCCGCAGAACACGGCGTCTGATCAGGGCCTCCACTGTTTGCTAAAAGTTCAGCCATTTTCCTAATTAATTTTGAAGAAAACACAACCTGACACCCCTAAATTTTGAAATGAACACCTGCTATATATAAGGAGGAAGATTCCATTTGGTACAAAAAGGGTTAATAGCAGTTCCAGCAAGTACATGTACCTACAACAAACGTTTTCATGAACATCACGAAAACATGCCATTATAATTTGACCCCATTGAAGACCTCTTTCATATAGTAGAACTGGGGTTTACAGGGGTATACATTAGTTTCCTTATTTCTGCTCAAAACCATACATTTTGGGTACTCGTTAGAACTGCCTCCTTGAGGCGGAATGAGTGCCTCTCTTTGAGAATGATGTTTCTAATGAGTGCCCACAATCTTGGCTTTGAGCAGAACTATTAAAATATCAGAATTTTTTATCTGAATTTTTTGGATGTTAAATTTTCAATATATTTGAATAGGTGTGTTTTCATAATGAGACATAAGAAAGACTATGCCTTAGACCTACAAAATGACATGTAGAACTTGCCAAGCTTCAGGTCAATCCGTGTGTGTTTGCAGCTTTTGCATATGGCCATTTTGTGGGAAAGTAACTGTCCATATGGCCTTCCTTTGTTTAGGTTTCCATTATGGTCTGGTCGCTTAATGTTTGTATTTCTTTCCCTTTGGTGTCTTTTATGGATGGAGTAAGTTAATTGTATCAATTCCTGATCTTTGTTTTACTTCTACTTTGCAAATTTTTTCAGCAAAAAATATTAGTATAATTACGAAAACATGCCTATACCAATACATTGTAAACTTTACCTCCGAAAAATTGAATTTTTTTTAGATGAACATTGTGATATTTTTCTTAGTTCTGCTCAAAATACAGATTGTGTGTACTCGTTAGAACCGCCTCATCGAGGCGGTTCTAACGAGTACCCACAATTTATGTTTTAGAGCAGAAATAAGAAAAATAAGTTTACCCCTGTAAACCCCAGTTTTACTGCGTAAAAGTGGGGTTCAAGGGAGTCAAAATTATATAGGCGTGTTTTCGTGATGATTTGTCAAATTTAATGCTAATTTTAATGGTATGTCAACTAACAGCATCATTAGTTTTGAACAACTGGGTCCAGATTGTTTACTATAGCAAGTACAGTATCTGATACTCTGGAATTTTGGCAGGAAAAATGTAACTAGCTTTTGCCAAAATAGTAGTATATTTGCCATATCAAATGATCACAGTTTCAATAATAAATTAACATTATAAAGTCATTACTAGTTTGGAATACCGTATTCGCCCTAATTACCGCACTGTGCGCTTAGTTTTTTCAAAATCGTGTCATAAAATCATGGTGAAAAATCGACCTAATTAGCGCACACTTGATACGAAAACAACAGCTTCCAAGATGATGCATACTGATATTTAATGGGATGGAAAAAGATACTTAAACATTGCCTTCACTGTTGGAAATAATAATGGTAAGTTTTACTATGAGAGCTTCAAGGGGAGATTACTGTAAAGTGTGCGCTTATGCATTTCCTTTTCAAAAATAGCTTTGGTGTGCGCTTATAGGAGCATGTGCAGTTATTAGGGCGAATACGGTAATTGGGTCCTGTCGCTGAAAACTAGTGACAATGGTAGTTTTTATTACGATAATGCACCCATGCGATATAGTGCATTTCTTCACATCTCCAAAATGGCTACTTTCTGATGAAAACCCATGATATTTTCTTATTTATACTGCAAACATAGGTTGTGGGTGCTTGTTCCAATCACCTCATTGAGGCGGTTCTAAGGAGTTAAACCTATGTCTTGGAGCAGAAATAAGAAAAATAATGTATACCCCTGTAAACCCCAATTTTCTCTATATAAATTAGGGTTTATGGGGGTGTTCATTTCATGGACTTGTTCATGTGATGTGATGTATATCATTGCAATGTTGATTTGTAATTACTGTAAAACACTAAAATTTGGCAGCAGCAAATTTTTGTGGTTTTTATGAGTGGACCTCTCAGCGGATGTTTATTTTTGCGGTTTTGCAATTTCGGAAATAAAAAATAAATCTGTGATTTCTGACGTAGCATGTGTGTCTTATGCATTGGAATCCTACACGGTGATTTGCAATTCATACACGGTGATTTTAAACTGTTTTCCAACTATGTCTGTGCTGTTCTTGTTTGATTGAATACAAATCAGTCCTAATGTTATTAAATTACTCAAATAAACAAGTTATAATTAGTTGTAGTTTTCTTTCTTGCATTCACGCTTTTGCACTCATAATGTCGGACTTGGTGTACTCCAAGACAAAGCTGCCAACCAATTACCAATTATTCGTGCAATTTTGACAATTACAGTCAAGATGAATTGGCTTTTATTTAACCCTGTTGAGCAAGCTAAATGACTTCATAATTGACTTGTTAAGCAACGTGAAAGACTTGATAAATTATCTTTTACTTTGTTAAGATAGAATAGTTTTTAGCTACTCTCCCTAACAGTAAGCTCTACTTCTAAAAAGTAAATACACATTTTTTCTTTTGCAACAGATAATACCCTTGACTGATTGACGTTTTATTTCTCTATATCATGCTAGTGGGAATAAACTTTCTGCCAGTTTGATCTTAATTGGCGATATTTTATTTTTGCGTTATTTCCTTGACCGCCTTTGACAGCGAAATATATGTGTTTTATGGCATGTCTATCATACACTGATATTTTTGCTGGCTTTTGCATTTGCAAAACTCTGGTATTTCTGCTGAAAAAAATGTGGGTAGCTTTTGCATTTGCTACCCACATTTTGTTCAGCAAAAATACCAGACTATTGCATATTGTACTTGCTAGAGCAGTTAACATTTTGCCTGCTTACAATCTCTTTAAAGTATCGATGCTTTGAACAACTAGATGTTTGTTTTTCAGAGGAGATGTGGCTACATTCTATTTTGGCCATGCAGAAACCCTGGCTCCATTGTATGCTGCCCTAGGACTCTTCAATGACTCAACACCACTCATGTCTACTAACTATCATGAGATGAGAAACAGAAAGTTTAAATCTAGTCAGATCCTGCCATTCTCTGCCAATATAGCATTGATTCTATATGACTGTAACAATGGAGTAGGATCTCAGAACTCAGAACCCACCGAGGAGAAGTTTGTGTTACGTGTGTATGTTAATGAAAAACCCGTATTAGTACCAGCTTGTGATGACTATGTGTGTAGATATAAGGATGTGAGAGATAGTTATATACATCATGTGGACCACTGTGATTTCAAGTCTTCCTGTAGTTTAACAAAGCATGATGAGTTATAGCAGTCAAAGCTCACTTTGTGTCTGAATGGTCATTTGAAACATAACAAAAGTTAAACCAGCCATACCTTTGCAAATAGTGTAGATCCAGATCAGATGGAGAAGTCATCTAATCAGGATCTACACTTGTTATTCAATTTGTTGATTGAATGAATACATTAAATCAAGTGATTTCATTGGTTGATAGTCAGAAATGGGTGGGACAAACTCAATTTATTCAGAAGGGCAAGGGTAAATAAAACACTCATGAAGGTCTCTGTAAACTCTTACCATAAACACGACCATGTAATGAGCACCCCAGCAAAGCGCATTCTATATTCCAAAATAACCTAAATAGTGTTGACAGGGTTGCAAAATCGGAACACAAACTAGCAAACAAGTATAGGAACTTACAGTATATGTAACGGTTGCTTTACTTGTAACACTGTGTATGTAGTATGATGTTTATGGTGTTAAACTCTTCATTGCAACAGATAAGGTTCGTAGTTTTTGAAGGCTAGGTTTTGTCACTTCTCCATAAAAACCTATATTGTGGGTATTCATTGGAACCAGGTGGTTCCAATGAGTCCCCACAATATAGGTTTATATGGAGAAATAAGGATAAATAAAAAATAATAAATCCTTCAGTTATCATAAAATACCTTATGCTCACGCACACAATGTCATAAGATTATAAGAATCTTATATGGGTCTGATGGGTGGATGGAACAATCTGTCCCGAGGGTCACTGTCTGGCATCACGTGGGAGGGACAGATTTTTCTATCCACCCCTCACACCCATATATGATTCTTTTTCTTGCATACCTTCCATTTCTTAGCACGGATTTTTAATGGTGCTGTCACTTCGGTAACCGACGTCCACCATATTATGATGTCAATACAGGAATGTTTAGTGATGTCACATAATATGCTGTGACGTCAACCATAACGACGGTGTGTATGAGGTCGTATTCAACCAGTGCATTTATCAAACACGTCTGGGTAAGAACCATAGGGTTTGAACAGAATTTCTATTCCAAGCTAAAACTATGGTTTTCCTGATCTGGTGTGCAAGAAAAAAAAATACACATCAGCCTCTTTTTATATCACAGCTCATCATAACACGATTTGGATATGACACACTTTCCAGAAGAACATTGATAGTTTATAAACTATATAATAAATGACAATAAATGGTCATTTTTCCATAGATACAATTTAATCTTGTACCAGAAACCCTAAAACGGGTAATTGACAAATAGTGCAGGTCCTGATCAGATGCCACAGAACCTGGCTTATGATCAGGGCCTACACTTTGCAAAAAGTTCAGCAATTTTCCAAAATCAATTTTAAAGATAAGACAACCTGTCAACCCCAAATTTTGAAATGGACTCCTGCTATATATAAAGAGGAGGTTTCAATTGGGTACAAAATGGGTTAAATAAATTTGTTTGGTAATATCTTTGTTGTTTAACAAACAGTTTTTGCTTTGGATCCAAGCAATAGTGTAATACAGAGGTTGTACTGTATGTGTGGTCATGTACCATTATACTGCTAGAGTTCTTGAATCATTATATTGGCGATTCTGTTTGAATAGAATGTCCTGTTATCAAATCCATGGAAGATATCTGTTGTCGTGGCTCTTGGAGTGACATTTTTTATGATCAACCATTTGCATGATCATCATTTGAACAAGTCCGTGAAATGAAGACCCTTTAAACCCAACTTTATATGGAGAAAACTGGGGTTTACAGGGGTTTACCTTATTTTACTTATTTATTCCCCAAGACATAGGTTGTGGGTACTCTTTAGAACTGCAGTTCTTATAAGCACCCAGAATCTATGTGTGGGTACTCATTAGATCCACCTCAATGAGGCAGTTCTAACGAGCACACAGAACCTATGTTTGCAGTATAGTTAAGAAAAATATCACAGATTGTCATAGAAAAGTAAACATTTTGGAGATGTGAAATAATGTACTCTGTCACACGGGTGTGTTAGCATAATGTGTTAAGCCCATCATGTTAACAACACCCTTGTTAACCCATTGTATACTGGTGGACCCTTCCATTGCTTTATGTTGGACCAGTCCATTTGTCATATAAGAGGTGTCTGGCCTATTTTTGACTTTTATTCTATATTTGATGGAAAATTCTGTTAGCAAATAGTGCAGACCCTGTTCTGATGCCACGTTCTGCGCCATCTGTTCTTGGCCTGCACTGTTTGCAAAGGTACCCCTTTAGGGGTTTCCCACAGGCAACAGGTTAACCACACTTAACAAAGAGAGAAGTAGAGTTTACAGGGCTCATAAGGAAACTTTGTATACTTAGTGCATACAGAAACAAAGCTCTTTTCTGGCTGTTCTGGTCTTTCACCTGTACTTTTTCTTCATGAAAATGAGTTTCAGTGTGTGTGTGTGTGTGTGTGTGTGTGTGTGTGTGTGTGTGAATTCGGGTTTAACGTCACTTTCAACAATTTTTCAGTCATATCACGACGGTGTCTGGTTGCGACAGGGAGCTCAATGCTCACTTTTATAGTGCTGCCTCACTGAAGTATCATGTCCCAGACACATTACATGATACCACACCCAGTCAAATTATCCTGACACTGGATCGACCAGTCCTAGCTCTACCCCATAAATCTGAGTGCCAAGCGAGGAGCAGCTAGTTCCATTTTTAACGACTTTGGTATGTCGCAGCCCGGGATCGAACACGTGACCTCCCGTTCCCCGGAGCGGACACTCTACCAACTGAGCTATCGGGGCCGGTGAGTTTCAGTGCAACCATATTGATGTACATGGTAATAAAGAAAGCAGATTTTGTCTAAGGGCCATTAGAAGTACAGGACTTAGTGTTTCACCTTCAGCCCCTTTGCTGTATTGAATAGCTGAATGAAAGAATTTTTCCTAACAATTTTAGAATATGAAATAATAAATAGCCATATAGCATATTGTTATCAATTTTTCTATAAAAGGGTTATCCTTTGGAAGCAAATTCTACTTCTTGAATAAAGCCTATTCCACTTCTTGAATAAATCCCAGAATGTGTTTTATTGATCCACAGTGGTGGGATCATGCAAATAACAGGTTTGTGAAATGAATCTCAGTTGTTTACTTGTGCCTTTTCTGTTCTATTGAGAAATGTTATGAGTTGTTTTTAATAAAATGTTTAAAATGATTGTGATTGTTTCTTATCTTTGTAAGCATGTACAGTAAAATTCCTATGTTAAGACCACCTTTGGGACTGTTCAAAAGTGGTCTTTTAGACCACTTTTGAACAGTCCCAAAGGTGGTCCCTGACTAGAGGACACTGTTTGCAGAAAATACAAAGAAAGAATAACTACACTCACCTAAATAAGCTTTTTAAATCAGAATAATAGAAGTGAAGGCAATGATTATAAGTCTTAATTTTAGGTGGTCTTAATAGCGGAATTTCACTGTATATATTTAAACAATAAGTGGTGTTCCAGCTTCAAAGTATATTAACTATGATCTTAGGTGACATTTTTAGCTCACCTGAGCCAAAGGCTTGTGTGAGCTATTAGAATGCCAAATGCTCCTGTGTCCATCCACTATTTCAATTAACTATATCTCTAATATAAGCTGGCCAATCTTCATCAAATTTCATTTGAAGCATCATCAGGTGGGGAAAGGCTGCATTAGATTTTGGAACTGAACAGATTTGAATTCTGGTTTTAGTGGCAACATATAGCTCCAACAGATGTATAATTGGAAAAACTTCAAACATCTTCTTCTCTGAAACCATAAGGCCCAGAGCTTTGATATTTTGTATGTTGTTATGTTGAGTGGTCAACTACATAAATCCTGCTATTCATGCCCCTGGGGTCCAAAAATGATCAGGAATCGATACACTTAACGCACAGCTCCCATCAGAGACACCAAGGGAAAGAAACACAAACATGAAACAATTAGACCCTAATGGAAACATCACTAGCGGAAAGCCAAGAGGACAGTTACTTTCCAACAAAATGGCCAATTGGCTATCCAAAGCAAAGTAATATAAGTGATACACACACTCCAAGACAAGCCATAACAAAAACAGACCACAACAGAAGAACAGCCTTGGAATGCTCAGTGAAACGAGTTTCACTGGAGGGCTTAAATGGATTTTACGTGGCCACAATCCTCACCCTTACTTCCATCGCGATTTTGACAAATAATTTGTTCAGTCTGCATGAAGGCCTCCTAACTCTTCAGTGCAACATCTCCTTGAACACAAAAATCAATCAACCACAGAGATGAAACAACATTGAGGAATAGACAGCAAGAAACCACTAAAATGTTGGAGCAAAAGAAACCCAAAAGTTAAGACTCTGATGGGCCCAACCAGAGACAGAGCATCAGGCAGCAACCAAGATTACATAAAATTAGATTCTCTCTAATTCTCAGTAAGCCTTTATGCTGAAACCATCATAGAATCTGAGGCCTGACCCACCAGCGAGCAATTAAAGAGGGAAGCAAAGTTGTCAACCGTGATAGGGTCAACCTCCATGCATGCAATCTGTCGTATAACATTTATGTTGTCTCCAATCTTTTTATATCGAAGAATGATTTTATGAAATTGGGTGCTGAAGTCATTGCAATTATATGTTTTTCTGAACTTATATACTAAGTCAGCATAAAATTTGGATTCCGATACACCTTGTTGCAGAAGAGATTTAAGTCCAACATTGAAATTTGAAATTAAATCGGAATGAGGTCTATAAAGTTTTGAAAAGGCTTTGCGTAGTATATGAAACAGATAACCCTGATTAAGAAGTTTAGCAGTTAACAATTTATTATGAGTGTTGAAGTCAGTTACATGATTAGACACTCTGGCAAATCGAATTAATTGGGAAATATAAACGCCATAGGATGCCGCAAAAGGAACATCACCATCATGGGAGGTCTGGTTGAGCCCTGGGGTGGGGTGTTGTTTGGTCCCCTGCACCGGACCCGGTCTATATTCGGCTATGAACGTCAGTTCAGTGCCTTAATTTAATTGGGCGGGGAGGTGCAATTATGCCTCACTGGGGGGCTCCGTCGGCCTGCTTTCTGTTGGGGTTTGTTTGTGCGGTGCCTTGCTGGTGATTGGGGTGGAATCTGTCAGGGGATGTTTGGGGTGGAAGTGGTGGTGGGGGTTGTTGTTTTATTTTATTTTATTAGCTCACCTGTCACATAGTGACGAGGTGAGCTTTTGGGATCACTTTTTGTCGGTCGTCCGTGCATGTGTGCATAAACTTTTTCTTCAAACAACATCTCCTCCTGAACCACTGATCGGATTGTGACCAAACTTCACAGGAATGAGCCTTAGGTGGTCCCCTTTCAAAGTTGTTGAAATGGTTCCGGTCTGTTGCACATCTAGGTCACAGGAGCTAAATATATATTTTTTTTAATAAAAAATTAAAACATATTCTCTGAAACCGCATGGTCCAGGTCTTTGATATTTGGTATGAAGCTTCATCTAATGGACCGCTACCAAGATTGTTCAAATTATAGCCCTGGAGCCAAAAATGACCCTGCCACGGGCCCTTGGATTTTATATAGGCTTATATCGGGAAAATCTTCATCTAGTGGACGTCTACCAAAATTGTTCAAATTATAGCCCTGGTGAAAAAGATGGCTCCGTCCCGGGGCCCTTTGGTTTTACATAGGGAAAAATCTTTAAAAATCTTCTTCTTTGAAACCGCAAGGCCCAGGTCTTTGATATTTGGTACGAAGCTTCATCTGGTGAACTTCTACCATGATTGTTCAAATTGTAGCCCTGGGGCCAAAAATATCCCCGCCCTGGGGCCCTTTGGTTTAACATAGACTTATATAGGGAAAATCTTTAAAAATCTTCTCTGAAACCACAATTCTCAGATCTTTGATTTTTGGTGTGAAGCTTTATCTAGTGGACCTCTATCAAGATTGTTCAAATTATAGCCCAAGGGCCTAAAATGCCCAACTTGGCCGTTGAACTCCAATACAAACAAACAATCCCTCCAGCGATTGAAATCGAGGGAAGAAGATGTATAGTGGGGACTGGAGGAATGTATGTGGGGTTTCCGGGGCGTGACTGACACCTGTGGCAGTAGATTTGCATGTCAGGCGAAAAGTGATGGCCCTGATTAGTCACCACATTGTGTTGCCACTGGTTGTGGTATCATTGTTTGCCCGCCCGCATCCCAGTGGAGGGATGCTTTACTTAACTTGTGCTTTATTTATTTGTTTTTGGCTTATCAGAATCAAGCTTTAGTTGTTTTACAGTATTTACAGAGTTTATTTTGAGTTGTTATAAATTGTGATTAATATACTGTCACATGGTGGCCCATGATTATGTCTCCCCCGAAAAAAAAATTTTCGGGGAGACATTGTTTTTCCCCCGGGCGTCTGTCTGTCCGTCTGTCACACTTTCGTGTCCGCTCCATAACTTGAAAACCGTAAAAGCTATCTTCACGAAACTTCGAATAAATATTAATCAGCATTAGACGACGTGCAGTGCGCAAGAACTATAACTCTCGCATTTATACTTTTTGAATTATCTCCCTTGGAAGTTTGTCGGTATGTATATATGTATGGGCAAATCATGTCCGGTCAATAACTTTCTTATTTTCTGATGGATTTTAAAATTACTTGGCAGAAATATTAACAACCATAAGACGATGTGTGGTGCGCATGAGGCAGGTCGGTACCTCAAAGGTCAAGGTCATACTTAGAGGTCAAAGGTCAAAAAAGGGGCATTTTTTCTTATTTGGTCAATAACTTTTTTATTTTGAGATGGATTTTAAAATTACTTGGCATAATTATTAACAACCATGAGACGATGTGAGGTACGCATGAGGCAGGTCAGTACCTCAAAGGTCAAGGTCATACTTAAAGGTCAAAGGTCAAAAAAGGGGCCTTTTTTCCGTATTTGGTCAATAACTTTCTTATTTTGAGATGGATTTTAAAATTACTTGGCATAATTATTAACAACCATGAGACGATGTGTGGTGCGCATGGGGCAGGTCACTACCTCAAAGGTCAATGTCATACTTAGAGGTCAAAGGTAAAAAAGGGGCTTTTTGTCGTATTTGGTCAATAACTTTCTTATTTTGAGATGGATTTTAAAATTACTTGGCATAATTATTGACAACCATGAGACGATGTGTGGTGCGCATGAGGCAGATCGGTACCTCAAAGGTCAAGGTCATACTTAGAAGTCAAATGTCAAAAAAGGGGCCTTTTTTCGTATTTGGTCAATAACTTTCTTAGTTTGAGATGGATTTTGAAATCACTTTGCAGAAATGTTAACCAATATTAAACGATGTGTTGCGTGCATGACCCAGGTTGGTACCTCAAAGTTCAAGGTCATACTTAGAGGTCAAAGGTAAAAAAGGGGCCTTTTTTCGGGTTTACTCAATAACTTGCTTATATTTACATAGAATTTGAAGTAACTTGGCAAACATGTTAACTATCATGAGACGATGTGTTGCATGCATGATTCAGTTTGGTACCTAAAATGTCAAGGTCATTCATTGAGGTCAGAGGTAAAAAGGGGACTTTTTTGTGTTTGGTCAATAACTTTCTTATTATGCCCCAAACTTGGAAAAAGTTGGAGGGGCATATTGGTTCTGGTTCTGGTTCGTTCGTCCGTTCGTCCATCCGTTACGCTTTTGATGCATAGCATAACTAAAGAACCGTGTATGCTAGGGTTTTGACATTTCATATATGGATTCCTCATGGAAAAATTTGCCGAAGCTTATTTTTTTTCTCGTCCGGATTATGCCCCCTTCAAGAGTTATTGCCCTTTGAAATTTTTTTAATAAACTCTTGTCAGCAAGATATCTCAAAAACTATTGGAGCTAGAGCCTTGAAAGTTGGTGAAATATTGGTGGTGATAAGTAGATGAACTGATTAACTTTTGACAAAATTCCGAAAAATACTTTGTGAGTTATGGCCCTTTGTCATTTTGGTAATTTGTGCCCATTGTATTGAATGCTAAAAGTGATGCATAGCTTAACTTTAGAACCGTGTATGCTAGGGTTTTGAAATTTCATATATGGATTCCTCATGGAAAATTAGCTGACGCATATTTTTTTTCTCGTCCGCATTATGCCCCTTTCAAAAGTTATTGCCCTTTGCAATTTTTTTAATAAAATCTTGTCAGCAAGATATCTCAAAAAGTATTGGAGCTAGAGCCTTGAAAGTTGATGAATAGATTGGTGGTGATGAGTAGATGAACTGATTAACTTATGACAAATTTCCAAAAAATAATTTGTGAGTTATGGCCCTTTGTCATTTTGGTAATTTGTGCCCATTGTAATGTATGCTAAAAGTGATGCATAGCATAACTTTAGAACCGTTTATGCTATAGTTTTGAAATTTCATATATGCATTCCTAATGGAAAATAAGCTGACGTGTATTTTTTTCTCGTCAAGATTATGCCCCTTTCAAGAGTTATTGCCCTTTGAAGTTTTTTTAATAAAATCTTGTCAGCAAGATATCTCAAACATATTGGAGCTAGAGCCTTGAAAGTTGTTGAGTATATTGGTGGTGATGATTATATGAACTGATTAACTTATGACAAAATTCCGAAAAATACTTTGTGAGTTATGGCCCTTTGTCATTTTGGTAATTTGTGCCCTTTGTAATGAATGCTAAAAGTGATGCATAGCATAACTTTAGAACTGTGTATGCTATGGTTTTGAAATTTCATATATGCATTCCTAATGGAAAATAAGCTGACGCGTATTTTTTTCTCGTCCGGATTATGCCCCTTGCAAGAGTTATTGCCCTTTGAAATTTTTTAAATAAAATCTTGTCAGCAAGATATCTCAAATACTATTGGAGCTGGAGCCTTGAAAGTTGGTGAACATATTGGTGGTGATGAGTAGATGGACTGATTAACTTTTGACAAAATTCTGAAAAACACTTTGTGAGTTATGGCCCTTTGTCATTTTGGTAATTTGTGCCCATTTTAATATATGTTTAAAGTGATGCATAGCATAACTTTAGAACCGCGTATGCTATGGTTTTGAAATTTCATATATGCATTCCTGATGGAAAATTAGCCGACACACATTTTTTTCTCATCCGGATTATGCCCCTTTCAAGAGTTATTGCCCTTTGAAGTTTTTTGAATAAAATCTTGTCAGCAAAATATCTCAAAAACTATTATAGCTAGAGCCTTGAATGTTGGTGAATACACGTAGATTGGTGTTGATGAGTAGATGACCTGCTTAACTTTGACGAAATTCCGAAAAATACTTTGTGAGTTATGGCCCTTTGTCATTTTGGTAATTTGTGCCCATTATAATGTATGCTAAAAGTGATGCATAGCATAACTTTAGAGCCGTATATGCTATTGTTTTGAAATTTCATATATGCATTCCTGATGGAAAATAAGCTGACGCGTATTTTTTTTCTCATCCATGGCATGAAGTCACACATGCATGCATGCATACACACATGCATGGTTTTATGTATGCATGCAAACATGCAAGCACACATGCACTTATACATGCATACACAAATGCATGTATTCACAGTTGCATGCGTGTACATACATGCATGCATGCACTCATGCATGAACACACACATGCATGCATCCATCAATGCACACACATGCACGCATCCATGCACACACATGCCTGCATGCACATGCATGCCTGCATCCATGCATGCATGCACTCCCACATGCAAAAATGCATGTACTCATGCATGCATATACACATGCATGCATATATATACACACATACATGCAATCCCAACACACACACGCACACACACATGTATATTTTCATCAATCATTTAGGAATCGAAACGTCAATGCAAGTATCCATTTCTGACCTTGATCTACATTTTATGGTTCACTGACTTTGTAAAATAGTGTGACAACCCTAACTTTCACCCTGATGTAAGAGTCTGTTTTTAAGAGTTTCATTGATGATACTTGGTACATGCTTGCAACTAGGAGTGAAATTTTTATGCAGGCATCCATGTTTGACCTTGACCTAGATTTCATGGTTTGGTGACTTTGTGCCCCCACAGGCGCGACATAGCCTTCGGCGGAATTCTTGGTGTATGTTTTTGAGTCTTTAACAATATTTGTTGAATATTTTGCCATCTTGGGACAAGCAAAGGTTGGGGGCATTGTGTTTTACAAACACCATTTCTAGTTTTTAGGTGGATTTTGAAATTGCTAGGCAGAAATGTTAACCTCGATGAGATGATGTGTTGCACGCATGACCCAGTTTGGTACCTGAAAGGTCAAGGACATACATAGAGGTTAAAGGTAAAAAAGGGGCCTTGTTTGAGTTCTGTCAATAACTTCCTTATTTTTAGATGGATTTTGAAATTACTTGGCAGAAATGTTAACCACCATGAGACGATGTAATGTGTGCATGACCCAAGTTGGTATCACAAATGTCAAGGACAAAAGGTCAAAGGACAAGAGGTCAAAGGACAAAAAGGGGCCTTTTTTAGTGTTCAGTCAATAACTTTCTTCTTCCTGGATAGATTGTGAAATTACTTGGCAGAAATGTTAACCATCATGAGACGATGTGGTGCACGCTAGACCTAGGTCGGTACCTCCAAGATAAAGGTCATACTAAGAGGTCAGAGGTAAAAAAGTTGTTGTTTTTGGTGTCCAGTCATTAACTTTTTTAATTCTGGATGGACTTTATAAAGTAGCCATGCAGAAATGTTCACCGTCATTAGACCATGAGTCATGTGCAAGACCTGGGTCCATACCTCCAACGTGAAGGTCATACATAGAGGTCAAAGGTAAAAAAAAAGGGACATTCAATAACTTCCTTATTCTTTGATGGATACTTAGAGGTCAAAGGTAAATAAGTGCTTTTTTGTTTACGGCCAATAACTTTTTTATTTTTCTTTGAGCATTTTTAAAGTTACTATGCAGAAATGTTCATCTTCATTAGATGATGTGTTGCACACAAGACCCAGCTCAATACCTCCAATGACAAGGTTATACTTAGCAGTCAAAAACGGGGGAGACATCTGTGTTTTTGTAGAAAAACAAATTCTAGTTGGAAATAAGATTTATTCTATTCTATTCTATTCACCATCCAAGAAAGAAAAAATTACAATCTCGAAATCAAAATCATCGCGTTTATCATACATTTTGCAAGAAACAAATCCATCTCTACAACAGATTCTCTAAATCCAAAAACGGGGCCTCGGTATCAGAAGAATTTGCTTTATTTAACTGAAGTTCTGGGGGAGGATGGGGGTGGGGGGTGGGGGGTAAATTTGACATCGAAATAGGTATTGTCAATATTTAATAAATCATCAAATATCCAGAAGTAGAGCTAAAGGCTTTAATGATTTCAGATTGGTTTTCAGCAGAAATGGACATCATAAAGACTCTTTCATAACAAAACAAGAACAAATCAGCCACAAGGGGTGCGCAATTTGTGCCCATCGGAATACCCACAACTTGTCTAAATATCTAAGTTCCAAACCTTATGTAAATATTGTCAAGTAGAAAGGCGAGAGCTTCACACACTTTCTGACATCACTATAAAAAGTAGAAGTAAAACAAAGATCAGGAAACGATACAATTAACTTACTCCACCCATCAAAGACACCAAAGAGAAAGAAACATAAACATGAAGTGACCACACCATGCTGGAAACTTAAACAAAGGAAGGCCATAAGGACAGTTACTTTCCCACAAAATGGCCAAATGACCATCCAAAATAAAAATACACAAGTGATACACACAGTAAGTAACAAACAACAACATAAATAAACCGCCACAGAAGAACCGGCTTGGAACGGTCAGTGGAAAGAATTCCACTGGGGGTGGTGGGGCTTAAATCGATTTTACATGGCCATAATCCTTGCCCTTACCTCTGTCGCGGTATACACTAATTTTGTTTAGTCCGCATGAAAGCTTCCTAACTCATCAGTGTAACATCTCCGAGAACATACAAATAAAAAAAACTACAGAGATGAAACAAGGTTGAGGACTCGACAGCATACAACAACAGAATTGCTGGAGCAAAAGAAAACCAACAGTTAGACTCCGAGGGGCCCGACCAAAGACGGAGCATCAGGCGCCAACCAACATAAAGAATACTAAAATAAAATAAAATTCCATTTATGTTTTTACGCTGGAATATAATAATTTTATGCACTGCAGTGAAAAAAAAGCATTTCTTACATTACATGTAAGATAGAGGGAGTCTTCTCGATGAAATGTCCATTCAATTAAATCATTAAGTTTTTCTTTTATAAGATTATCAGGAAGTGTAGTGTAAAGGGTGGGAAAATCATAAGTAGACAGACTTGAAGCACGAACACGTCTGGATTTCAATTTATTTGAAACTTTATTAGAATTTTTATAGACCAAAACAGATTTCTCCCTGATCTTTCAAAGACTTTGTCGCAATATTTAATCACATTTTTTTGATGGCAGTAAAACATGAAATTAATAATTTGGAGAATAATTTGGTAGTACAAGAGCTTGAATTTGCAATAACCGTGCTTTGTATGGTCTTTTTTGAAGTTTATGTAACCAATGTAACGTATGAAGCTTGTCTTGGCCTTCTGTAACACATGCAGCAAACTTGGTGGCTGAATGACAAATATGGTAATCAACTAAAGCCCTCTCTACAGCCAAAGGCTGCAGTTCATAGGCCTTAGTACCACCAAGTTCTTGCTGAAGAGTGTATACATAGTGGAGCCGTCAAACAACGACCACATTGTAAGCAGCCTTATCTACTGGAGCCAAAACAAACTTGGTTGGTTGGTGCCTTATGCTCTGTCTCTGGTCTGGCCCATCCGAGTCTAACTGCTGGTTTTCTTTTGCTCCAGAATTTCAGTAGTGTCTTACTGTAAAGTCCTCACCGTTGTTTCATCTCTGTGGTTGTTTGATTATTTGTGTTCACGGAGATGTTGCACTGATGAGTTAGGAGGCCTTCATGCGGACTGAACAAATTATTTGTCTAAATCTCGACGGAAGTATCTGCTTGTTTGTTTGATTTGAGGTTTAACGTCCCCGTCAACACTGTAAAGGTCATTTTGGAGACGTTGCTTCCAATTTTTGGGACTTTCACCCGACATTGAGATGAAATGACTTCTCAAGCCCTGTCGCCCAATGAAACCAATAGGGTTTATTAGCATGGACGGCCCGCCTCGCACCGCGGTTCCTGGACAGGCTTAGATCCCCTAAGCGGTTTTCCAGTACTAGTGTGCGGGCCGGATTCAGCTGTGTGTGGAAGCATCATGCAGCCCATATACTTCTTCAAGCCCCTATGGGCGGGGGCCGGACGCGACGGAAGTAAGGGCGAGGATTGTGGCCACGGTAAATCGATTTAATCCCCCCAAGGGAATTCGTTTCCGCTGACCGTTACAAGGCGGTTCTTCTGTCGCGGTTTATTTTTGTTATGGTTTGTCTTTGGGTGTTTGTGTCACTTATATTATTTTATTTTGGATAGCCTATTGGCCATTTTGTGGGAAAGTAACTGTCCTTTTGGCTTTCCGCTATTGATGTTTCCATTAGGGTCTGTTGTTTCATGTTTGTGTTTCTTTCCCTTTGGTGTCTCTGTTGATTGTATCGATTCCTGATCATTGCCTCCACTTCTATTTGCTATGAAATTCTTGAATACCTAGTTTAAGGTGACGTAAAGACGTCTTAGGTTTAGGAGGTAATAAGTTCGTACTTTAAGAGTAGAAAGAAATGCGTTTGTTCGCTAGTTTCAGAATGCTAAGTTTCCATTCTTTGAGAGCTTTATGCTCAACATACACTCGTTTAAACAAACGATTACGAAATCCATTCAAGGCAGCAGCGATTTCATCTCTACACTTATCGAAATCCATTTTAGAAGGAAATCGATATTTTGGTCCTTTTGAAATTATATTTCGTATCCTAGAATCAGGTATACCAAGTTGGCCACACCATGGGGCTCATTAACTCCCATAGAAAACCTTCTCTGAAACCACAAGTGCCAGAGCTTAGAGTGGTCACCTACATAAATCCTGCGAACTATGCTTGTGGTCCAAATTGGCCACGCCCCGGGCCTCATTAGCTACCATCGCACAGACCTCATAATGGGAAAAACTTCAAAAATCTTAGCTGAAACCACAATCCCAGAACTTAGATATTTAGTATGAAGCAACGTCAAATGATCACCTACATAAATCCTGCCAACCATTTTCCTTTGGTCCAAATTGACCACACCCCGGGGCCCATTAGCTCCCATGGTCTTATAATTGGAAAAAGACTTCGAACATTTTCTTTTCTGAAACCAAATGGCCTATCAGAGCTTAGATATTAGATTGAAGCAGCGTCAATTGGTCACCTACATAAATCGTGCAAACCATGCCCCTTGCGTCCATGTTGGCCATTCCTCGAGGCTAATTAACTCCCATAGACTTATAATGGGAAAAACGTCAAAACTCTTCTTCAGATATTTAGTGTGAAGCAACGTCAAGTGGTCACCTACAAAAATCTTTCCAACCATACTCGTCGGGTCCAAATTGGACACGGCCCAGGGGCAATTAGCACCAACTGACTTATAAAGGGGGGGGGGGGGGGGAGTTCAAAATCTTTTCTCTGAAACCACAAGGTTCAGAGCTTAGGTATATGGTTTGCAGCAACACCAAATGGTCATCTGCACAAATCATGCCAACCATGCCCCTGGGGTCCAAATTGGCCACGCCCCGGAGCTCATTAGCTGCCATAGATAATTATAATGGAACAACTTCAGATATCTTCTCTGAAACCACAAGGCCCAGAGTGACGATATTTAGCATTAATCAACGTCAAGTGGTCACCTACATAAATCTTGCCAACCATGCGCGCTCGGGTCCAAATTCGTCACTCCCCGGGCTCATTAGCTCCCATAGACTTGGAATGGAAAAACAACTTCAAAAATCTTCTCTGAAACCATAAGGTCACTTACATAAACCCTGCAAACCATGGCCGTAGGGTCCAAATTGGCCAGGCCCCGCGGCTCATTAGCTTATCTCAAACCATAAGACCCAGAGCGTTGATGTTGAGACGTCAGGTAGTCGCTGATTTGGTCAGTGTGTTGAGGTACATTTGTCATTGTCGAAAGACCGCCACCCTATAGGCGTTCCCCGTTGATTCACTACTGAAGCGGATTTAAGATGTTTCAGTTTCTGGCGAGAGAATGTGCACTGTACTGGTTAACCGCTTATGTATAAGACTGCCCAGGAAAAGTGTGGATAGGTAAACTGACCGGATCAAAAATGACATAAAATTGTGTTGACTGGGTCGTTAAACTCCAATACAAACAAACAAGATGCTTCAAGATTGTGCTTCTGCGTGTGTACGCACAAACGTGTGCATCAAGGTCACAAGAAAGCCTGAGCTATTCAAAGGTGTTAAATGGTTATATAAGTATGACGCCTCAGCTTTGGAACAATGTTGGTCTGGGCCCACGCCCATTGGGGCTTGTAGAAATAGATTGTGCTGCATGATGCTTCCACAAAAAGCTGAAACTGACTGTACATGAGTACTGGTAAACCACTAAGAAGAACTAAGCCTGGCAAAATGGTGCGAGTCGGACTGTCGAATGTTTATAAGCCGTATTGGTTTCATTGGGCAGCAGCGCTTAAGATGTCATTTCATCTCAATGTCGGGTAAAGGTCCCACAAAATTGGAAGCAATGTCTCCAAAATGACCTAGATAGTGTTGACGTGGACGTTAAACATCAGTTCAAACCAAGCAACGTTGGCTTGTTGTTCCTCTGCACGAGTTTAACGTCCCCGTCAACATTTGTTTTGTTTGATGTGAGGTATAACATCCCTGTCAACACTAATTAGTCTTTTCCAATTTTGTTTTGTTTGTTTGATTTGAAGTTTAACGTTCCCGTCAACACTGTAAAGGTCATTTTGGAGACGTTGCTTCCAATTGTGTGGGACTTTCACCCGACATTGAGATGAAATGACATCTCAAGCCCTGCCGCCCAATGAAACCAATAGGGTTTATAAACATGGGCGGGCCGACTTGCATCGCATTGCCTGGGCAGGCACCAAGTTTGGTGTCTGTGTTACAGTAGGCCAAGACAAGCTTCCAGCGTTATATTGGTTACCAAACCTTCATTAAAGACCATACAAAGTTTATTGCAAATTCAAGCTCTTGTACCACCACTGAACTCTCCAAATTATTAACTTCACATTTTACTGCCATCAAAAACATGTGATAAACTACTGCGACAAAGTCTTCGAAAGATCGGGTAGAAATCTGTTTTGGTCTATAAAAAATTCTAATGAAGTTTTAAATAAATTAAAATCCAGGTGTTTTCGTGCTTCAAGTCTGTCTATTTCTGATTTTACTACCCTTTACACTACACTTCCTCATAATCTTATAAAAGAAAAACTTAATGATTTAATTGGACATTTCATAGGGAAGACTCCCTCTATCTTGCATGTAATGTAAGAAATGCTTTATAGCAGCAAGGTGAAGTTGGTTTGTTTTTCGTTTTTCGTTTTTCGATATTCACTTTGCTGGTGAAGAAAGGTGAAGTTGGTTTGTTTTTCGTTTTTCGATATTCACTTTATGACGAAGATATGTGAAGTTAGTTTGTTTTTCGTTATTCATTTTTCGTTATTCGATTTGAAGCCGCATATCGTATTTTAACATTCGAAATCCTATTTTTTGATATTCGAATAGGGACTGAATGTCAATTGACATTCGAAATCCTATTTTGACATTCGGATTGAGGAAGAATATCGTATTTTGATATTCAAAATCCTATTTTGACATTCGGATTGGGGCAGGATATCGTATTTTGATATTCAAAATCCTATTTTGACATTCGAATTGGGACCGAATATCGTATTTTGATATTCAAAATCCTATTTTGACATTCGAATTGGGGCAGAATATAGAATTTTGATATTCAAAATCCTATTTTGACATTCGCATTGGCCCCGAATATCGTATTTTGATATTCAAAATCCTATTTTGACATTCGAATTGGGTCTGAATATCGTATTTTGATGTTCAAAATCCTATTTTGACATTCGAATTGGGAACGAATATCGTATTTTGATATTCAAAATCCTATTTTGACATTCGAATTGGGGCAGAATATAGTATTTTGATATTCAAAATCCTATTTTGACATTCGCATTGGCCCCGAATATCGTATTTTGATATTCAAAATCCTATTTTGACATTCGAATTGGGACTGAATATCGTATTTTGATATTCAAAATCCTATTTTGACATTCGAATTGGGTCTGAATATCGTATTTTGATATTCAAAATCCTATTTCGACATTCGAATTGGGTCTGAATATAGTATTTTGATATTCAAAATCCTATTTTGACATTCGGATTGGGGCAGAATATCGTATTTTGATATTCAAAATCCTATTTTGACATTCGAATTGGGGCAGAATATCGTATTTTGATATTCAAAATCCTATTTTGACATTCGAATTGGGACCGCATATCGTATTTTGATATTCAAAATCCTATTTTGACATTCGAATTGGGGCAGAATATAGTATTTTGATATTCAAAATCCTATTTTGACATTCGAATTGGGACCGAATATCGTATTTTGATATTCAAAATCCTATTTTGACATTCGAATTGGGACAGAATATCGTACTTTGATATTCAAAATCCTATTTTGACATTCGAATTGGGGCAGAATATAGTATTTTGATATTCAAAATCCTATTTTGACGTTCGAATTGGGACCGAATATCGTATTTTGATATTCAAAATCCTATTTTGACATTCGGATTGGGGCAGAATATTCTATTTTGATATTCAAAATCCTATTTTGACATTCGAATTGGGGCAGAATATAGTATTTTGTTATTCAAAATCCTATTTTGACATTCGAATTGGGACCGAATATCGTATTTTGATATTCAAAATCCTATTTTGACATTCGAATTGGGGCAGAATATAGTATTTTGATATTCAAAATCCTATTTTGACTTTCGAATTGGGGCAGAATATAGTATTTTGATATTCAAAATCCTATTTTGACATTCGAATTGGGACCAAATATCGTATTTTGATATTCAAAATCCTATTTTGACATTCGAATTGGGACCGAATATCGTATTTTGATATTCAAAATCCTATTTTGACATTCGAATTGGGGCAGAATATAGTATTGTGATATTCAAAATCCTATTTTGACATTCGAATTGGCCCCGAATATCGTATTTTGATATTCATAATCCTATTTTGACATTCGAATTGGGGCAGAATATAGTATTTTGATATTCAAAATCCTATTTTGACATTCGAAATGGCCCCGAATATCGTATTTTGATATTCAAAATCCTATTTTGACATTCGAATTGGGACCGAATATCGTATTTTGATATTCAAAATCCTATTTTGACATTCGAATTGGGGCCGAATATAGTATTTTGATATTCAAAATCCTATTTTGACATTCGAATTGGCCCCGAATATCGTATTTTGATATTCAAAAACCTATTTAGACATTCGAATTGGGACCGAATATCGTATTTTGATCTTCAAATTTCCTATTTTGACATTCGAATTGGGGCAGAATATAGAATTTTGATATTCAAAATCCTATTTTGACATTCGAATTGGCCTCGAATATCGTATTTTGATATTCAAAATCCTATTTTGACATTCGAATTGGGTCTGAATATCGTATTTTGATATTCAAAATCCTATTTTGACATTCGAATTGGGTCTGAATATCGTAATTTGATATTCAAAATCCTATTTTGACATTCGAATTGGGGCAGAATATAGTATTTTGATATTCAAAATCCTATTTTGACATTCGAATTGGGGCCGAATATAGTATTTTGATATTAAAAATCCTATTTTGACATTCGAATTGGCCCCGAATATCGTATTTTGATATTCAAAATCCTATTTAGACATTCGAATTGGGACCGAATATCGTATTTTGATCTTCAAATTTCCTATTTTGACATTCGAATTGGGGCAGAATATAGAATTTTAATATTCAAAATCCTATTTTGACATTCGAATTGGCCTCGAATATCGTATTTTGATATTCAAAATCCTATTTTGACATTCGAATTGGGACCGAATATCGTATTTTGATATTCAAAATCCTATTTTGACATTCGAATTGACCCCGAATATCGTATTTTGATATTCAAAATCCTATTTTGACATTCGAATTGGCCCCGAATATCGTATTTTGATATTCAAAATCCTATTTTGACATTCGAATTGGGACCGAATATCGTATTTTGATCTTCAAATTTCCTATTTTGACATTCGAATTGGGGCAGAATATAGTATTTTGATATTCAAAATGCTATTTTGACATTCGAATTGGCCTCGAATATCGTATTTTGATATTCAAAATCCTATTTTGACATTCGAATTGAGTCTGAATATCGTATTTTGATATTCAAAATCCTATTTTGACATTCGAATTGGGAACGAATATCGTATTTTGGTATTCAAAATCCTATTTTGACATTCGAATTGGGGCAGAATATAGTATTTTGATATTCAAAATCCTATTTTGACATTCGCATTGGCCCCGAATATCGTATTTTGATATTCAAAATCCTATTTTGACATTCGAAATTGCCCCGAATATCGTATTTTGTTATTCAAAATCCTATTTTGACATTCGAATTGGGACCGAATATCGTATTTTGATATTCAAAATCCTATTTTGACATTCGAATTGGGGCAGAATATAGTATTTTGATATTCAAAATCCTATTTTGACATTCGAATTGGGGCAGAATATAGTATTTTGATATTCAAAATCCTACTTTGACATTCGGATTGGGGCAGAATATAGTATTTTGATATTCCAAATCCTATTTTGACATTCGAATTTGCCCCGAATATCGTATTTTGATATTCAAAATCCTATTTTGACATTCGAATTGGGACCGAATATCGTATTTGGATATTCAAATACATATTTTGACATTCGAATTGGGGCAGAATATAGTATTTTGATATTCAAAATCCTATTTTGACATTCGAATTGGCTTCGAATATCGTATTTTGATATTCAAAATCCTATTTTGACATCGAATTTGGAACGAATATCGTATTTTGATATTCAAAATCCTATTTTGACATTCGAATTGGGGCAGAATATAGTATTTTGATATTCAAAATCCTATTTTGACATTCGCATTGGCCCCGAATATCGTATTTTGATATTCAAAATCCTATTTTGACATTCGAAAAGGCCCCGAATATCGTATTTTGTTATTCAAAATCCTATTTTGACATTCGAATTGGGACCGAATATCGTATTTTGATATTCAAAATCCTATTTTGACATTCGAATTGGGGCAGAATATAGTATTTTGATATTCAAAATCCTATTTTGACATTCGAATTGGGGCAGAATATAGTATTTTGATATTCAAAATCCTATTTTGACATTCGGATTGGGGCAGAATATAGAATTTTGATATTCAAAATCCTATTTTGACATTCGAATTGGGGCAGAATATAGTATTTTGATATTCAAAATCCTATTTTGACATTCGAATTGGCCCCGAATATCGTATTTGATATTCAAAATCCTATTTTGACATTCGAATTTGGACCGAATATCGTATTTGGATATTCAAATACCTATTTTGACATTCGAATTGGGGCAGAATATAGTATTTTGATATTCAAAATCCTATTTTGACATTCGAATTGGCCTCGAATATCGTATTTTGATATTCAAAATCCTATTTTGACATTCGAATTGGGGCAGAATATAGAATTTTGAATATCAAAATCCTATTTTGACATTCGCATTGGCCCCGAATATCGTATTTTGATATTCAAAATCCTATTTTGACATTCGAATTGGGACTGAATATCGTATTTTGATATTCAAAATCCTATTTTGACATTCGAATTGGGTCTGAATATCGTATTTTGATGTTCAAAATCCTATTTTGACATTCGAATTGGGAACGAATATCGTATTTTGATATTCAAAATCCTGTGTTGACATTCAAATTGGGGCAGAATATAGTATTTTGATATTCAAAATCCTATTTTGACATTCGCATTGGCCCCGAATATCGTATTTTGATATTCAAAATCCTATTTTGACATTCGAATTGGGACTGAATATCGCATTTTGATATTCAAAATCCTATTTTGACATTCGAATTGGGTCTGAATATCGTATTTTGATATTCAAAATCCTATTTTGACATTCGAATTGGGGCAGAATATAGTATTTTGATATTCAAAAAACTATTTTGACATTCGAATTGGGGCAGAATATAGTATTTTGATATTCAAAATCCTATTTTGACATTCGCATTGGCCCCGAATATCGTATTTTGATATTCAAAATCCTATTTTGACATTCGAAAAGGCCCCGAATATCGTATTTTGTTATTCAAAATCCTATTTTGACATTCGCATTGGCCCCGAATATCGTATTTTGATATTCAAAATCCTATTTTGACATTCGAATTGGGACTGAATATCGTATTTTGATATTCAAAATCCTATTTTGACATTCGAATTGGGGCAGAATATCGTATTTTGATATTCAAAATCCTATTTTGACATTCGAATTGGGGCAGAATATAGTATTTTGATATTCAAAATACTATTTTGACATTCGGATTGGGGCAGAATATCGTATTTTTATATTCAAAATCCTATTTTGACATTCGAATTGGGACCGCATATCGTATTTTGATATTCAAAATCCTATTTTGACATTCGAATTGGGGCAGAATATAGTATTTTGATATTCAAAATCCTATTTTGACATTCGAATTGGGACCGAATATAATAATAATCGACCTTATTTTATAGAGGGTAACACATTTAGTACAAGTACTAATCTTCCATGTGGCCCTCTTTTCCTGGGTAGGAACCAGTACTAAGCAATGTGGATAAAGTCACTTGCTCAAGGAAACAGCACTTGGCGCTTGCGGGGATCGAACCGGCTACCTCTCGATCTCAAACGCGATGCTTTACCACTGCACCACTGTGCTCCACACGTATTTTGATATTCAAAATCCTATTTTGACATTCGAATTGGGACCGAATATCGTACTTTGATATTCAAAATCCTATTTTGACATTCGAATTGGGGCAGAATATAGTATTTTGATATTCAAAATCATATTTTGACATTCGAATTGGGACCGAATATCGTATTTTGATATTCAAAATCCTATTTTGACATTCGGATTGGGGCAGAATATAGTATTTTGATATTCAAAATCCTATTTTGACATTCGAATTGGGGCAGAATATAGTATTTTGTTATTCAAAATCCTATTTTGACATTCGAATTGGGACCGAATATCGTATTTTGATATTCAAAATCCTATTTTGACATTCGAATTGGGACCGAATAGCGTATTTTGATATTCAAAATCCTATTTTGACATTCGAATTGGGGCAGAATATAGTATTTTGATATTATTGACATTATTACTATATTCTGCCCCAATTCGAATGTCAAAATAGGATTTTGAATATCAAAATACGATATTCGGTCCCAATTCGAATGTCAAAATAGGATTTCGAATATCAAAGTACGATATTCGGGGCCATTTCGAATGTCAAAATAGGATTTTGAATATCAAAATACTATATTCTGCCCCAATTCGAATGTCAAAATAGGAATTTGAATATCAAAAAAATATATTCTGCCCAAATCCGAATGTCAAAATAGGATTTTGAATATCAAAAATACTATATTCTGCCCGAATTCGAATGTCAAAATAGGATTTTGAATATCAAAATACTATATTCTGCCCCAATTCGAATGTCAAAATAGGATTTTGAATATCAAAATACGATGTTCGGTCCCAATTCGAATGTCAAAATAGGATTTTGAATATCAAAATACGATGTTCGGTCCCAATTCGAATGTCAAAATAGGATTTTGATTATCAAAATACGATATTCGGGGCCATTTCGAATGTCAAAATAGGATTTTGAATATCAAAATACTATATTCTGCCCCAATTCGAATGTCAAAATAGGATTTTGAATATCAAAATACGATATTCGGTCCCAATTCGAATGTCAAAATAGGATTTTGAATATCAAAAAACTATATTCTGCCCCAATTCGAATGTCAAAATAGGAGTTTGAATATCAAAATACGATAATCGTTCCCAATTCGAATGTAAAAATAGGATTTTGAATATCAAAATACTATATTCTGCCCCAATTTGAATGTCAAAATAGGAGTTTGAATATCAAAATACGATATGCGGTCCCAATTCGAATATCAAAATGGGATTTTGAATATCAAAATACGATATTCTGCCCCAATCCGAATGTCAAAATAGGATTTTGAATATCAAAATACTATATGCTGCCCCAATCCGAATGTCAAAATAGGATTTTGAATATCAAAATACGATATTCAGACCCAATTCGAATGTCAAAACAGGATTTTGAATATCAAAATACGATATTCAGTCCCAATTCGAATGTCAAAATAGGATTTTTAATATCAAAATACGATATTCGGGGCCAATGCGAATGTCAAAATAGGATTTTGAATATCAAAATACTATATTCTGCCCCAATTCGAATGTCAAAATAGGATTTTGAATATCAAAATACGATATTCGTTCCCAATTCGAATGTCAAAATAGGATTTTGAATATCAAAATACGATACACAGACCCAATTCGAATGTCAAAATAGGATTTTGAATATCAAAATACGATATTCAATATCAAAATACGATATACAGACCCAATTCGAATGTCAAAATAGGATTTTGAATATCAAAATACGATATTCAGTCCCAATTCGAATGTCAAAATAGGATTTTGAATATCAAAATACGATATTCGGGGCCAATTCGTATGTCAAAATAGGATTTTGAATATCAAAATACTATATTCTGCCCCAATCCGAACGTCAAAATAGGATTTTGAATATCAAAATACTATATTCTGCCCCAATCCGAATGTCAAAATAGGATTTTGAATATCAAAATAATATATTCAGTCCCAATTCGAATGTCAAAATAGGATTTTGAATATCAAAATACGATTTTCGGGGCCAATTCGAATGTCAAAATAGGATTTTGAATATCAAAATACTATATTCTGCCCCAATTCGAATGTTAAAATAGGATTTTGAATATCAAAATACGATATTCGGTCCCAATTCGAATGTCAAAATAGTATTTTGAATATCAAAATACGATATCCTGCCCCAATCCGAATGTCAAAATAGGATTTTGAATATCAAAATACGATATTCTTCCCCAATCCGAATGTCAAAATAGGATTTCGAATGTCAAAACGCGATATTCGGTCCCTATTCGAATATCAAAAAATAGGATTTCGAATGTTAAAATACGATATGCGGCTTCAAATCGAATAACGAAAAACGAATAACGAAAAACAAACTAACTTCACCTGTCTTCGCCATAAAGTGAATATCGAAAAACGAAAAACGAAAAACAAACCAACTTCACCTTTTTTCACCAGAAAGTGAATATCGAAAAACGAAAAACGAAAAACAAACCAACTTCACTTTGCTATTAAAATCCAGGTGTTTTCGTGCTTCAAGTCTGTCTATTTCTGATTTTACTACCCTTTACACTACACTTCCTCATAATCTTATAAAAGAAAAACTTAATGATTTAATTGGACATTTCATAGGGAAGACTCCCTCTATCTTGCATGTAATGTAAGAAATGCTTTTTCACTCGTAATAAATTGTTAACGGCTAATCTTCTTAATCAGGGTGATCGGTACCATAAACCACGCAAAGCCTTTTCTAAATTTTATAGACGTCATTCTGATTTAATTTCAAAATTCAATATTGGACTTAAATCTCTTCTGCAACAAGGTCAAAATTTTGTGGTGACTTAGTATATAAATTCAGAAAAATAAATAACCGCAATGACTTCAGCACCAATTTCGTAAAATCATTCTTCTATATAAAAAGATTGGGTACAACATAAATGTTATACGACACACTGCATGCATGGTAGTTAACCCAATCACGGTGGACAACTTTGTTTCCCTCTTTAATTGCACGCCGGTGGGTCAGGCCTCAGATTCTATGACGGTTCCAGCGTAAAGGCTTATGTTGGTTGGTACCTGATGCTCTGTCTCTTTTTTTTAATTTTGGTTTTACGGCCCTTTCAAGACTATTTCACTCATATCGAGCCGATCGTTAATCAGAGGTGGGCAAAAACCGGAGTTCCCGGAGAAAAACCACCTGACCTTCCGTTGCAGAACTTGGCGTCTCACATGTGACCCGAGCGAGGCTCGAACCACAGCGGTGAGAGACTAAATGATCAAGAATCAGCGCTCTTAACCACTAGGCCACGGAGGCCCGTGCTCTGTCTCTGGTCGGGCCCATCGGAGTCTAACTGTTGGTTTTCTTTTGCTCCAGCATTTCAGTGGTTTCTTGCTGTCGAGTCCTCACCGTTGTTTCGTCTCTGTTGTTGTTTGATTTTTGTGTTCCTGGAGATGTTGCACCGATGAGTAAGGAGGCCTTCATGCGGACTGAACAAATTATTTGTCTTTATCGCGACGGAAGTAAGGGCGAGGATTGTGGCCACGTAAAGTCGATTTAAGCCCCCCCCCCCCCCCCCCCCAGTGGAATTCGTTTCCGCTGACCGTTCCAATGCTGTTCTTCTGTCGCGGTTTGATCCCGGGCTTCTCCAGACTTTCGGATGAGTCTTTAAACCGAGGTCCCGTCTCCGTATGACCTTAGCTGTTGGTGGGACGTAAAACTAAAACTCACTCACTCACTTTACGCGGTTTATTTTTGTTATGGTTTGTCTTTGGGTGTTTGTGTCGCTTATATTATTTTATTTTGGATAGCGTTTTTGGCCATTTTGTGGGAAAGAAACTGTCCTTTTGGCTTTCCGCTATTGATGTTTCCATTAGGATCTGTTGTTTCATGTTTGTGTTTCTTTCCCTTTGGTGTCTCTGATAGGAGCTGTGGGTTAATTGTATCGATTCCTGTTTATTTTTAGACCCTCTAAGAGGTTTACCAGTACTCGTGTGTGGGCCGTTTCAGCTCTGCAGCCCATCTATTTTTTCAAGCCCCGATGGGCGGGGGCTACATTTTCCAATTTTGTGTGACTTTTCCCTACATTGAGATGAAATGGCATCTCAATCCCTGCTGCCCAATGAATATGCATGGACCATCCGACTCACACCACTTTTCCTGGGCAGGCTTAGACCTTCTAAACAGTTACTTCCTGCGTGGTCGGATTCAGCTGTGCGTTGACGCAGCATGCAGCCCAATTTAATTCTCCAAGTCCCGATGGTCGGGGCCAAATATTGTCGAATTGAAAATCAGTATGTTGCAAGGAAAGTCTGTAGAAAATATTAATAAAATGAAATGGTGCGATATGATAAGAAATAAGAACACAAATTACACGCTGCATTAACACCTGCAGTCCTGCAAAAGTAATTGTTACATAAATACCTCTTAAGAAATAAAACCAGACACTGTTCTGTTTTAGGATAACAGGATAAAGCCCTTCAGAGTCTTATCACTGACTACGGCACCGTAAACAGAAGCGAACAAAGTGAATGGATTGTAAAGATATGGCAGTGAAGAACCGTTCTGGAATAAATTTTGAAGGAAAATAGCTTGCAAAGCATATATATACAGTTAAAACTTCAATGGCTTACAGCAGAATCAAGAAATATCATAAATTTTCACTGAATGTACTTATACAGCCACGGAAGAAAGCATTATAAAAAGACATTACGAAAACACGCCTATACAAACACAATTTTACCGCAGTAAAAATGAAAAATTTAGGATGAAAAATTGTGATATTTTTCCTTATTTCTGCTCAAAATATAGATTGTGGGTACACAATCTGTATTTTGGAGCAGAAATACGAAAAATAAGGTTTACCCCTGTAAACCCCAGTTTTACTCTTTAAAAGTGGGGTTCAAGGGGTCAAAGCCATATAGGCATGTTTTCATGATGGCATGTTATCTTAACATCTGTCTGTATGGAAACTAGAAATAAGGAAACTAGAAATAAGAACAGAAGCGCAACATGATTTTGACGGTAATATTATTTTTATTTAACTTTGAACTGGTGTTAAGTAAAACTGGCAGGGAACTGGACCTTCACTCTAAATTATTCCGGGAATATAATCCAGACGTAAAGCCAGTTTTAAATAATTCCGACACTATAAACATTTTCCTAAAATTATACGTAATGTCTATTGACAATATAGATGAAAAGGAACAATCGTTTTCAACTCGTGCTTTCTTGGAGGTCGAGTGGACAGACGCTTTTCTACGATGGGAGCCTAGGGAATTCAGTGGAGTGTCAAGTATAAACGTAAAAACTGAAAAAATATGGCTGCCAGATTTAGCCTTACAGGAAGTGTACGACCGCCCAACTGATATGGGACTAGAGACAGGGAGGGCCATTGTTGATTATAATGGTTCTGTAATTATTTGGCCTTATAAACTCTATACAGTTTCTTGCAAAATAAAAATTTACTATTTTCCGTTTGATGTTCAGGAATGTGAACTCGACTTCTTGCCTTGGACAAACCCAAGCTCTGCCATGAGACTTCTCCCAAACACAGAAGGAGTAATAAGTTTTGGGACTTACAAAGAAAGCGGAGAGTGGGTGTTAGACACTTATAAGGTTACACAATATCAAAAGCCGTATGGTGACGATACTTGGGACCACATTAAATTCACCTTTTCATTGAGGCGTAAATGGCTGTTCCAAGTAATGAACATAATCGCTCCCATTGTGTGTATTTCTTTGCTCAACTTAACATGTTTTGTGGTCCCCGCAGAGTCCGGGGAGAAAGTTGCACTCTGTATATCAATGTTTCTGACACTAGCAGTGATTCTCACCACCATCACAAGTTTTCTACCAGAGTCATCAGACGAGGTGTCAATCCTGGGTATTTATGTGTGTGTACAGCTTTTTGGCAGCGGAATTTCAATTGTCTGCGTGGTTATCTCGCTTTTCCTGTACCACAGGGAACCAGAAATACCGATTCATCGCGTTTTGCTTCTTCTCTGTAAGACATTCTATCAGTACAGGTTGGATAAGCTTCCTGTGAAATGCCCGACACAAAACGGACTAGGGTCGTCATGTGGTCTTGAGTCCGACGACACCTCAATCACTCAAAATGTGATTTCTGTTACATGGGCAAACGTGTCACGCGCTTTTGATCGCCTTTGTTTTGTATTGTCATTGTGCTGGAATGCCGTACTTCTTACAGGATTGGCAATAGCTTACCATGATTAGCTGTAACCTAACTTCAACGTAGCATTCACTTTGTGCTGGAATACCTTACTTCTTACAGGATTAGCGATAGCTTACCATGAATAGCTGAAGCCGCACGTCAACGCTGAGTTCACTTTGATTGATTTATAGTAACTATGTTGGAATACCGTACTTCTTACAGGATTAGCAATAGCTTACCATGATTAGCTAAAACCGCACCTCAACGCAGAGTTCACTTTGATTGATCTCAGTGTGCTTGAATAGTGTGCTGGAATACCTTACTTCTTACAGGATGGGCAATAGCTTACAATGAACTTCAACGTAGCAAGACACGCCTTTACATGTTTGACCCCACTTGAAATCCTACTTTTATATAGTAAACCTGGGATTTACAGGGGTAAACACGCCTTTACACTTTTGACCCAACTTGAAATCCAACTTTTATATGAGTAAACCTGAGGTTTACATGGGTATACATTTTTTTTTCACATTTCTGCTAAAAAACATAGATAGTGGGTACTCTTTAGACCCGCGCTTAATGAGTTCCCACAATATATGCTTTGAACAAAAATATGACGATATCAGAATTTGTATCTCAAATTTTTCATTTTTTGGCGGTGTAAAGTTTTCATATTATTTGAATAGGCATGGTTTCGTTATGATTATTGATTCATCCTCTTTATGGCACTACGCACATATGAATTACCCTCGGTGGCTCAAACGAACACTGTTTCATGGTCCTATAGGTATTTGAGTGATTGAGGCGTGGCTGATTCATCTTCCCCGTTTTGGTTCATTTCTGAGTAATTTCAACGTACATTTTGCAACATACAAACCTAACAAGACTCTATGACACGCCTGTTTAGCACTTCCTTGATACTGAAGTTTTACAAGGCTGTTAATTGTTGCCAAAAGAAAGAATAAATATACAATGTAGACCCTGATCGGACGCCCTACATTGTTTGACAATATCCCCATGCGCACACCAAAGCTTCACAGATAACCCTCCATAACCAGCACTCTAACGTCACAGGGACAAGATTAGCAAGGCTATAAATAACCGTTAACTGGATTTTGTACATGGTCACCGACAGTCACTTAGACAGTAGCAGGCGGGAAGCTTCTGTGGTTTGTAAATTTAGTAAATTGATAAAATTCTACCTTAAATGTTATTTAGAAAAGTCACGAATAAAGAAGTTCATCGCTGTTAATCAGGTACGTCATTGATCATGAATGTAAAAGCTTTGTGTTAAATTCAGATGTTTTATGGCAATCATAAAATGCTGATCTGACTCCTTTTGTTTATAGCTTCTGAGAGGTATATACAAAATACTACCTGTACAATGTTATCACCAGCCATACAGACGCAAATCGTATCGCCAGTGGTAATCAATTGATACAGATTAAATCTGAGCATAGTTACTGTCGGAAATCTACTGGAACATTTGTTCTGTTGTTTTTTTTCTCCACGTCTCGGTATTGAATATATGCAGCTAATTGCTTTGCCACGGGCTAAACCAGTAATATTGTCCTTTCTTAATGTTACCCATTACGATAACAAACCCGGGCCACGTTATGAAATGAGAATCCGTGATATTTCTCTTATAAATACTTCAAACATAGGTTGTGGATGCTCGTTAGAACCGCCTCATTGAGGCGGTTCTAACGAGTACCAACAACCTATGTCTTGGAGTAGAAATAAGAAAAATAACGTATACCCCCGAAAACCCCAGTTTTCCGTATACAAAGTGGGATGTAAGGGGGTTCTTATTTCATGGACTTGTTCACGTGATGTTTGTGCACCTATACATTCATTACACAAGCTGCGACATCACATCACGTATGGTCAGCGCAAGTAGACTATGACCAGAAGCTTAGACGCCCAGTACATGTTTAAAACACGAAACCACGCCCGAATAATTCTGACCCCTTGAATCCCACATTTATATTGCAAAACTGGGGTTTATAGAGGTGAATATTATATGTGTTTCCTTATTTCTGCTCTAGAATATAAAGATATAGAAGATTTATTTAACGTCGCATATCTGAAACAAATAGCATAAGCTCTGTCTAAAAGCTTTTGTTGCGACACACAAAGTATCTTTTAACAAACACTTACCCGTCTTCATTAAATGTTAAGATGGAATGTGGGTACTCGTCAGAACCGCCTCATCAATTATAACTTGTACCTACAATCTATTTTGAGCAGATATAAGAAAAATATCATAGTTTTTCATCGTATTTATTTATCTATTTTTGGAGATAAAATTTACAATGAATTTGTATATAGGCGTTTTTCGTGATGAAGACTGTCGAAAACGTTGAATCAATTTTGTGTGTCTGCCAAGCAGCAATGACAGGGGCCGCATTAGGATAATAGCACACCTATGCAAAATGTTTATGTCCTTTATGACGCTTGGAAAGGGTTTTTCGACGGGAAAAAGTTTGCCATCTATTTACTTATAGACTTTATGTTCTGTACATAGTTGTCCTGGTCTCCTTGGGACTGGTTCTGTCAGTCTGCACTGATACAAGAGCCAATTATATCTAAGAATCAATACATGTCCAAGTCGGACATTCGATTCCTCCTTGCCCGAAGCCCCAGGGTAAGCTATATTGATCACTCACCGTACAGCCAATGGCATCTGCATCTGCCGTGCGTTCACATTTTTTTTTTCAAATAACACCACTAAACCAGTAAGTGGAGCCTTTCCAAACTTGTCAGAAATGGCCTCTATGCAACTCGCCTAAATTGTATACTATGCACACTTTTTTCAGATTTTATTTTGAGCATGTATGGTGTCTGTTGTCTTTTAATAGGCATGTTTTCATATTGCTTTTAAAATGTTTAAATCATCCACTTTTTAATGCACTACGCTCATATGATAAACATTCAGTTTCTCAGAGTACCCCTGTCTAGAGCATACTTTCTTGGTCCTATAGGTATTTGAGTGATTAAGGCTCGGCTGATTCATCTTCTCCGTTTTGGTTCATTTCTGAGTAATTTCAACTTACATCATCACGAAAACACGCCTATGTAATTTTGACACACTTAAACCCCACCTTTATATAGTAAAATTGAGGTTTACAGGGGTAAACCTTATTTTTCTTATTTCTGCACTTAACTATAGATTGTGGGTATTCGTTAGAACCGCCTCGATGAGGCGGTTCTAACGAGTACCCACAATCTATATTTTGAGCAGACATAAGAAAAATATTACAGATTTTCATCTAAAAAAACGATTTTCGAGGCAAAGTTTTTAGTATTAGTATAGGCGTGTTTCGTAATGTGTTGCAACATATATACCTAACGAGATTCTGTGACACGCCTCTTTAGCATTTCCTCGATACTTAAGTTTTTCAAGGCTATTGTTGCCAACAGAAAGAATAAATATGCAATGTAGACCCTGATCAGACGCCGCGTTCTGATCAGGGTCTTAATTGTTTAACAATATCTCCCTGAGCCCAGTAACCAAAGCTTCACAGACAACCCTCTTTGAGCAGCACTCTGACATCACGGGGACAAGATTAAAACGGCTATAAATAGGATTTTGTACATGGTCACCGACAGTCACTGAGACAAAAGCAGGCGGGAAGCTTCTGTGGTTTGTCAATTAAGTCAGTTGATATAATTTTTTCTAAATGTTATTCAGAAAAGTCACGAATAAAGAAGTTCATCGCTGTTGACCATGTACGTCATAATCATGTACGCTAAAGCTTTGTGTTAATTTCAGATGGTTTATGGCTGATTTTACTAGTTTTGTTTTTAGCTTCTGAGAGGTATATATGGTAGCATTCCACTAAATAATGGGAGGTGCCGGGTTTTTTCACTTTGGGACCAAGCTTTTAGTTGCGCTCTAAATACCATACTTACTTCCATTGGATATATAACTAAGAAGTAAGAAGTCCCTACCAGGCTTTCGTATATATCCCATGTTTTATTTCAGTGTGAGAAAATGATAGGTATAGGGGACTAAAATGATGCATGTTTTATTAATATATCTGCAAGCTCAAAGAAACTTTTGCTGATTTTATATGGTCACCCCTCCTTTAAAAATGTTGGTTTGTATTTACTCCGTTCTAGTAGGTAAACAAACAAGATTGACTGTAACTTGAAAAGGAGCCGATCAACATGTGGATTTTTATCATTAACTTGTTGGGCTAGGATGGCTCTTTAAACAAGTAAGGTTTGAAAAGTTTTGTATGTCTCGCTTTTGTGGGAGCAGGTAAAATGTTACTATTGTCGCCTCTGGAAAACATTTGGTGGAAAGCTCCCTAAATATATAGGAAGCATTCCACTAAATACTGGGAGGTGCCGGGTTTTATCACTTTTGGACCGAGCTTTTAGTTGCGCTCTAAATACCAGACTTGCTTCCATTGGATATATATCCCATGTTTTATTTCAATGTGAGAGGTATAGGGGACTAAAATGATGCATGTTTTATAAATATATCTGCAAGCTCAAAGACATTTTTGCTGATTTTATATGGTCACCCCTCCTTTAAAAATGTTGGTTTGTATTTACTCCGTTCTAGTAGGTAAACAAACCTGGTTGACTGTAACTTGGAAAGGAGCCGATCAACATGTGGATTTTTTCTCATTAACTTGTTGGGCTAGGATGGCTCTATAAACGAGTAAGGTTTGAAACGTTTTGTATGTCTAGTTTTTGTGGGAGTAGGTAAAAGGTTACTATTGTCGCCTATGGAAAACATTTAGTGGAAAGCTCCCATATTCAACATACTACCTGTACAATGTTATCGCCAGCCATACAGGCGCAAATCGTATCGCCAGTGGTAATCAATTGATACAGATTAAATCTGAGCATAGGTGCTGTCGGAAATCTACTGGAACATTAATTTGTTCTGTTATTTTTTCTCAACGTCTAGGTATTGAATGTATGCAGTTGATTGCTTTGCCAGGGGCTAAATCAGTAATATTGTCCTTTCTTAAAAGTAGAAGTAAAACAAAGATCCGGAATCGATACAATTAACTTACCCCACCCATCAAAGACACCAAAAGGAAAGATACACAAACATTAAGCGACCAGACCATAATGGAAACCTAAACGAAGGAAGGCCATATGGACAGTTACTTTCCCACAAAATGGCCATATGGCCATCCAAAATAAAAAGACACAAGCGATACACACAGGAAGAAACAAACAATAACATAAATAAACCGCCACAGAAGAACCGCCTTGGAACGGTCAGTGGAAAGATTTCCACTGGGGGTGGGGGGCTTAACCTCCTAACTCATCAGTGCAACATCTCCGTGAACACAAATAATCAAAGCACCACAGAGGTGAGACAACGGTGAGGACTCGACAGCAAGAAACCACTGAAATGCTGGAGCAAAATAAAACCAACAGTTAGACTTCGATGAATCTTAAGAATCAATACATGTCCAAGTCCTGGCTTTGAAATGAAAATGCCAATGTCTTTGATATAATGTTACCTTTGTGCACCTATACATTCATTACACAAACTTCGACATCACATCACGTATGGTTAGCGCAAGTAGATTGTGACCAGAAGTTTAGTCGTCCAGTAGACGTTTACAGCAAAAAAACACGCATAAAAAATTCTGACCCCTTGAATCCCACATTTATATTGTAAAACTGGGGTTTACAGAGGTGAATATAACATGTGTTTTCCTTATTTCTGCTCTAGAATATAGAATGTGGGTTCGTTAGAACCGCCCCATCGAGGCGGTTCTTACTTGTACCTACAGTCTGTATTGAGCAGATATAAGAAAAATATCATATTTGTTCATCATATTGTTTTTGGCGGTAAAATTTACAATGAATTTGTATATAGGCGTCTTTTCGTAATGAACAACGTCGAAAAGTTGAATCAATTTCATGTGTGTGCTAGGCAGCAATCACAGGGGACACATTAGGACAATAGCACATCTATGCCAAATGTTTATGTTGGAAATCAGTTTTCGACAGGAAAAAGTTTGATATCTATTTACTTACAGACTTTATGTTCTGTACATAGCTGATTTGGTCTCCTTAGGGCTGGTTCTGTCAGTCTGCACTTATACAAGGACCAATTCTATCTTAAGAATCAATACATGTCCAAGTCCAGGCTTCGATTCGTCCAAGTTTATGTCAATTGATCCGAAGCCCCCGGGGAAGCTATTTTGACCAGTCACCGTCCAGCCAATGGCATCTGCCGTCCGTTCACATGCTTTTCAAATAGCACCTCCTAAACCACTATGTGGATTCATTCGAAACTTGTCAGAAATGACCTCTATGTGACCCGCGTTCAAGTCGTTCAAAAATGGTAAACTATGCAGCATTCTGGTTGTCATGACAACGAAAAATGAGCTGGGAATCAGCCAACATCTTTGAAAATAATTTTGACCTGCCTGGGTCTTTGATATTTGGCATGTAGCTTTATCTAGTGGACTTTACCAATATTGTTTTTATTATAGTCGTGGTGTCAAACATGTCCCCGCCCTGGCGTTCACATGTTTCGCATAGGCTTATATACATGCTATGGAAAAATCCTTTACAAATCTTCTGGTCGGAAATGAGAATTTCAAAGCTTTTGACATTAGTTAGCCTTCTGGTCCGAGATCTTTGATATTTGTTAAACTTCTGGTCTGAAATGTGAATGCCAATTCCTTTGATATTTGTTAAACTTCTGGGCTGAAATGAGAATGTCAAGATCTTTGATATTTGTTATACTTCTGGTCTGAAATGAGAATGTCAAGATCTTTGATATTTGTTAAACTTCTGGGCTGAAGTGAGAATGCCAAGGTCTGTGATATTTGTTAAACTTCTGGTCTGAAATGAAAATGCCAAGGTCTTAGATGTTAGTTAACTATGTAGCTTGGTATCGTGGATCGCAACCACGATTGTTCAAATCACAGCCCGACCTGGAGATCACTCAATTACAAATACTAGACAAATGCTGTTAAGGTATCGTTCGAAGTACCTTTTGTTTGTATTGGAGTTTAACGGCCCAGTCAACACTATTTTAAGTCCTTTTTGAGCAGGTCAGTTTACCTATCCATACTTTTCCTGGACAGGCTTATATGTGGGCGGTTAAACAGTAAAATGCACATTCTTTCGCCAGAAACTGACAACTGACCTTCTTGAATCAGCCGAAATGCGAGAATGACTGTAGAAAAGATTTCATGACCAATCTCCACGAAAGTGTGTTGCCGACCCCGGCAGTATCGAACCCGCGTCCTCCTGATCACCATTCAGACGCGCAATCAACTGAGCTACTGAGGGCGGCAAGTTCGAAGTAGCAAGATTTGCATGACGAAAGCCTGCACAGTTATCATGCAGTTACGATTAGGATCTATAACATATTATCAGGGGATGACTCTTTATGCACAGAGGGCTTCCAGTTTACATCCCGATCTGTAGGAAGGTGCACTCTATAGCATACATTGCGACGCCAGATGAGCTTGTTTGGATATAGAAGTTTCACCGCCGCTGCCGGGGATCACACACGTTACCTCTAGCACCAGAGGCAAGTGCAACAACTACTGAGCTGTCACGATCCATAACTATCATGCCCTTTGAGATATAATGCCAGTAGTTGGTAGTTGAATCCGATGCGTTCAGGGCACTAGTGAAGAAGATACTCGTATTGCAAATAACAAAGAGCCGATTAGTGTCACTTATGTACCGAACATTCGTCTAAAACTTGATTGCCATAATATCTTTGTTTATTTGGGCCTCGATAGTTCAGTGGTTAGCGCGTTCGACTTATGATCGAAAGGTTATGGGTTAGAATCCGGCCACCGGAGGCGAGGTGTATCATTGGGCATGACACGTTATGAGAATGCCCCTCTCGACCCCGGTGTAAATGTGTTTGTTTGTATTGGAGTTTTACGGCCCAGTCAACACTATTTAGGTCATTTTTGAGCCGGTCAGTTTACCTATCAACACTTTCCTGGGCAGGCTTATACGTAAGCGGTTAACCAGTTCAGTGCACATTCTTTCGCCAGAAACTGACAACTGCCCTTCTTGAATCAGCGGAAGGGAGAGAATGACCGTAGAAAAGATTTCATGATCAATCTCCACGAAAGAATGTTGCCGACCCCAGCGAGAGTCGAACCCGCGACCTCCTGATCACCAGTAACCGGTGTAAATGTGTAACAGAAGTGAAAAAAAATCACTACCTCACTCTCGCACGCTTGATAACATCCGAAATAAGAGTGTTCGAGAGCGATTCAATAAGCTTGCAGCTTTCATCGCAATCGAAATCAAATAAATTGGTATAAATTAATCTTTGGAACAAAGTGTGTAAAAAAAAAAAACAAAAAAAAAACCGCACAGCGAAGACTAATCAGTCTGTGCGGATGCAATGGCTCATCCGAATATTTGCTGTTCTCATTTAGCTACAGAAAACACGCATATATACTTTTGATCCCCTTGAACCCCACTTTTATATGAGCCCCGCCAAGCGAATTTGTGTCTTCGAGCATTCCGTCATGACAAATTTTAACTGCGCATGCACAGCCATTTAGAGGGGCCAGGGATATGGCTTTCTGTCTGAAGGGTCCTCTTGATTCACTGCTTGTATGAGCGAGAAGCGAAGGTTCTGACGAGACTGCGCGGATGCGCAGGCTCGCCTGAATCTTTGCTGCTCGCATAGGCGATAAGTACCAAAATCGCTTGACGGGGCCCATATAGTAAAACTGGAGTTTACAGGGGTAAACCTTATTTTTCTTATTTCTCCTCTAAAATATAGATTTTGGGTTTTCGTTAGAGCGGTTCTAACTTATACCTATAATCTTTATTTTGAGCAGAAATAAGAAAAATATCACAGTTTTTTTTATCTTACATTTTTCATTTTTTTCGGCGGTAAAATTTACAGTGTATTTGTATAATGCGGCTTGAATGTCCTTTAACCCTTGTTGATATGCCACACCCACTGCTGTCTTTCAACCAAACAATCATTACTTGATATAACGTATTTGTTCACAAGCAGTGCAGATCCTAATCAGATGGCTTCCATCTGAACTGGATCTACACCGTTTGCAAAGGTATGGTTTTCATCTTCAGTGGTATAAGCGTTATCGAAATACTATCTAATCGATCTGTTCAAAGAACAGAAACGAAATACAGTAAAATTCCTATATTAAGACCACCTTTATGACTGTTCAAAAGTGGTCTTTAAGACCACTTTTGAACAGTCCCAAAGGTGGTCCCTGACCAGAGGACACTGTGTGAAGGATAGACGAAGAAAGAATAACTACATCATTCTAAATAAGCTTTTTAAAGTAGAATTAGTCTTAATTTTAGGTTGTCTTAATAGCGGAATTTCTCTGTACGTTGAAAGCCAGCTGTATTCTCTTTAAAGTTTGCATTTCTATGAACAAAACAAATCTAACACTTATAAGCACAGGTGCCACAAAAGCTACCAAACAGTTTCTTTTCAGAATGCTTGTATCATAGGTAACGCTTGACTATCATGCTATAGGTAATCAATCCAGATATCGATGCCCGAATTAATTTCAATTTACTTACTTTATTTGCTTGGATAAAGAATTGCAAATTACTTGATTGATTTTGCAACCAGCAGATGAAAACAATGCTGGAAATAGTTTGAACTGTTTGGTTCTTTCTATCCAGTTCGTATTTGATCAAAATCCGATAAACAAATGGGCTTTGATGTTATGAAAAAGAATATTTCGTGATAGACGGGTATTACTACGAGTTGTGAATATAAGCGGTCAGTAAGTGCTTGTCATAATTTTACAGTTTGGACGGAACTATTTTGATATTCAAAAGGAAGGGGAATTGCACATACTAACAGAATAAGCCTACGACAAAACATGTCTGTTATTCCGATGATTGTGGTTGTGTTACTCAGCAACGACTTTGTTAAATGCAGAAATGACACAGAATCCGAGCTTCACATGAAATTATTCAATGCCTATAATCCGGATATAAAACCGGTGCTCAATGTTTCACAACCGATAGAAATTTTCTTGACGTTAAATCTGATGTCAATCGACAACATTGACGAAAAGAAACAATCGTTCTCATCTCGGGCCTTCTTGGAGGTTCGTTGGACTGACATGTTTCTAACCTGGGATCCGGAAGAATTCCGAGGTATTTCAACAATAAATGTCCGATCGGAGAATATCTGGCTGCCAGACCTGGCTTTACAGGGTGTCTACAATCGGCCCACTGATTTAGGACAGGAGGCAGGTAGGGCCGTTGTTAATTGCAATGGTTCTGTGATTATATGGCCATATAAACTTTATACAGTCGCTTGTAAAATTAAAATCCACTACTTCCCATTTGACGTTCAGGAATGTGTATTAGAATTCTTGTCCTGGACTAACCCAAGTTCAACCATGCGGCTTCTAACGAGCAGAGAGGCAGGCGTAAGTTTTAGCTCTTTTAAGAAAAGCGGAGAGTGGGACTTAGAATGGTATAAAACCACCGAGTTTCAGAATCCGTTCGGAAATGATACTTGGGACCACATTAAATTTACATTTTCACTAAGACGTAAATGGTTGTTCCAAGTAATGAACATTATCGCTCCAATTGTGTGTATTTCTATGCTCAACTTAACATGTTTTGTGGTCCCCGCTGAGTCCGGGGAGAAAGTGGCACTCTGTATATCAATGTTTCTGACCTTGGCTGTGTTTCTGACAACTGTCACAAGTTTTCTACCAGAGTCATCGGATGAGGTGTCAATCCTGGGTATTTATGTTTGTGTACAGCTATGTGGCAGTGGTATATCAATAGTCTGTACAGTAGCTTCCCTGTTTCTTTACCACAGAGACAAAGATATACCGATTGCTCAAGTTTTTCTTCTGCTCTGTAGAGTGTTTTGTCAAAGAAAAGAAGAATCGCGCTCTGTGAAACACCGATCCCCAAACAAAACCGGACCGTTATACGTCCAAGAACCTGCTGCATATGAAAAATCCTTCAAGATTCGTGTAGCTGATTCGACTGTAACTTGGGCAACCGTGTCACGTGCATTTGATCGTCTTTGTCTTATATTGTCAGTGTGCTGGAATATCTCATTATTAACTGGATTAGCAATAGCTTTCTATGAATAGTGTTTGTCCTACATAGGCAGGCACACAGTGATATACAGTTTACCTTGATAACTCGAACACCAGAGACCCGTTACCAATGGTGGGTCGAACCCGTTCCTGATTGTATTTGTTTGTATTGGAGTTTAACGACCAAGTCAACACTATAGTCCGACAAGGAATTCTTGGCAGTTACGTCATAATTATTTTACTCGAATATTCATATGATACGGGCTTTACTTGAAACCTAGGACTAAGATTATTTACATACCGCAAAAACTTTGTGGATTTCGTGGCCGAGACAGTAGAGGCCTTGTTCTACAGAACAAGTAGTGGTTAGTTCGAAACCCACTTGTCTAATGTTTTTTTTTTTTATTTATTTATTTTTTTTTTTTTTTGACCTCGTAATACACACACACAAAAACACACACACGCCATGTGAAATCTGCTTTACCCGTGTGGCATGTTAAAAGTGGATAATTACGACGTGTACAGAACATATTTCTTGTTCATTTTCAAGCACATAACACTTGACTGCATAAAACTTGTTTATGAGAAATAAAGATAGAAAAAAAATATATATATACAAAATTTACTATAGATTTTAAACCAGTAAAATATAAAAAAAATATGAAACAATGAACATTTAATTTACTATAAAAAGATAAAACAAATATATAATTAAAAAAAAAAAAAAACGCAATCAGTGAGATTCGAACTCGTACCGTCAGCATGACAAGCAGTGTTGACATCCCCTGGGCCGTTGTGACTGCTGTTTAAGCAGTGGGCGTGTCCTGTTCATACGATAAACCCAAGCGCATGTTTATACTGGAAAATCCTTTCTATATTTAGCTTTGTTTTTGATTTGACGTCACTGCCAGACCTAGTTTGTTTACCAGTTCTTCATTTTGAGCCGTATACCTACCCCCACTTTTCTTCGGCAGGCTTATACATAAGTGACAGTGCACACTCTTTCGCCAGAAACTGACAACTGCCCTTCTTGAATTAGCGGAAGGGAGAGAATGACCGTAGAAAAGATTTCAAGATCAATCTCAACGAAAGAATTTTGCCGACCGCGGCAAATATCAAACCCGCGTCCTCCTGATCATCAGGCAGACGCGCATCCGACGGAGCTACAGGGGCCGAAGAACCCGTTCCTGAGCCCGAGGGAAAGGTCCCCATGGCTCCAGATAAGAAATAGTTAGGAAAACCTTGGAAGATTATCTCTTTTTATGGAAAAAGTATGTCATCTGTACTCATTAGAATCGCCTCAACGTATTATATTTTATTGAACATTGGAAAGATATAAAACTAAAACATCACGAAAACACGCCTATATAAATTTAACCCCCATAAACCCCAGTTTTATATAGTAAAACTGGAGTTTACAGGGGTATACATTATTTTTCTTATTTCTGCTCAAAAACAAAGATTATAGGTACTCGTTAGTATCAACCATCAAAGTTTTGAGCAGAAATAAGAAAAATATCGAAAATTTTCATTTGAATTTTCATAATTTGGTGGTAAAAGGACGGGTCTCCCTAAGGGTTTTTTTGGCCTCCTAACGATTTTGTTTATTTCTGGCTTATTGTTAGCATACATATGCCTTATTATTTGGAACATATGTGGTTTTGGTATTTAAGCAGTTTTTTTTTCTGAGTTACAGGCTCTTTAAAGTGGGTCACAGGGGTAACTCCACACAGTTTTGACATGTATTTTGTGTCTCATTTAAAGGTAGAAAAATAGTACCATACATGACACGTTATTATATAAAATTACAGGAAAGGTCAAACTCTATGTTCTGTCACATGTTTATTCACCAAAATTCACTTTTGGGGGGAAAAATATGGTTTAAGGAACCTTGCGTCATTTTTGAGATTTTTTAACAGTAGAGTTCTTTTTTTTTCTTATATCTTCGGTATACATTAACCTATAGTGGTGAAACTCCTACCATGCAAGCATACTGCTGAGACAATATAACTCAAATGATCATTTGAGATGTTGACCTATATTTCACGGTTGAATGAACATTCTTATTTCATGTTAATGGGTTAGATTATTGTTTCCATCAGTTCAAGAGTTTAGATAATTATGGCATTTGGATCAACAGGAGATGGGTTTAAACATATTTAAATCAAACGAAAAAGACAATAGAAATGTGTAAAAAGTACCCAGATGCCCCCGCCTTTTTGGCTTAGCTAATATGCCTGCATGATCCCTGGGGACACATTGTACATGTATGTGTCATTGAAATGTATTAGCATCAGATATATATGTTCGTGGGTGGGTATCTCAATATTTTGGATGTTGATGATATGAACTTGGCAGGGCAGGGGGCTGGGGCATGATTGTATGGGCCTCAATATATATGTCATTGAATGTGTCTAACCATAAACAAAAGCAAATAAAAAAGGTTGGAATCTAAAAATTCAACATATTTAATTATTGAATCAAGTTAATGTATTGAATAATCGCTTTCATCGTCACCTGAACTTGAGCTGTCCCAGTCTTTTTGTGCAGCATCTGTAAGACTGTTCATATTCTATGACTTGAATGACTGTTCTCGCTCTGACTTCGGCTGATGGCGGTAAAAACCTAGATACCACAACACGGAAGCGATATGGGCACAGCAGCCAACTACCCTGGCACCATTCTTGCACTTGCAGTACCATCCTTTTATGGGTTCGAGACCAGGACCATACTCAATCCATAGATAGTATGATCCAGACGAAGTGTGCCTTGATTTTATTTGGGCTTTCAAAATTCCATCCTCCTCCTTGTGAATCATTATCTCATACTGACCGGCTTCAGTAGTGTGTTCGTCTGTATACGAATCGGCCTGTTTTAATTGGTATATGCCCATGGTCATGTCTCTCAGCTCTGCTTCCGTTAATTGTTGTAAGTCTTCGCGGTTGGCATCATCAATAGCTTTCCATGGAGCCTTTGCACGACTGTCCCAACCCTTTTTCTCTACCTTGTCTTTAAGTTTGTTTGGTAACTTGGCAAGTTGTAGCATATGTTTTGCAAGAACCTCATCAGATTCAGAATTCACAACAAGAACAGGCCTAAATGCATTTAACAAAGAACATACGATTCTGACGTAGTCACCAATGCAAGGTATGTGGGAGTTTGGCATTACATTTGAAAGTGCCTTCCATTTTTTGATTCGGCCATTGACAGACTCAACCACCCACCTTACCTTGGTGACTAATCGAGTTTCGTTTGCCTCCTGTGTAGATAATTGCTTTATCGTTAGATGTATCTTCAAAGTAAGGTAACATCTTTAATGAATATTGGAAACATATAAGCAGATAAAGGGTCTCCTTGTCTAATACCTGAAATACAGAGATAGAGAGGGAGACAGGGAATATAATCTAAGGATTAAGGAAGGCCCTGGACTAGATTCCATAATAGGGTGGCACAGCAAATGAAAAAATGGTGACGAGGTATTTGATTGCTGTGTCCATATCGCTTCTGTGTTAAAGAACCTCGGTTTTAAGGCCATCAGCCAAAGTCAGTAAAAAAATCGTTGAAGTCACAGTATATGAACAGTGTAACAGATGTTGTTCAAACAGAGGCAACAGCTCAAGTTCAGGTGACGATGAAAGCTATTCTTCTGTAGATTAATTTGATTCAATAAGTGCAAAGCATGTCAGAATACAGTTGTGAACAAACATGTTCAAATGTATATGCCTGTGTCTTCACGTAGGTGTACCACATTCTTGTTAGATGTGCTCTTGAAGTGGGATTATTAAAGAAATTCAAGCATACCTTTCTTATATCTCTGCATGCCAAAGGAAGGAGTGAGTGAGGCATATATATTTTTTCGATGTGATGTTATGTTCGTATGTGCGTACTATGTCACACATTATTACGTTCATAACCAGGTTCACGTTTAGGTGCACATTTATGTCTGCATTTCTCCTGCAGCTCATAACTGTTTAGCATGTTTATGGTCACTGATTCTGTCTGGGGTGGGGCTATTTGAATGGACAAAAGAAAATGTAAAAAAAAAATGTATCTCAGAAACTGTTCAGATTCCAACCTTTTTTATTTGATGTTGTTTATGGTCAGATGCATTCAATGACACACACAATAATGCCCCAGCCCCCTGCCCTGCCCATTTCATATCATCAAAATCTAAATATCTTAGAAAATATTGAGATATCCGTCCTGAACATATATATTTGATGCTAGTGTGTCTCCCAGGGGTCATGCAGCTATATTGGCAAAGTCAAACAGGCGGGGGCATCTGTGTACTTTGGACACATTTCTATTGTCTTTTTCGTTTGATTTAAATATGTTTAAACTCATTGCCTGTTTATGCAAATGCCAGAAATATCTAAACCCTTGAACTGATGGAAACAATAATCTAACCTATAAACATGAAATAAGAATGTTCATTCAACCGTGAAATATAGGTCAACATCTCAAATGATCATTTGAGTTATATTGTCTCATCAGTATGCTTGCATGGTAGGAGTTTCACCACAACAGGTTAATGTATACCGAAGATATAAGAAAAAAAAAGAACTTTACTGTTAAAAAATCTCAAAAATGACCCAAGGTTCCTTAAACTATATTTTTCCCCCCAAAAAGTGAATTTTGGTGAATAAACTTGTGACAAACCATAGAGTTAGACCTTCCCCTGTAATTTTATATAATAACGTGTCATGTATGGTACTATTTTTCTACCTTTAAATGAGACAAAATACATGTCAAAACTGTGTGGAGTTACCCCACCCACTTTAAAGAGCCCGTAACTCAGAAAAAACTGCTTAAATACCAAAACCACATATGTTCCAAATAATTAGGCATATGTATGCTAACAATAAGTCAGAAATAAACAAAATCGTTAGGAGGCCAAAAAACCCCTTTAGGGAGACCTTTGCAATGTATTTGTATAGGCGTGTTTTTGTAATGGATTCCCTTTATACCTCCTCACCTGGTACAATAATCAACCGTCAGTGACACGAAGTAATCTTGTCCCGAACAAATTTCCAGTCTTATGGCGAATGGGAACACCTTGCAGATTTTTTCCGCCATTTTTCAAAGGGAGACAACTTTCGGGACTTCCTGTTCGCTTTTCTATAAGCTCTGTCCCACTGAAAAAGGGGTCAACTCTTAAAGGAAAGAATTTAATAGTTGACCCCTATCGACATGGGAGACAAAAATACTTTTGCAGGAGTTGCCTCCCCTGAAGGTGTTCCTATTCTCCTTAAGGGGTTCGAGCAGTTGAAGTTCTACTGAATAACAACTGCCGCCATTTAAATAATTGAAATCGTTATAATGTTTGTTTGTTTGTTTACTGTGGAAAAGTTCTTCAACATGCACGTGCATAATGGAAACGTTTTGTTATCACTTACATACGAGTATGTTGCTATTGTTGCTGTTCTTGTTTAAAGTTCAAGATGTTAAGGGATCCAGAACGTTTATAGTCCCTTCTAGAATGACGGTAGTATGATATGTGTATCTTTAACAGCAATGAGCCAGCACATGGGAAAAGTGTCATTCGCATTGAATTTCCCTGATTTTGTTTTCATAAGCGCATGCGCAGTCAACTTATATGGAAAGACACACTACACCACAATCTCTTTAAAGCACATTAAATTTAATGGGGTCCAAAGCATAAACCGTGTTAGTTTAACCCATATATGCCTAGTGGCCCTTTTTTGGGACGTTGGCAAACAATGTAGACCCAGATCAGACGCCGCATAACGCGGCGTCTGATCTGGGTCTACACTGTTTGCTCAAAGAACATACATTTTTGTACAACTTACATTAAACAAAACAAATCTGACACCCCTATAATTGAAAATGGACAACTCCAAATTTATATGATGGAAGATTCCATTGTCATATGTGGGTTAACAATCCTGTTACATTTAAATAAAAATGTATAGATTATATAGAAAAATGGTTCATTTACGATCATTTTCGATTTGGAATCCATCTTGATACCGCGTTATATGCAGACCGTGTTGTAACGAATCGTGTTATACCGAGACTGTGATGTTCTTCTTATATGAAGCTCTCTCAAGGGCAAGAAGCAAAGACCCTTGCAAAACTGCACGACTGCGCATGCTCGCCTGACCCTTTGCTGATCGCCATTACGAAACGGTCCCTTTTCTTAAGAGCTGACTCAAATATTGACTACCCATACAAACCCAACTTCTTTCTATATCATTTCCGATGTGCTCGTTACATGGTCTTGTTACATGGATGCTGCGAGCTGTGTGAGCAAAGGTGTCCGCTCCCATCTCGCCATTCCTCTGTTGTATTTTCCCAATTGTCAAGAAATGTATTCAATGTTGCTAGGTAAAATATGACTGTAATAAATATTGATAACTTTTAATGTTTGCCTTCAACTTAAAACATATTGAGACTGCATTTGACTATGTATGTCTGTTCATGTTTTTGTCCACTGGAATATGGGAGTGGCGGAATATTAAATACCATTTTAAACAGGGTCCACGAAAAAATTGAAACGCACATCCGAGGCTCACAGCCACAAATGGCACCGGTCTGAGTATAGACTGGGAAAATGGTCCTGAACTTATACTTATCGCTTAACCTAAAGTTCTTGTACGTAAAAAGTGTAGACCCTGATCAGACGTTGCAGAATGCGACGTATGATCAGGGCCTACACTGTTTGCCAATGTTCTGATTTGGAAACCTAGGTATTTATGGCTTAACCAAGCACATTCCCGTACCTGCGGGTACTTTATTATCTTTCCGCTCTGCTTAATAAAGAGAATATATGGAGCGTGATAGCTCAGTGGTTAGTGCGCCTGCCTCTGATGCTAGAGGTCCCGGGTTCGATCCCCGGCAGCTGTGATAAAATTTCGGTGTCCGAACACGCTCCATTGGCATCATTTGCAGGGATGAATGTCATAAAGTGCACCGTCCTTCGGATCTGGACGTTAACTGGAGCCCCCCTGTGCAGGAAGAACCATCCCCTGTGCAGGTTTAAGATCCCTACCGTAATTACATGATTACTGTGTAGGCTTTCATCCTGCAAAACCTGGAGTGTATGTAATATACACCTGCGGTAATGGTCAAATGTGACCGACGCAGTATCAGAAGATAGATAGATAGAATACAGAATCTCTAATATTCACGCGGTTTAAATTTGTCACGGTGATAGTAACGTGGACAACATCAGTATAAGAATGGCAGTATTATTACGCGTCGGTTCTGAACACCTAACCAGCACTAATGCAAACTGCCTAAAACGCACAGTAACTGGCTGTCGCTTCCTACCAACGCAGACAGTAAAAAATAAGCGTCTTTTAAAGAACCTTTCGCGTAAAATCAAAGATGTAACAATACTTGTGGATCACCCAGCAGGTACATGTCACTAGGGCAACGTCAAATCAACGTCGGTCCAACGTCATGACGTTGCGCCGACGTAGCTGTGACGTTGCATAAACATCATGACGTTGTACCGACGTTGATGTGACGTCACTATTACGCCATGTGACTGCTGGGTCAGCTGTCTGTTATGATTGGACTTGAACGAAAATGGTCCTGAGCGTAGGCATAGACAATACCTTTATACCTTTCAAGTCCAGTTCTTCAAGAAAACAGTGTAGATTCAGTGTAGATTTATACAGCGCAGATCAGACACAGATCAGTCCGGATTTTACAGTTGAGCATTCAGAGAATGGAAGATTGATTGATTGATTAACAATCGACAAAAGTTTATGAGTTCGCCGTACAGAGTAATACAAGCATATTGTTGAAAACATAACACGTGATAAAAAGCAGAGTTAACCGCCGAAAAGAAACAACATTTTCAGATGACAAATTGTGATATTTTTCTCATTTCTGCTCAAAATATAGATTGTGGCTATTTGTTACGATGAGGCGGGTTTTAACAAGTACGCACAATCTTTATTTTAGAGCAGAAATAAGAAAAATAAAATTTACCCCTATAAACCGAGTTTAACTATATAACAGTGGGGTTCTAGGGGGTCAATATTATATAGGCCTGTTTTCATGATGAGGAGACATTGAATTTTTACGGTACGCAATCCCCAACCACGCCCCAGCCCCTTTTCCTTAGAGCAATGGACTTTCACGCGAGCGATCCGGGTTCGAATCCAACCATAAGCCGGGATTTTTCTTCATCAATGCTTCTTTCCTTTCTTACGACTTTCACCTCGTAACGTCAGGGCTCGTTCGGGAACGAACTTTATTTCGCCGAACATTTGCTTCGTGTCATCATAAATGGGCCCCGTCAAGCGATTTTGGTACTTATCGCCTATGCGAGCAGCGAAGGTTCAGGCGAGCCTGCGCATCCGCGCAGTCTCGCCAGAACCTTCGCTGCTCGCTCATACAAGCAATGAATCAAGAGGACCCTTCAGACAGAAAGCCATATCCCTGGCCCCTCTGAATCGCTGGGCATGCGCAGTTAAAATTTGTCATGACGGAATGCTCGAAGACACAAATTCGCTTGGCGGGGCTCAAATGATAACTTCCTTGAAGAGGGTGTGTGTTACAGTCCGCACTTCTCCCCTTCACTTATCTAACTTGGTAGATTATATGCATAGCTTATAGGTTTATAACCACTCTCTGACAACTGCGTCAGGGAGTTGACTCTTTGCCTCAGTGGTTAGAGCACTGGACTTTCACCCGAGCGGACCGGGTTATTCACTTTGTTACGACTTTCATGTCGTAATTAAGAGAAGCTTCTTGCAAGTCAAGGCCCTAGCTCTGTTAGTTGGCTACACATATGTAACAGAACATAATTTGAAGACTGCTTGGGGTAGTAAGACAGCTATGTTGATGATGCATTAGCACTGGCCTTGCGCTATGCAAGTTTCTGCACGGCTTCACTGATTCCTTTTGCATCATATGCACTATCACCTCTTCTGATGATACCACACCACTTTGCTCGATCATAAGCAAATTTCCTGACCAAATGTTACCACGACTCTGTTGGTATGTTGAAGTCCTTCAGGGAGGCTTTGGGGGTGTCCTTTTATCGCCTCTTTTGACCACCATGGGAGCGTTTACCCATTTCTCTTTCTCTATAGAGGATTGTCTTTGGCATGCGTCCCTCAGGCATTCTGATAACATTTTAACTATGCCAACTTCAAAAGAGTATGTACACTCTGCACCGTACCCGTGTCTAGAATACTGTCTAGCCACTTAAGCGTATATCATTTTCTAAGACAGCATGTTGGAAGCGGTTGAGTCTTTGGCGTGTCTACGTTTCGCATGCATCCAATATAGCTGGCAGCACATCAGACCTGTAGACTTTCATTTTGATTCCACATCGATCCTAACCACAACCGACAATGCTGCATTAGCTCTGACGATCCTGGCATTGGCTTCATCGTCAATGTGGACAACACTTTACAATGTGAATCCAAGGTACCACTTTTATCTTTCATCTTCCATGGTTAGTGATAAATGATTTATACAAATCAAACTGAGTAAAATCGAGGAACGACATAAATTACTCTATAACATTCAGATAAGTTTCAGTTTTATATGAACTTGCTGGGACCTGTTTCAAAGATACGTGGCAAACCATGATCAACACGATTCACTTACTAATAGTCTGTAATGTCTTAGCTTTGAAAGAAGCAAGTTATGGTCTACCAGATCAAAGGCCTTTCGAAAATCTACCAATACACCCTACCGTTAAGAAATCATGCCTATACAAATACACTGTGAACTTTACCACCGAAAAACAACCCGAAAATTTTTGATGAAAAATTGTGATATTTTTCTTATTTCTGCTCAATATATAAATTGTGGGGACTCGGCGCTTCTAACGAGTACCCACAATCTATGTTTTAGTTTTAAGCAGAAATAAGAAAAATAACGAATACCCCTGTAAAACCCAGTTTTACTAAATAAAATTGGGTTTTGATGGGGTAGAAATTATATATGCGTGTTTTCGTGATGTAGATCCCCATTCTCATCACTTTCAGCCAGGTTAAGGGTCGATTCTGTTTTAAATATAAAGAAGCTTATAGTTATCTGGATAAGTTTCTTGCAAACTTTTTTTTCAGTTGTTATTATTATTCATTAAGTTGGTACATCAAATTAACTCGTCAGACATATATGAACAATGTATGCATGCAGGGAGAAGCAAGTTGGATAAGTTTCTTGCAAACTTTTTTTTCAGTTGTTATTATTATTCATTAAGTTGGTACATCAAATTAACTCGTCAGACATATATGAACAATGTATGCATGCAGGGAGAAGCAAGTAAGATTGGCTCATGCATGTAACATAGACTCTCTGTGAAATTAATACCTTATGAGCAGGTTTCTGGTTAATTTTATTTATTATATGTTTTACAAAAGGTCTATCACAGCCATCACGAAAACACGCCTATATAATTTTGACCCCCCCTTGAACCCCACTTTTATTTAGTAAAACTGGGGTTTGCAGAGGTAAACCTTATTTTTCTTATTTCTGCTCTGGAATATAGATTGTGGGTAGTACCCACAATCTATATTTTGAGCAGAAATAAAAAAAATAATACAATTTTTCATCCTAAAATTTTCATTTTTTCGGCGATAAAGTTTACAATGTATTTGTATAGGCATGTTTTGGTAATGGCTGTGTAGACCAGGACACCTCATTCATTGACGTCTGATCTGGACTAACGGAATCAAGACAGTTCCCCGACAAGACAGTTCCCCGACACCATTTTTGGAGACAGTTCTAGATTTCCAGACACTTCGGCCCCACTACCACCTCGGCCCCTAGACAGGTCGGCCCAAAACCAAGTCGGCCCTAGACACCTCGGCCCTAGTCACCTCGGCCCTAGACACCTCGGCCCCACTGTCACCTCGGCCCCTAGACATCTCGGCCCCAAAGACACCTCGGCCCCACTTTTGATATCTGTTAGGGTATGAGCATTTATATCATGTTAAAATCGGCCCCGCCCATCGGGACTTCAAGAAACCGACAGCCTGTGGCATCAGTACTGGTAAATCGCTTAGAGGTTCTAAGCCTGGCCAGGAAAAGCGGTGCGAGTCGGACCGTCCATACTTATAAACCCTATTGGTTTCAATGGGCTGCAGGGCTTGAGAAGTCATTTGATCTCAATGCCGGGTAAAATTCCCACAAAATTGGAGGCAACGTCTCCAAAATGACCGATTCAGTGTTGATTGGAGCGTTAAGCGTCAAATCTAACAAACAAAACATCATGTTAACCCCGCTAAACTCCAGTTTATATGGGGAAATCTGGGGTTCATAGGGGCATACATTATTTACATCACGAAGACACGCATTTATAATTTTGACTCCCTTGAACCCCACATTTATATAGTAAAATTGGGGTTTACAGGGGTAAACCTTATTTTTTTTATTTGAGCAGAAATAATAAAAATACCACAATTCTTCCTCTTATAATGAAGTTTTTACGGTGGTAAAGTTTATAATGCATTTGAACAGGCATGTTTTCGTAATTCTTATTTCTGCTCCAAGATTCAGGTTATGTGTTATATAATTTTTGTTTTACGGAATCTTCTATTAAGTTGTTAGGAAACAAGATCAAATTAATGTATTGCTTTTTTATTTCATATGAAAATAACAAATAACCAATGAGACGTTTATAATAAATATAACAACGAATACACGACATTTTCAGGTTAACTTGGACTACACTCTTCAGGACAGCTAATCCCCCGCCGCCTTCAGCCGTGACGTTGACCTTGGGTCAGCATCACGAAAAGTGGGGTCTAGCGGGTTGTTCTAATTGTGAATATTTGATACTGATTGTCAAGGAGCCTTTTCTAAAAGAATATATAGGGCCATGAAGACTTTGCACTCAGTGCACATCCAGATCCATCTGACCTGGGTCTACACTATCATTCAGTTTGCGAAATTTAAATGAATACAATATTCATGTATCAAGTAATTTGAGGGTCTGATAGTCAGAAATGTGACTAATAAATAAATTAAATAAATAAATTATACAGTATACTTGTTACTGTCCATCTTTAAATATGAGCTGATATGACAATCAAATAGGAATTTCTAAATGTGTGAAAATTGATAACAATGGAAACATACTGAGCAATTCCTACAAAAATACGAGCAGTGAAGACTTTGCACACAGTGCACATCCAGATCTACACTGTTTGCCACTAATATATACATATAGTACACATGTATCAAGTAATTTGAGAAGCTGATAGTCAGAAATGTGACTAATAAATGAATAAATAAATGAATAAATAAATAAATAAATAAATAAACAAATAAATAAAGTATACAATATACTCTTTACTGTCTTTAATAAGAGCTAGAATGACAATCAAGTGTGTGAAAACTGATAACAATGATCTGTTTATCATCAAGGATCTCTTTATTGGGGTAAAGGGATTAGTAACGCCTGGTTGTTTATTGAGCTTCAGACTTTACTAATTTAAGTGTTTAATTGTTCTTGTAAAACTTTTTGCTTGATAGTGTACTAACCTGAAATTAATTATTTCTTACCCCACTGAACACGATAATCCTTATCTTTGCAAACAGTGTATAGATCCTGATCAGATTGCTTCTGCCCTCTGAACCGGATCTGCACCGTTTTTCATGCAGTTTTTGAATTGCATGCATACATTATATTAATTGGTTTACTTACGAGGATAATTCTAGTTCGGCGAACCTGAACACTGATGATTACCTAATGAATAAATAAATAAATAAATACATTGTTTGTTTGTATTGGAGTTTAGCGGCCCAGTCAACACTATTTTAGTTCATTTTCGAGCCGGTCAGTTTATCTATCCACACTTTACCTGGGCAGGCTTATACGTAAGCGGTTAACCATTACAGTGCTCTTTTTTTTCGCCGGAAAGTGACAACTGCCCTTCTTGAATCAGCAGAAGGAAGAGAATGACCAAAGAAAAGATTTCATAATCAATCTCCACGAAAGAAAGTTGCCGACCCCGGTAGGTATCGAACCCGCGTCCTCCTGATCACCAGTCATACGCGCATCCGACTTAGCTACCGAGGCCGGATAAATAAATAAATTAATAAATAAATATATAAATATGTTAACAAATATAAGATTATCCCTCATCATCACCATGGTTGTGGAAACCGAGGAATGTTTTTTTTTTTTTTTTTTTTTTTTTTTTTGGGGGGGGGGGGGGGGGGGGAGGGTGTTACGACCCCATCCATCGACCGATCCATCCAGATTTCCATCCAATTAGTAAGGATAACTTATTGAAATTTATTTAAAAAAAAGTATTTAAGCGGTGTGGAATTATTTCGGTTAATAAAAAAGCCTATAGATGATCAAAAGAGCAGAAAAGTAGAAAAAAGAGCCTGCTCTAAAGCAATTAGAATTATACATTGAAATAAAAGAGGGGGATTTTCAAATGTATCTTCCATTCTCCTTAATTTAACATAAAGATATTCTATTAAATAACGTTATAATATATAATAAATATATCTATTATAGGTTCAAATATTCGAGGCTCCCTATCAAAATAATCAAATCAGCATATAAAAAAAAAAAAACTCATCGGGCATCCAACCCGATCTCTTATTTAAGTGGAAGCCCCGTGAAAAGCAAAGTTGGGCCGAAGTGTCTAGGTATATGGGGCCGAGGTGTCTAGGGGCCGAGGTGTCCAGGGGCCGACCCGTCTAGGGTTTCAATTTTATGTGGGGCCGAGGTGGTTTTGGGGCCGAGGTGTCTTGGGGCCGAAGTGTCTAGGGGCCGAGGTGGTTTTGGGGCCGAAGTGTCCTGTTACCTCCCCGACACATTTGAAGACAGTTCCCCGACACTTTTGAAGACAGTTCCCCGACACTATTGTTCAAAGTCAAATGACCAGTGACTGATCATGCTGATTATCATAATTGATAGTTATTATGTGTTCATCAATATTTTGAAGACAATTCACCGACAGTCGTTTAGAAATATTAGATCATCGACCATTTTTGAAGACAGTTCCCCGACAGACTTTTACATGTATAAAAAAGCTTATACTTGATACCATTATCAATAAGTTTAATGAATACATCCGAAATTAAGCGAACTAGCATGTCCAGTTAATGAACATGCACACATTTAAACAAAACAAAAATGTCTTCTAGGAAACGCAATGGTATATTTCTAATTGTCATTTTTCCATATAATGAACATTTGAAAAATGAAGATGAGTTCAAAGTTTTTGTTTTAAATAAATATTATTAAAGTATAAGAATATGAAATAGATATCTAACGCTGTTATGAGAACAATAATGATAATTATTTGACTATCAATCAATATGGTTGAGCAGTCAAAGAAACAAATATCTACCCACTAAAATCACCGTCTGGCTCACAGCGATACATACGACGTTACCACGTCGTATCGCCGTCGATCCGACGTTGACCTGGCATTATTTTAGGCTTTGACCGAGCATTAAAGACCATCTACATTTAAATTGCATCTTGACGAATGCTGACTGAAAAAGAAATTCCACATTACCTCTCCTCTGGCTTAGACTTCCAGACAGATCATCGTCAGAACAAATGTCGGCGAACTGTCTTGAGATCAACGAGGAAATTTCAGGCATATCATTAATTTTTTTTTTTTTTTTTTTTTTTTTTGGTTTGGGTTTTACGGCCCTTTCAAGATTATTTCACTCATATCGAGCCGATCGTTAATCAGAGGTGGGCGAAAACCGGAGTACCCGGAGAAAAACCACCTGACCTTCCGTTGCAGAACTTGGCGTCTCACACGTGGCCCGAGCGAGGCTCGAACCTACGGCGGTGAGAGACCTAATGACTAAGAGTCAGCGCTCTTATCCACTAGGCCACGGAGGCCCGTTGGCATATCATTAATATAGTTGCCATAGCAAGAAACGTCGGAATTATAACTAATATATCTTAAGACAATTCCCCGACACAGAAAGACATTGCCTCTCCAAATCGCAGGTATACTTAAATCCATTCACAATGATCACTTAGCCTTTATTGTCCCCAATTATCCCTAAAATGCCAACTATGAACAATAGTGTCGGGGAACTGTCTTCAAAAGTGTCTGGGAACTAATTGCCAATTATAATTATCAATCACAGGTCATTTAACTATGAACAATAGTGTCGGGGAACTGTCTTCAAAAGTGTCGGGGAACTGTCTTCAAATGTGTCGGGGAATTGTCTCCAAAAACCGTGTCGGGGAACTGTCTTGTCGGGGAACTGTCTTGTTCCCGGACTAACAGTCACGGTTTGCTAATGTCGTTTTGGGGAGCTTTGGCATGTGCTGGTGATCTGGCGAGGAAATTCAGACCAAACAGATATTACAATCGTAGGAAAACTCGTTTAAAACATAAACATATTACCTATCAAAATGGATTCTGAGTATTCTTTTTGTCAATTTATAACTATACACCGGCACCTAATGTTAAACAGTTGTAACCTTAATTATAAACAAATTTTGTCATCGAGCCAATCAACATATCAAAGTGCTGAAAGATGAAAGTTGACAAATCAAATTTTAAAAAAAGATATTCAATTTGCAAAAACAAAACAACAAAAAACCAGAGGACCAGTGGTCCTGAACCGCTCACCTGTCTGGTGACAATTTTCCTACTTAGATCAGCAGAAAATGTCATTTACCCTGCTCATAAATTTTAAAATGCCATCTCAATATTTGTTGGCATTTTAAAACTTATGAGCAGGGTAATTTTCATGCTGAAGTGAGTTGAGCGTGAAAAAAGTTTTATAACCTCGGTGCCTGGCTCACAGAAAGGGAAAATATGAGGAACTGTCCATTGGACATAAATGGTATACTGTATACAGAAGCAAATGAAACAAAAAGAAAACTTGTTCCAATTTATTTTCATATCTCAAGAGCAGTAACAGAACAAAACTAGAATTTGTTTTTCTACAAAAACACAGATGTCTACCCCCTTTTTTTATCATTAAGGTATCTACCTGATTCTTGGGGGCAACACATTGTCTCATGACCCCCGGCCCCGCCCATCGGGCTTGAAGAAATAGATTGGGCTGCATGATACTTCCATGCAGAGCTGAAACCGACTGCAAATGAGTACTGGTAAACAGCATAGAGGTTCTAAGCCTGTCCAGGAAAAGTGATGCAAGTCGGACCACCCATGCACAAAAAACCCTATTGAGATGCCATTTCATCTCAATGCCAGGTAAAAGTCCCACAAAATTGGAAGCAACGTCTCCAAAATGACCTATACAGTGTTGGCGGAGATGAAAACCTCAATTCAAACAAATGTCTCATGATGGTTAACATTTCCACCAAGTAATTTTAAAATTTATCCAGGAAAAAGTGAGTTATTGACCAAACATGAAAAAAGGCACCTTTTTTATGTCTGACCTCTAAGTATGACCTTGACATTGGAAGTACTGACCTGGATCCTGCACGCAACACATTGTCTCATGATGGCTATAGGTCATTCCCTTTCTTTAGACTTTGTTGTGATGAGTCAGATCTATAGACTAATCCATTTTCGTTATGGTTGGCTGCTCATTGCATCAAATAACACACCATTTTTTCCTGACTGATTGCTCAGTGAACCACAAAATTACCCATTGATATAGCTCTATTGTTGAAATATTTACCTGCAGGTAAGATTAACACATTTACCTGAATAAGTCTTACCTGAGTGAACAATATAATGTTCATTGACTCCTCTCATTCCACCCCTTGCTCAAAGCTCAAAATGTTCCCATACTATAGTAACTTGTAATTGCGTATATACACATTTCTATATTAATCCAGGTATAAGATATTGTATGGCATTGCCCCTGCATTGTATGCAAATTCAAACAGGTGTGACACCCCTTATTTAGTGAATAGGCCTGTACCACAACTGAAGCGTGAAAGCTAAAACAAAGTGTAAAGATTGGTAAAAAGCTATAATATTTCTGCCAAGTCATTTTAAAATTCATCCATTAATATTAAAGTTATTGACCATACACAGAAAAAGACCCTTTTTGACCTTTGACCTTTGACCTCTAAGTATGACCTTGACCTTTTGAGGATCCAACCTAGGTCATGTGCTCAACACATCGTCTCATGATGGTTAACATTTCTGCCAAGTAATTTCAAAATAAATTTAGGAATAATAAAGTTATTGACAATACAGGAAAAAAATAGGTCCCTTTTTTACCTTTGACCTTTAAGTATGACCTTGACCTTGGAGGTAGCAACCTTGGTCTTGCGAGCAACAAATTGTCTCATGATGGATAACATTTCTGCCAAGTCATTTTAAAATTCATCCATTAATATGAAAGTTATTGACCAAACACTTAAAAAGACCCTTTTTTGACCTTTGACCTCTAAGTATGACCTTGACCTTTGAGTCTGCCAAGTCATTTTAAAATTCATCCATTAATATGAAAGTTTTTGACCAAACACTTAAAAAAGACCCTTTTTTGACATTTGACCTCTAAGTATGACCTTGACCTTTGAGGTACCAACCTGGGTCATGCGCTTGACACATCGTCTCATGATGGTTAACATTTCTGCCAAGAAATTTCAAAATCCATAAGATAACTAAAGCTATTGGCCGGACACAATCTGCCAATACAATATATATTTTACCATATATGGGCATGGCGGCCATCTCGGTCATGTGATCCAGACCCGCGAACAAGGCCAATGAATGACCTTGACCTTTCTGATCCATATACATTCATGTATTCAGTTACTTTACCTGATCTACAAATTTTGGTGACACTGTCTTCAATGGTTTCCTATAAATCCATTATTTTCACTTTGCCCCATGCAAAAGCCTAAGTCGACAAATTTGACATTGCTGTAAAATAGGTCAAGGTCAACCCAGGGTCACCATTTGTACAAACCATGATGGGCCCGAGTACCATATGCTACATGCCAAGTTTCAAGACCACTGGCCTTATGGTTCTGGAGAAGAAGATTTTTGAAGGCTTTTTACCATATATGGGCATGGCGGCCATCTTGGTCATGTGATCCAGACCCCGGGAACAAACTTTCGTTCCCCCATCCCACTGAGGCTCCATATGAAATTTGGCTTTGATTGGCCCTGCAGTATAGGAGAAGAAGATCTTTGAAAATGGTGGACGGACGGACGGACGGACGGACCATGGCTATACTGGCCTAAAGGCTCAGGTGAGCTAAAAACGACCATTCCGGTTAAAACGACAGGCCTCCGAACTAACAAAGCTCCAAACAAACAACAAACAAAAGCCAACTTTGCATGATTTACAGTAAAAAATTCTTATATCAAGACCGCTTTGCGACTGTTTATAAGTGGTCTTAAGACCACAAGAAAAAGTCTTAATTTTATGTAATATCGGTTGGTGCCTGATGCTCTGTCTCTGGTTAAGCCCATCGGAGTCTAACTATTGGTTTTCTTTTGCTTCAGCATTTCAGTGGTTTCTTGCTGTCGAGTCCTCATCGTTGTTTCATCTCTGTGTTTATTTGATTTTTGTGTCCACGGAGATGTTGCACTGAGGATTTAGGAGGCAACAGATTATTTGTCTAAATCGCGACGGAAGTAGGGGGCGAGGATTGCGGCCGCGTATAATCGATTTAAGCCCGTCATACCCTCCCACCCCACCCCCAGTGGAAGTCGTTTCACTGACCGTTCAAAGGCAGTTCTTCTGTCGCGATTTGTTTTTGTTATGGTGTGTCTTTGAGTGTGTGTATCGCTTTTATTTTTTTCTTTTGGATAGCCAATTGGCCATTTTGTGCGAAAGTAACTGTTCTTTTGGCTTTCTGCTATTCTCGTTTCCATTAGGGTCTAGTTGTTTCATGTTTGTGTTTCTTTCCCTTTGGTGTCTGGGAGCTGTGGGCTTCACTTCTATTGTTTAATTTAGTTGGTCTCAATAGCGGAATTTCACTGTGTATGAAGTGTTGTGCCTATACAAGGTAGAGGATTATTAACAGTGTAGGAAAATAAAATATAAGATCCACGGAACGAGAAACCGTAATATGTCGATTTTTGTCGATTGGTTATCAATCGACCCTATGTTATAAAGCATAGTAGCTTTTCAATGCAATAGTCCATCTGACTATCATTGATTTGTCGATAATCCGGGTAAAAGTCATTTATAGAACATAGCCTCGCTATTCTTATCGCTGTGAGGTCAGAGTATTGCGTAGAATAGGAGTCGGTTTGGCAAACAGTGTAGATCAGATCAGACGCCGCAGTACGCGGTTTATGAATTTAAGGGGTTAAACGCAACAGTCTAAGTCCTTGTTAAGGACTATTTTTCCAGCCTACACCCAGGGACAATCGACCAACCAGTGCGGTCAGAGCTTTAAAACCAGCATATACTCAGGGACAATCGACCAACCAATGCTGTCGTAGCTTTGATACCAGCCTACACTCAGGGACAATCGACCCACCTATGCTATTGGAGCTTTGATACCAGCCTATACTCAGGGACAATCGACCCACCAATGCTGTCGGTGCTTTGATACCAGCCTACACTCAGGGACAATCGACCCACCAATGCTGTCAGAGCTTTGATACCAGCCTACACTCAGGGACAATCGACCCATCAATGCTGTCGGAGCTTTGATACCAGCCTACACTCAGGGACAATCGACCCACCTATGCTATTGGAGCTTTGATACCAGCCTACACTCAGGGTCAATCGACCCACAAATGCTGCCGGAGCTTTGATACCAGCCTACACTCAGGGACAATCGACCCACTTACGCTATTGGAGCTTTGATACCAGCCTACACTCAGGGACAATCGACCCACCAATGCTGTCGGAGCTTTGATACCAGCCTACACACAGGACCCAACAATACTGTCGGAGCTTTGTTACCAGCCTACACTCACGGACAATCGACCCACCTATGCTATTGGAGCTTTGCTACTAGCTTACACTCAGGGTCAATCGACCCACCTATGCTTACGGAGCTTTGATACCAGCCTACACTCAGGGACAATCGACCCACCACTGCTGTCGTAGCTTTGATACCAGCCTACACTCAAGAACAATCGACCCACCTATGCTTTTGGAGCTTTGATACCAGCCTACACTCAGGGTCAATCGACCCACCAATGCTGTCGTAACTTTGATACCAGCCTTTACTCAGCGACAATCCACCCACAAGTGTTGTCGGGGTTTTGATTCCAGACGACACTCCGCGACAACCGACCCACCAATGCTATCGGTGCTTTGATTCCGGCATACACTCAGTGACAATCGACCCACCAGTGCTGTTGGAGCTTTGATTGCCATTTGCGAACAACAAAGGTTAAGCGGCCCGCCCATCGGGACTTGAAGAAATAGATTGGGCTGCATGATGCTTTCATTTGTGTCATACCTGGTGACACACCTGGAAGACAGTTATTCTCGTAACTTGTATAATGTGTCCTGGCTGAGAATAATGAACGTATTATAATTAAAGTGGCGGCATGTGGACTTTGTCATGTAGCTTCGGCGTATAAAGCTTGTGATAACTGTCGGTACCATGGAGAAGCACAATGAGCTACCACTGAAGAAACCGCGAGTCCGTTGCAAAATACAGTAATAAGACCCCCTTTAATAAGATGTTTAAGACCACTTCTGAATAGTTCCAATGGTGGTCTCTTTCTAGAAGACACTGAGTGCCAAAAACACACAGAAAGAATTACTGAAACCTTATAAATATTTTAGATGGTTTTAATAGAGGGTTTCACTGTGCATGATTGTCATCTGTTGTACCCATGAGTTTCTGAAATGGGGTCTGCTGTGTTTCAGTTTGGACATGTCCGTTCTTGTAAATACCTGTAAATGGCAAACATGTCGGCAAACAGTGTTGATACAGATCAGACAGCTGATCTAGATCTACACTGTTTACGTTTGTATCTGTTACAGATCAATATTCTGGTTATTTTCCCACAGATCACCAAAACAAGGAAAAATGGAAGTACAGCTCTATTTGCCACTCTTTCAACCTTGTAGGCAGGTGCAGATTCCTATGCAAACATTGTAGGTCCTGATGAGACGGCTTATAAAGACCAAACACTGTTTGCGCTCTGTTAATCATTTTGATAAAAACATTATTGGCAATAAACTCAACACGCCTATATAATTTTGATACTGTGGGGAGGGCCGTAACTAATGTTGTGAGAACTTGTGTGGCATATTCTCTCCTTTATGATTCCGATCCTGGAAAACAAACAACTAATACAAATCACAGTAAAAGTGCTGACAGCGAAGATTCTGCACATTTTATGATATTCATATTTTCGGCCGGACAGGTCATCATTACTAAAAATCCACCTATGCAAATAAAATAAAAAAAATAACGCCAAAACCCGAGCGAGTGTTTTTCACATGCAAAATCCAATGTATTCCATATTTTTGCACAAAATACAAACTGTGAGTACTTTTTTTAAACCGCCTCGATTAAGCGGTTCTCACGAGTACCTAGGAGTACAATCTTTGTTTTTTTTTTTTTTAGAGTTTAACGGCCCAGTCAACACTATTGTAGGTCATTTTTGAGCCGGTCAGTCTAACTAACCTCACTTTTTCTAGGCAGACTTATATGTAAGCGGTTAACCAGTACAGTGCACATTCTTTCGCCAGAAACTGACAAATGCCCTTCTTGAATCAGCGGAAGGGAGAGAATGACAGTAGAAAAGATTTCATGATCAATCTCTATACGAAGGAATGTTGCCGACCCCGGCAGGTATCGAACCCGCGTCCTCCTGATCACCAGTCAGACGCGCATCCGACTGAGTTAGGTACCGAGCCTTCGTACCTACAATCTACGTTTGACAGCAGAATATAAAAAAAAATAAAATAAGGTTTACTCCCATAAATACCAGTTTATATTTTCTTGTCAACTCATTGCTGAGCTTTGAACATATTTAAGCGTCACTGATGACACTTTGGTTTGTAGGAGGTAAGTCAAAACCATTAACCCTAAAGATCACAGTCATGCTCTGCCATCCGTTTTTACTTAAAACGTCATTGTTGGAAACAGAATGGATCAAGATTAGACTTCTCCTCTGGGAGCGGCCTGATCAGGGCATCCTCTGTTTGCTTTTGTTTGTTTGTTTGTTTGATTTGAGGCTTAACGTTCCCGTCAACACTGTATATGTCATTTCCAATTTTGGGGGACTTTTGCCCGACAATGAGACGAATCGACATCTCAAGCCCTGACGCCCAATGAAACCCAAACGGTTTATAAGCATGGGCGGTCCGACTCGCACCGTTTTGCCTGGGCAGGTTTAGATCCTCGAAGCGGATTACCAGTACTCGTGTACTATGTGGGATCGATTTCAGTCAACTCATGCAGCTCATATATTTATTCAAGCCCCGGTGATCGGGGGCCAGCCATTTGCAAGTAAATTCAGCAGAAGACAAACACAGGCGGCATATTTAGATGCAGTTTTTCTCGGCATCTTAAGGGTTGATTGATTGTTTGTTTGTTGTTGTTGTTTTGTAGTGGAGTTTTACGGCCCAGTCAGCACTATTTTAGATCATTTTGAGCCCGCCAGTTTACCTATCCACACTGAGAACTCCATCTAAAATAAACTGTCATCGAGATAAATACAAACATAATCAAAGACCACAATCAGACGCCGCATTTAAGTGTGTTCTAACGTACATGTAACTACACTTGTTCTCTCTCTCTCTCTCTCTCCTCTCTCTCTCTCTCTCTCTCTCTCTCTCTCTCTCTCTCTCTCTCTCTCTCCCTCTCTCTCTCTCTCTCTCTCTCTCTCTCTTTCTCTCTCTCTCTCTCTCTCTCTCTCTCTCTCTCTCTCTCTCTCTCTCTCTCTCTCCCTCTCTCTCTCTCTCTCTCTCTTCATTCCGTATAATAAATACAGAAATTTAGTGACGGATTGTGAGTACGCTTCACATTATGTGAGTGTGCTTCACAATAGGTTTAGGTCACACGTGTCAGCTGATACCAACTTGTGTGAAAGCTTGGCAGTCACGTAGTAGAAAGTTTCTAACCTATCCTTACTTCTCTGGAATTCGGCTCTGAATGATTGTCTGATCAATTTGTAACAACCCAACTAGCACGCATCAGCTGGCGAAACGACATAATAAGTTGCTGTACTCAAGTTCTTATAGAAGGCTAACGACTCGGTTCGTATTGCATTGATTGTGATCGACCTAATTTTATCACAGTCTATAGAAGGCACCAGAATTCAACCGGTTATTTTCCCAATCTGCCATTTTGGGGATTTTGTTCGAGTCAGAGGCAAACCGGGAAGATCGCCTTTAAGTTCGAGACAGAATCACAATGGACCCGGGATCAAAATTGTATGGCAGTCGTTTTTTTTTTGTTTTTTTTTTGTCTCTTGTAATTATAACTCGTCAGTGAACACGTGGGTAAGAGCACTGTCCCTTTATCATCAGGTCTCTCATCGCTGTAGGTCTATCGCCGTTGTAGCTTCGAGCTTGGCTCAAGGCTCATGTGACGGAAGGTCAGGAGGCTTTACTCCGGGTACTCCGGTTTTCGCCCTTCTCTAGTTGACGATCGGCCCCATCTCCTAAGTCCGTTCTCCGTCCTAGTGAAAAATGTCTAATAAAGAGAATACAGAATCTCTAATATTCACGCGGTTTAATTTTGTCACGGTGACAGTAACGTGGACAACATAAGCATGGTAGTATTATTACGCGTCCGTTATGAACACCTAACCAGCACGAATGTAAACTGCCTAAAACGCACAGTAACTGGCTCTCGCTTCCTACCAACGCAGACAGTAAAAAATAAGCGTCTTTAAAGAACCTTTTGCGTAAATCAAAGATGTAACAATACTTGTGGATCACCCAGCAGGTACATGTCGCCAGGGCAACGTCCAATCAACGTCGGTCCAACGTCATGACGTTGCACTGACGTAGATGTGACGTTGCATAAACATCATGACGTTGTACCGACGTTGATGTGACGTCACTATTACGTCATGTGACTGCTGGGTCAGCTGTCTGTTATGATGGACTGGAACGAAAATGGTCCTGAGCGTAGGCATACGAGGACTGTTCAAATATGAATGCAACTAAGCACATAAAATGATTCCGTGATAGATTTCGATGAAAAATTTATTTTGTCCCCTCACAGTATTCCCTTTAACAGATATACAAACTTTCAGTCTTCTGATCCAATCATTGAATGCATTTTGGTAGTCTTTCCGAGGTATACTATGAAGGCATTGGAATATTGCAGAACCGAGGTGTTTGCGCTGTACAAATTTTCGACCAGAAAGGTATTTTTTTTCAGCCGCGGGAACAAAAAAAAAGTCACACGGGGCAAGGTCAGGGGAATACGGGGGGTGAGGGAGTTCAACAACCTTTTCCTGCTTCAGATAGTCTTGCACAATGAACGCCTTGTGCGATGACGCATTGCCATGTAGCAAACTGACATTGGCCAAACCAGTGCGGGTCTTCGTTCTTTGAAATATTTCTTCAATGTTCGAAGAACTTTATTCTTGTAAAACTTCGCATTTACAGATTTGCCTTTAGGCACAGCAACCTGAATAGCAGGGCCCTGATTTGAAAAGAATATGGCATACATTACCTTCTTGACGCTCATGATCCGCTTTGCAATGCATGGTCTTTTGCAATACTTTGTTGCCCATATTTTGTTCTGAATCTTTCGTTTTGGCTCAAACTTGAAAGTGAACCCATGTCTCGTCACCTGTGACGACATTAACGAAAGACCGTGCATTGTAACTTGGAAACTTTTTAAGCAACTTCTTGGCGCACTGATCGCGTGTCTTTTTCTGCTCATCTATCAACAGATTGGAAATCCATCTAGCACAGATCTTTCTCATTTTCAAATCCCGTTTCAGAATTGTATGAGCTGCTCCTAATGAGATGCCAACCATACTAGCTATTTGCCTAGTGGTGTATCGTACATCGGTAGCAACTATTTCTCTCACTATAGCAACCGTCTTGGCAGATGTTGCTCTTTTCGGCCGACGATCATGTGGTGCATCTTCTGTTGAGCCTAGCCCACAGCTGAATTTCATACACCAACGAAAAACTGTCGGAAAAGACATTTCATTATGCCCATAAACTGAACATATTTCATCAAAAATGTCTTTGCACCGTATACCAAGAATACAACGATCCTTAATATTGGACCGTATTTCAACGGCGTACTCTGACCTTCTTCCAACCATGTTATGTGTTAGTATACAAGAGTAGACAGTGTTTATCGAACAATTTACATGGCTAAAGTGCACGGATTTTAACAGGTTTGGTTTCAATGTATAGGTAATGTGTGTGTGAATTCGGGTTTAACGTCGCTTTCAACAATTTTTCAGTCATATCACGACGGTGTCTGGTTGTGACAGGGAGCTCAATGCTCACTTTTATAGTGCTGCCTCACTGAAGTATCATGTCCCAGACACATTACATGATACCACACCCAGTCACATTATCCTGACACTGGGTCAACCAGTCCTAGCTCTACCCCGTAAATCTGAGTGCCAAGCGAGGAGCAGCTAGTACCATTTTTAACGACTTTGGTATGTCGCGGCCCGGATCGAACCCGTGACCTCCCGTTCCCCGGAGCGGACACTCTACCAATTCAGCTATCGGGGCCGGTCAATGTATAGGTAAAATGTTTTTCTAAGCTGTGATATTTATTTCCAGGTGATTTTCGCATTAGTGCATGAGAAAACGTTCTACTTGCATTCATATTTGAACAGTCCTCGTAGACAATATCTTTATACCTTATAAGTCCAGTTCTTCAAGAAAACAGTGCAGATTCAGATCAGATGAAGCTTTCTAAAGCGCAGATCAGACACAGATCAGTCCGGATTTTACAATTGAGCATTCAGAGAATGGAGTGAGTGAGTGTTTGAGTTTTACGTCCCACCAACAGCTAAGGTCATACGGAGACGAGACCTCGGTTTAAAGACTCATCCGAAAGTCTGGAGAAGCCCGGGATCGATCCTGCGATCCCTGGTTTACAAGGCGAGTAGCGTAACCACTACACCACGGAGGCTTCTCAGAGAATGGAAGATTGATTGATTGATAAACAATCGACAAAAGTTTATGGGCTCGTAAAGCTTTGTAAGCCGTACAGAGTAATACAAGCATATTGTTGAAAACATAACACGTGATAAAAAAACATGTTAAACGCCGAAAAGAAATAGTAAGTAAGTAAGTAAGTAAGTAAGTAAGTAAGTAAGTAAGTAAAGTCTTTATTTAACGAGGGTAACAACATTTAGCATAGACATTTACATGCATCAGCTAATCTTCCATGAGGCCCTCAAGAGTTATATACAGGTGTACAAATAAAATACAAGTTAAATACAGTAAATACACAAGTAAAGACATGTGCAATATCATACTACCGCGAAAAGTTGAGAGAAAAAAAAACTGATCTTTTCTCTTCCGATATACAGATTCTGTATAAAACCTATACATAGAATGCCATATATTATAAACAACATTTTCAGATGACAAATTGTGATATTTTTCTTATTTCTGCTCAAAATATAGATTGTGGCTATTCGTTACGATGAGGCGGGTTTTAACAAGTACGGACAATCTTTATTTTAGAGCAGAAATACGAAAATAAAATTTACCCCTGTAAACCGAGTTTAACTATATAGGGGGTCAATATTATATAGGCCTGTTTTCATGATGAGGAGACATTGAATTTTTACGGCCCACAATCCCCAACCACGCCCCCCCCCCCACCTTTCCCTTAGAGCAATGGACTTTCACGCGAGCGATCCGGGTTCGAATCCCACCATAGCCGGGATTTTTCTTCATCAATGCTTCTTTCCTTTCTTACGGCTTTCACGTCGTTACGTGAGGGCTCGTTCGGGAACGGACTTTACTTCGCCGAAAATTTGCTTCGTGTCATCATAAATGGGCCCCGTCAAGCGATTTTGGTACTTATCGCCTATACGAGCAGCGAAGGTTCAGGCGAGCCTGCGCATCCGCGCAGTCTCGCCAGAACCTCCGCTGCTCGCTCATACAAGCAGTGAATCAAGAGGAACCTTCAGACAGAAAGCCATATCCCTGGCCCCTCTGAATGGCTGGGCATGCGCAGTTAAAATTTGTCATGTCGGAATGCTCGAAGACACAAATTCGCTTGGCGGGGCTCAAATGGTAACTTCCTTGAAGAGGGTGAGTGTTACAGTCCGCAATTCTCCCCTTCACTTATCTAACTTGGTAGATTATATGCATAGCTTATAGGTTTATAACCACTCTCTGACAACTGCGTCAGGGAGGTGACTCTTTGCCTCAGTGGTTAGAGCACTGGACTTTCACCCGAGCGGACCGGGTTATTTACTTTGTTACGACTTTCATGTCGTAATGAAGAGAAGCTTCTTGCAAGTCATGGCTCCAGCTCTGTTAGTTGGCTACACATATGTAACAGAGCATAATTTGAATATGTTCTATAAAAGGGTTTTCCTTTGGAAGCAAGGAATACACCACAGAAGTGAAAAATATGGAGTGTACATGTTTTCTGGGCCAGACTAGCTAGTTTCGGCCAATTAGGCCTCATCAGTGACCCTCAGATATTTTCAAAATTCCACAATGGAATCAAGGATCCCAAAGGACAAGAAAATATAATCTACACTATTATGTAGGGCAGGGAGACGTTTTACCGCCGCCACACATTCCCACACACCAGCTGTAGTGAAGTTGAATATGTTCTATAAAAGGGTTATCCTTTGGAAGCAAGGAATACACCACAGAAGTGAAAAATATGGAGTGTACATGTTGAAGACTGCTGAGGGTAGTAAGACAGCTATGTTGATGATGCATTAGCATTGGCCTTGCGCTATGCACGTTTCTGCACGGCTTCCCTAATTCCTTATGCATCATATGCACTATCACCTCTTCTGATGATGCCACACCACTTTGCTCGATCATGAGCAAATTTCCTGAGCAAATGTTACCACGACTCTGTTGGTATGTTGAAGTCCTTCAGGGAGGCTTTGAGGGTGTCCTTTTATCGCCTCTTTTGACCACCATAGGAACGTTTGCCCATTTCTCTTTCTCCATAGAGGATTGTCTTTGACAAGCGTCCCTCAGGCATTCTGGTAACATTTTAACTATGCCAACTTCAAAAGAGTATGTACACTCTGCACCCTACCCGTGTCTAGAATCCTGTCTAGCCACTTAAGCGTATATCATTTTCTAAGACAGCATGTTGGAAGCGGTTGAGTCTTTGGCGTGTGTACGTTTCGCATGCATCCAATAAAGCTTGCAGCACATCAGACCTGTAGACTTTCATTTTGATTCCACATCGATCCTAAACACAACCGACAATGCTGCATTAGCTCTGACGATCCTGGCATTGGCTTCATCGTCAATGTGGACAACACTTTACAATGTGAATCCAAGGTACCACTTTTATCTTTCATCTTTCATGGTTAGTGATAAATGATTTATGCAAATCAAACTGAGTAAACGACATAAATTACTCTATAACATTCAGATAAGTTTCAGTTTTATATGAACTCGCTGGGACCTGTTTCAAAGATACGTGGCAAACAATGATCAACACGATTCACTTACTAACAGTCTGTAATGTCATAGCATTGGAAGAAGTAAGTTATGGTCTACCCGATCAAAGGCCTTTCGAACATCTACCAATACACCCTACCATTAAGAAATCATGCCTATACAAATACACTGTAAACTTTACCACCGAAAAAACGAAAATTTTAGATGAAAAATTGTGATAATTTTTCTTATTTTTGTTCAATATATAAATTGCGGGTACCCGTTAGTTCTAACGAGTACCCATAACGAATACCCGCAATCTATGTTTTAAGCAGAAATAAGAAAAATAACGAATACCCCTGTAAAACCCAGTTTTACTGTATAAAATTGGGGTTTGATGGGGTAGAAATTTATATATACGTGTTTTCGTGATAGATCCCCATTCTCATCTCTTTCTGCCAGGATAAGGGGCGATTCTGTTCTAAATATAAAGAAGCTTATAGTTATCTAGATAAGTTTCTTGCAAACTTTTCTTTCGGTTGTTATTATTATTCATTAAGTTGGTACATCAAATTAACTCATCAGACATTTATGAACAATGTATGCATGCCAGATTGGCTCATGCATTTAACATAGACTCTCAGTCAAATTAATACCTTATTAGCAAGTTTTCGTTATGTTTATGGTTAGTTTTATTTATTATATGTTTTACAAAAGGTCCAACACAGCCATCACGGAAACACGCCTATATAATTTTGACCCCCTTGAACCTCACTTTTATAAAGTAAAACTGGGGATTGCAGGGGTAAACTTTATTTTTCTTATTTCTGCTCTGGAATATAGATTGTGGGTACTCGTTAGAACCGCCTCGAGCGGTTCTAACAAGTACCCACAATCTATATATCAGAGCAGAAATAAGAAAATAATACAATTTTTCATCCTAAAATTTTCATTTTTTCGGCGATAAAGTTTACAATGTATTTGTATAGGCATATTTTGGTAATTGCTGTGTAGACCCGGACACCTCTAGTTCATTGACGTCTGATCTGGACTAACAGTGTTTGTTAATGTCGTTTTGGATGGGGAGCTTTGGCGTGTATGTGCTTGTGATCTGGCAAGGAAATTCAGACCAAACAGTTATTATAATCGTAGGAAACCTCATTTGAAACATAAACATATTACCTGTCAAAATGGATTCTGAGTATTCTTTTGTCAGTTTATAACTATACACCGGCACCTAATGTTAAACAGTTGTAACCTTAATTATAAACAAATTTTGTCATCGAGCCAATTAACATATCAAAGTGCTGAAAGATGAAAGTTGACAAATCAAATTTTAAAAAAGATATTCAATTTGCAAAAACAAAACAAAAAAACGACCATTCCGGTAAAAACGACAGGCCTCCGAACTAACAACCCTGCTAGCATTCTACATAAATCTACAGCGGGCCGTTAGCGGCCCGTCAGCTACCCTGACGGGCCGCTAACGGCCCGCTGTAGATTTATGTAGAATGCTTACTGGGCTTTAAAGCTCCAAAAAACAACAAACAAAAGCCCAACTTGCATGATTTACAGTGAAAAATTCTTATATTAAGACCGCTTTGCGACTGTTTAAAAGTGGTCTTAAGACCACAAGAAAAAGTCTTAATTTTATGTAATGTCGGTTGGTGCCTGATGCTCTGTCTCTGGTTAAGCCCATCGGAGTCTTACTATTGGTTTTCTTTTGCTCCAGCATTTCAGTGGTTTCTTGCTGTCGAGTCCTCATCGTTGTTTCATCTCTGTGTTTATTTGATTTTTGTGTCCACGGAGATGTTGCACTGATGAGTTAGGAGGCAACAAATTATTTGTCTAAATCGCGACGGAAGTAGGGGGCGAGGATTGCGGCCGCGTATAATCGATTTAAGCCCGCCTTACCTTCCCACCCCACCCCCAGTGGAAGTCGTTTCACTGACCGTTCAAAGGCAGTTCTTCTGTCGCGGTTTATTTTTGTTATGGTTTGTCTTTGAGTATGTGTATCGCTTTTATTTATTTTTTTTGGATAGCCAATTGGCCATTTTGTGCGAAAGTAACTGTTCTTTTGGCTTTCTGCTATTCTCGTTTCCATTAGGGTATAGTTGTTTCATGTCTGTGTTTCTTTCCCTTTGGTGTCTGGGAGTTGTGGGCTTCACTTCTATTCTTTAATTTAGTTGGTCTCAATAGCGGAATTTTACTGTGTATGAAGTGTTGTGCCTATACAAGGTAGAGCATTATTAACAGTGTTGGAAAATGAAATATAAGATCCACGAAACGAGAAACCGTTATATGTCGATTTTTGCCGATTGTTTATCAATCGACCCTATGTTATAAAGCATAGTAGCTTTTCAATGCAATAGTCCATCTCACTTTCATTGATTTGTCGGTAACCCAGGTAAAGGTCGTTTATAGAACATAGCCTCGCTATTATTATCGCCGTGAGGTCTGAGTATTGCGTAAGAGGCTATACAAAGAATAGGAGTTGGTTTGGCAAACAATGTAGACCCAGATCAGACGCCGCAGTACGCGGTTTATTAATTTAAGGGGTTAAACGCAACAGTCTAAGTCCTTGTTAAGGACTATTTTTCCAGCCTACCCTCAGGGACAATCGACCAACCAATGCGGCCAGAGCTTTCAAACCAGCCTATACTAAGGGACAATCGACCAACCAATGCTGTTGTAACTTTGTTACCAGCCTATAGAATATCGACCCACCAATGCTGCCGGGGCTTTGATACCAGCCTACACTCAGGGACAATCAGCCCACCTATGCTATTGGAGCTTTGATACCAGCCTATACTCAGGGACAATCGACCAACCAATACTGTCGGTGGTTTGATACCAGCCTACACTCAGGGACAATCGACCCACCAATGCTGTCGGTGGTTTGATACCAGCCTACACTCAGGGACAATCGACCAACCAATGCTGTCGGTGGTTTGATACCAGCCTATAATCAGGGACAATCGACCCACCAATGCTGCCGGGGCTTTGATACCAGCCTATACTCAGGGACAATCGACCAACCAATGCTGTCGGTGGTTTGATACCAGCCTACACTCAGGGTCAATCGACCCACCAATGCTTCCGGAGCTTTGATACCAGCCTACACTCAGGGACAATCGATCTACCAATGCTGTCGGAGCTTTGATACCAGCCTACACTCAGGGACAATCGACCCCACCTATGCTATTGGAGCTTTGATACCAGCCTATACTCAGGGACAATCGACCCACCAATGATGTCGGTGGTTTGATACCAGCCTACACTCAGGGTCAATCGACCCACCAATGCTGTCGGAGCTTTGATACCAGCCTACACTCAAGGACAATCGACCCAACCTATGCTATTGGAGCTTTGATACCAGCCTACACTCAGGGTCAATCGACCCACCAATGCTGCCGGAGCTTTGATACCAGCCTACACTCAGGGACAATCGACCCACCTATGCTATTGGAGCTTTGATACCAGCCTACACTCAGGGACAATCGACCCACCAATGCTGTCGGAGCTTTGATACCAGCCTACACTCAGGGACAATCGACCCACCATGCTATTGGAGCTTTGATACTAGCCTACACTCAGGAACGATTGACCCACCAATGCTGTCGGAGCTTTGATACCAGCCTACACTCAGGGACAATCGACGCACCTATGCTATTGGAGCTTTGATACCAGCCTATACTCAGGGACAATCGACCCACCAATGCTGTCGGTGGTTTGATACCAGCCTACACTCAGAGTCAATCGACCCACAAATGCTGCCGGAGCTTTGATACCATCCTACACTCAGAGACAATCGACCCACCTATGCTATCAGAGCTTTGATACCAGCCTACACTCAGGGACAATCGACCCACCAATGCTGTCGGAGCTTTGATACCAGCCTACACTCAGGGACAATCGACCTCACCTATGCTATTGGAGCTTTGATACCAGCCTACACTCAGGGTCAATCGACCCACCAATGCTGCAGGAGCTTTGATACCAGCCTACACTCAAGGACAGTCGACCCACCTATGCTATTGGAGCTTTGATACCAGCCTACACTGAGGGTCAATCGACCCACCAATGCTGCCATAGCTTTGATTCCAGACTACACTCAGGGATAATCGATCCACCTATGCTTTTTGAGCTTTGATACCAGCCTCACTCGAGGACAATCGACCCACCTATGCTATTGGAGTTTTGATACCAGCCTACACTCAGGGTCAATCGACCCACAAGTGCTGTCAGTGTTTTGATTCCAGCCTACACTCATCGCTAATCGACCTATCAGTGCTGTCGGAGGTTTGATACCAGGAAAAAATAAGCGACAATCGACCCACCAATGCTGTCGTAGCTTTAATACCAGACTACACTCAGGGTCAATCGACCCACCAATGGTGCCATAGCTTTGATGCCAGACTACACTCAGGGTCAATCGACCTACAAATGCTGTCGTAACTTTGATACCAGCCTTTACTCAGCGGCAATCGACCAACAAATGTTGTCGGCGTTTTGATACCAGCACAAACTCAGCGACAATTGACCCACCAATGCTGTAGGAGCTTTGATACCAGCCTAAACTCAGCGATAATTGACCCACCAGTGTTGTCGGAGCTTTAATACCAGCCTACTCTCAGGGATAATCAACCCACCAGTGCTGTCGGAGCTTTGATATTAGGCTTTACTCAGGGACAATCGAACCACCAATGCTGTCGGATCTTTAATACCAGCCTATACCCAGCGACAATCGACCCACCAATGCTGTCGATGCTTTGATTCCAGCTTACACTCATCGCCAATCAACCCAACAGTGCTGTCGGAACTGTGATACCAGCCTACACTCAGCGAAAATCGACCCACCAATGCTGTCGTAGCTTTGATTCCAGCATACACTCAGTGACAATCGACCCACCAGTGCTGTTGGAGCTTTGATTGCCATTTGCGAACAACAAAGGTTAAGCGGCCTCCGCCAATCGGGACTTGAAGAAATAGATTGGGCTGCATGATGTTTTCATGCAGAGCTGAAACCAGCCGCACATGAGTACTGGTAAACTGCTTAGAGGATCTAAGCTTGCCCAGGCAATGCGGTGAGAGTCGAACCGTCCATGCTTATAAACCCTATTGGTTTCAATTGGGCGACAGGGCTTGAGATATCATTTCATGTCATTATCGGGTAAAAGTCCCACAAAACTGGAAGCAACGTCTCCAAAATGACCTATGCAGTGTTGACGGGGACGTTAAACCTCAAATCAAACAAACAAACAAAGGTTCAGATGAGCACCTTGATACGAAAATATATATGGGCCCCGTCAAGCGATTTTAGTACTTATCGCCTATGCGAGCAGCGAAGGTTCAGGCGAGCCTGCGCATCCGCGCAGTCTCGCCAGAACCTTCACTGCTCGCTCATACAAGCAGTGAATCAAGAGGAACCTTCAGACAGAAAGCCATATCCCTGGTCCCTCTGAACGGCTGGGCATGCGCAGTTAAAATTTGTCATGTCGGAATGCTCGAAGACACACATTCGCTTGGCGGGGCTCATATGTTATGCAAAAGCAATACTGTTGTTAGTCTGTGGAGCTGAGCAGGCTGGTTTGTGTCATACCTGGTGACACACCTCGAAGACAGTCATTCTCGTAACTTGCCTGAAATAGTACAATGTGTCCTGGGCCGGCCTCAGTGGCTCAGTCTGATGCGCGTCTGACTCGTGATCAGGAGGACGCGGGTTCGACTCCCGCCGGGGTCGGCAACATTCTCATGAAATCTTTTCTTCGGTCATTCTCTCCCTTCCGCTGATTCAAGAAGGGCAGTTGTCAGTTTCTGGCGAAAGAATGTGCACTGTACTAGTTAACCGCTTACATATAAGCCTGCCCAGGAAAGTGTTGATAGGTAAACTGACCGGCTCAAAAATGATCTAAAATAGTGTTGACTGAGCCGTTAAACTCCAATACAAACAAACAAACAATGTGTCCTGGCGCATTATAATTAAACTGGCGGCATGTGGACTTTGTCGTGTAGCTTCGGCGGATAAAGCTTGTGATAACTGTCGGTACCAGAAGCACAATGAGCTAACACTGAAGAAACCGACCACCGATAATAAGATTTTTAAAACCATTTTTGAACAGTTCCATATGCTTTCTAAAGGAGAATTTGACTTAACTTTAGATGGCTTTAAGAGCGGATTTTACTGTTATTGTGATCTTTTGTATCCCTGAGTTTCTGAAATGGGGTATTCTGTGATTACATCTAGACATGTCCGTTCTTGTAAATACCTGTAAATGGCAAACATGTCGGCAAACAGTGTTGATAGAGATCAGACAGCTCATTATATGCTGTCTGATCTAGATCTACACTGTTTGCGTTTGTATCTGTTACAGATCAATATTCTAGTTATTTTTCCCACAGATCACCAAAACAAGGAAAAATAGAAGTACAGCTCTATTTGCCACTCTTTCAACCTTGTAGGCAGGTGCAGATTCCTATGCAAACATTGTAGGTCCTGATGAGACGGCTTATAAAGATCAAACACTGTTTGCGCTCTGTTAATCATTTTGATAAAAACATTATTGGCAACAAACTCAACACGCCTATATAATTTGGATACTATGGGGAGGGCCGTAACTAATGTTGTGAGAACTTATGGCCCGACCCATTTGCTTTCTGGTTGCAATAAAATGTGATTAAACTATAATTTGGACCCCCCTTAAACCCCAATTTTATATAGTAAAACTCGGATTTACAGGGGTCAGCCTGCTGGAATCAACCTTATGTTTCTTATTTCTGCTCTAAATTTTAGATTGTTGGTACTCGTTAGAATCGCCTCGACGATGAGGCGGTTCTAACGAGTACCCACAATCTATATTTTGAGCAGAATAAGAAAAATATCACAATTTTTCATCTTAAAATTTTCGTTTACATGGCAGTAAAGTTTACAATGTACAGTGAAAGTCCACTATTAAGAACACCTATAAAATCAAGACTAATTTTGCTTTAAAAAGCTTTTTTGAGGTCTTCCCTTACTTTTTCTTTGTAATTTCTGCCCGTAATGTTTCTGGTTATGGGCCACCTTTGGGACTGTTCAAAAGTGGTCTTAAAGACCACTTTTGAACTGTCACAAAGGTGGTCTTAATATAGGATGTATAGGCGTGTTTTCGTAATGACATTTCTAAATTAATGACGGAAGAGTCCATTTCAGAAACACAGGGTTAGCGTTTTAGTAAAACATGCCTATACTTATACACTGTAAACTTTACCGCCGAAAAAAACGAAAATTTCAGATGAAAAATTGTGATATTTTTCTTATTTCTGCTCAAAATATAGATTGTGGGTACTCGTTAGAACCGCCTCGTCGAGGCGGTTCTAACGAGTAGCCACAATCTATATTTTAGAGCAGAAATAAGAAACATAAGGTTTACCCCTGTATACCCCAGTTTTACTATATAAAAGTGGGGTTCAAGGGGGTCAAAATTATATAGGCGTGTTTTCGTGATGGGTTTGATGGACTGAGAATGAAGAAAATCAGTGCTGACACATTACAAAAGGGTCCTCAGGACTCTCCGATGCATGGTCTTTAACCCATTTAGTACTGGAAACCCCAAAAGAGGTACTTGGCAAACAGTGCAGGCCCAGATCAGACGCCACAGAACGCGGTGTTTGATCAGGGCCAACATTGTTTGCCAAAAGTAAAGCCATTTTCCAAACAAATTTTCAAGAAAACACAACCTGACACCCCTAAATTTTGAAATGGACTCCTGTTAGATACCATTTGGTACAGAAAGGGTTAAATGCGCGGGCGAAGCCAACCAGCGATGCTATAATGAATGACTTTATCACGGTCTTCACATTAAAGTCCCCTTGCTCACCAGGTCCTGATTTATTGCGAATTTACATGACATTACAAGATTAAATAATGTATTTGTAATATACAGTTTGCATTGCCTCCGTTTATCCCAGTCCCGTGTGTAACAATTACATGCTTTTCTGTCAGGTATATCATGAGAAACTAATGTTCCAACAATGTTAAACGCCCCCGCCCATCGGGGCTGGGAGAAATAGATTGGGCTGCCCGATGCTTTCACGCAGAGCTGATACCGACCGCACATGGGAACTTGTAATCCGCTTAGATAAAAAAGATAAAAGATAAAGAAGCTTTATTTAACGTCGCATATTCGAAACAAATAACATAAGCTCTGTAGAGCTTTTATTGTGACAAACAAAGTATCCTCTAACAAATACCTACCTGCCTTCATTTATCTTCCAAGGACTACCCATGATAATGCGAGCGTCAGCCAAGGGTGCCTAGTACCATTTTTCACGCCTTTGGTATGGCGCGGCCGGGGATCGAACCCGCGACCTCCCATTCCCGAAGCGGACGCTCTACCACTGAGCTATCGGGGCCGGTGAAGAACGTCTAAGCCTGCCCAGGAAAATTGCTGCGAGTCGGCCCGTCCATGCTTATAAACCCTATTGGTTTCATTGGGCGACAGGGATTGACATGCCATTTCATCTCAATGTCGGGTAAAAGTCTAACAAAATTGGAAGCAGCGTCTGCAAAATGACCTAAATAGTGTTGACGGGGACGGTAAACCTCAAATCAAACAAACAAAAACCAACAGAGTTAAAAGTAATTCTAACACAGCGCGCCTATATATAGGCAATGGAAAATAACTGTGTTTTATTCTACAACAAATCACGGACGAGTGACGTCATTAAAACTGCCAATTTATGACGTCACTAGTCGATTTCCTTGACATTGGACGGCGCAACGTCATTATCTCGCAACGAAAACGTTAGAAAAGGAAGAAAGGGATATAAATGCATGTGTTTCAGTCGATAATTTTAGCGGAATTTCTCCGAACAATGGCGAAAAGTTGTGAGATTTTGAAGAAAAAAACAGCATTATTGCCGATTTTCAGCCTGTTAGAATCGAAATAGGTCGGCTGTAGTTCGTGATTTGTTGAGTAATAAATCACAGTTTGTCGGTCAGTTGTAAGTAGACAAATCACGCGCCGCTACGCGCCGGTGATTTGCCTACTTTACAACTGACCCCAAACTGTGATTTATTACTCAACAAATCACAGTTAGAGCTGATCTATTTCTTAAATAAAATTATACTATGAGAATTGTTACAGCTAACCCTTAGCAAGAAACGAAACACTTGAAGGCGCCAAAATATTTATTTATTGGGCCCCGTCAAGCGATTTTGGTACTTATCGCCTATGCGAGCAGCGAAGGTTCAGGCGAGCCTGCGCATCCGCGCAGTCTCGCCAGAACCTTCGCTGCTCGCTCATACAAGCAGTGAATCAAGAGGAACCTTCAGACAGAAAGCCATATCCCTGGCCCCTCTGAATGGCTGGGCATGCGCAGTTAAAATTTGTCATGACGGAATGCTCGAAGACACAAATTCGCTTGGCGGGGCTCTATTTATATCTGCTCCTGCACCAACTTTCGAGTAGTTCCTTCCTGGGTAGAAACTGGATACAGTGACACAAAACATGGTACAATTAGGAATTGAATCCACATCCAGGCTGTCGCTCTTGTGTCCGACGTGACTGTGTTCAATAAATTCTGTTTGTACACACATCTATTCTGAGGACAATGTTAACTTAGCAACTATAAGCACATAAATACCCAAACAATATTGACTTTGCTATCAGCCATTATCAGCATCTTGCAACATGTATCACATTAACCATTTTACACGGGAAAAACCCAAACAGAACACCGGTAAACAGTACATGCCCATATCAGCAGAACGGAGAGTCTGAACTGGACTGTCAATGATTGCAGAGTCCAGCCATTTCTAAACGTAATTTCTTGAAGTAACTCAATCCGACACCCGACATTTCAAAATGGATTTCTGCTATATATAAGGGAGACGATCCCATTCTGTACAAAATGGATGAAACTGCCCACAAGCCATTATCCTATGTCATTGTATACTATTTATTACATCTTCGATGTGTTAAAATTATATTGTCTATGGTCACGGAGACTCTTACGACCTGAAAGCCGTAACAAAGGAAAGATGCATAGCCTGAAAAAATCCCCGCCTATGGTGGGATTCGAACCCGGGCCGCTCGGGTGACAATCCACTGCTCTTACCCCTGAGCCAAAGAGTCGACTCCCTGACGCAGTTGTCAGAGAGTGGTTATAAACCTAGAAGCTATGCATATGATCTACCAAGGTAGATAATGGAAGGGAGGTAACACACGTAACACACCCCCTCTTCAAGGAAGTCATCATTTATGATGACGTGAAGGATACCAACTTCGGCACAAGCCAATTCTGGCATCCCGGACGAGCCCCCATCTTACGACCTGAAAGCCGTAACAAAGGAAAGATGCATAGCCTGAAAAAATCCCCGCCTATGGTGGGATTCGAACCCGGGCCGCTCGGGTGACAATCCACTGCTCTTACCCCTGAGCCAAAGAGTCGACTCCCTGACGCAGTTGTCAGAGAGTGGTTATAAACCTAGAAGCTATGCATATGATCTACCAAGGTAGATAATGGAAGGGAGGTAACACACGTAACAGAGACATAAACGAGAAACGGAACTGCCGTTAGTCGCATAACATTACGAAAACACGTCTATATAATTTTGACCCCATCGAACCCCACTTTTATATAGTAAAACTGGGGTTTGTAGGGGTAAACCTTATTTTTTCTTATTTCTGCTCTTAGATATAGATTTTTGGTACTCATGAGAACCGCCTCATCGAGGCGGTTCTAACGAGTAACCACAATCTATAATTTGAGCAGAAATAAGAAAAATATCACAATTTTTAATCTGAAAAAAAAAATCGATTTTTCTGTATAGGCGTGTTTTGGCAATGATATTTTTGTTCAACAAGTTAAGCCATAATGGAAACCCATTTCATCGTGTGGCATATCGTCTTCGTTGTAATCATTATACCAACCGTGGTAGGAAACGGACTTATTATTCTCAGTATAATACGTTATAAATCTTTGAGAACTTCAATGTACATTCTTATAGGAAATCTTGCACTTTCTGATCTTATTGTTGGAATAGTACTGATACCGTGCGATTTGATGGGAAATATATTGGGATTCAATGCTAATAAGGCATATTGTTTGACAAGACTGTCATTATTTATTGTAAGTCTTGGTGGTTCTTGTGTCAGCATGCTTTTAATATCCATGGAACGTTTATTGGCCATTGGGTATCCACTCCTACATCACCACTGCTTGACAAGATATAAACTTGCAGCTGCATTGATGGTTGGTTGGGTATATGTGGTTGCTATAGCAACTCCACCCTTGTTGGGCTGGAACAGCTACAACGTCAACCAGACAAAGTGTGATGGTTACAGGGTTCATGCCAAGAGTTACCAATATTTTATCAACGCTCAATTTGCTGTAATAAATATATGTAACGTAACGCTCTACGCCGTGGTTGTTAGAATTGCTGTGAAGTCTGTAAAGGCGGTCAGACTCAGAGAAGGTATAATAATACATTCCAGGTCTGAGAAAGATTTCCAGAAGCTGAAAATGATGGTTATAATTCTAGGATTGTTTATCTTATGCTGGGGCCCTTTCTTCACTGTAGTTACTATTCTACCATTTCACGAAACATACAGCACGATCTCGGCGAGGAGATACACTCTGATTCCTGGAGCAATTAATTCCGCTTTAAACTGGTTAGTCTATGGTTACCGGAATGTACATTTCAGAAGTGCATTCAAAGAGATAATTAGATGCAGAAACAGACCACTCACATCTTCCTCGATTTCAAGCAGAAAAACTTGTGTTCCTTCCTTAAACTGTAAAGATCATACAGACAGGTCGCTTGAGGCCTCCTATATAACCTATATGTAACAACTGCAGTTTAACCAGACCGCTATCAAGTCCGTTCAATGAATACTCTTCTTAATCCAACTTTATATAGAGCAAAATGTAGTGTGGACGGATATCTTTTCCTTGTTTGTGCTTAAAACCATAGATTGTATCGATTGTGATACTCGTTGGAACCGCCTCATTGATGTGGTTCTAACGAGCACCCACAATCGATGTTGTAGCAAAAGACAATATCAAATATTTTCAACTGAAAAATGATGGTGCTTGAGATAACAACATCACGAAAACACGCCTATGTAATTTTGACCCCCTCGAACCCCACTTTTATATAGTAAAACTGGGGTTTGCAGGGGTAAACCTTATTTTTCTTATTTCTACTCTAAAATATAGATTGCGGGTACTCGTTAGAACCGCCTCGACGAGGCGGTTCTAACGAGTGCCCACAAATTATATTTTGAGTAGAAATAAGAAAAATATCACAATTTTTCATCATAAAATTTTGCATTTTTAGGCGATAAAGGTGGCAATGTATTTGTAAAGGCGTGTTTGCGCAATGAGGGCTCAATTGTAGCACACCTGTATGTTTAAGTAATGACTGCGTTAAGGGAAAATACATATGCATGTAATATACTATAATCCTTCTTGGCTCTAAAAGTGACGTTTTGAAGTGTGTGGCATCTTTCCTACTTTAATTTTACATTAGGCTAATGTATTGAAATTGCTGTAAATTGTTGGCACCTTTTTATAAGGAGAAAAATGTGGCTTCCAGGGATATACATTATTGTTGTTTATTTTCGCATAGGGTTTATGCACTCGTTAGAATCGGCTCAATGAGGACGTCCTCTCGAGCACACACAGTCCCTGTTTGGACTAAAGAAAAGAAAAATAGCAAAACACACCATATGAAAGGTGGTAGTTGATTAGATATGAAAACTACGTCATTTTAGCACACTGTAGTTCTATCATAAAGAAATGCTGACTAGAACTACCCCAATAAGAACACAATTGTTCCCTCTGAGACGTAGAAGTTACGTGCGAGCCTTTTTGTTGGTTCAGTTTAATAATATTTTATTGCATACAAACAAAGCAAAGGGGTTGGGTCACGAGTTCTAACAACATCAGTTACGACCCTTTTTGGTTGGTGATCAAGTAATAACAGATATCGTGTTATGTACATACAACCCTGAGAGTACCTCAACCTATACTTGGAGTAGCACAAATTTCCCATGTATCTGTTTTTATCAGAAATGTTAGCAATGAATATGAAAACAGAACACTTTACAAGGTCAAAGAACATTACGATTTTGTTTGTTTGATTTTAGGTTTAACGTCCCCGTCAACACTGTAAAGGTCATTTTGGAGACGTTGCTTCCAATTTTGTGGGACTTTTACCCGACAATGAGATAAAATGACATCTCAAGCCCTGTCGCCCAATGAAACCAATAGGGTTTATAAGCAGGGACGGTCCGACTCTCACACCGCTTTGCCTTGGCAGGTTAAGATCCCCTAAGCGGTTTACCAGTACTAGTGTTTGGGTCGGATTCAGCTCTGCGTGGAAGCATCATGCAGCCCATATATTTCTTCAAGCCCGATGGGCGGGGCCGTAGAAAAAGAACATTACGAATACACACCCGTGCGACAAAGTGCATTTTTCACATCTCCAAAATGGCTTCTTTTCTGGTCAAAATCCGTGACATGTTTCTTATTTGTACTGCAAACATAGGTCGTGGGTGCTCGTTTGAACCGCCTCGTTGATGCGGTTCTAACGAGTACCCACAATCTATGTCTTGGGGCAGAAATAAGAAAATTATGGTATACCCCGTAAACCCCAGTTTTCTCTATATAAAGTAGAGTTTAGGGTGGGGGGGGGGGGTCATTTCACGGTTGTTCACGAGATATCATATTTTATGCATTTTGCTAACGGGCATGGAATCCGTTGTGCGAAATTTCTATAAAATTGGCTTTTGTTCTAGTTGAAATTCAGTTTGACACTAAAAGAATTTAATTTTTGAACTACGAAACACCTTTGCCCGCCTTCCTGAAAACAGTCTATGTTACTAATAAGATGTTATTTATTTATTTATTTATTTGTTTGTTTATTTATTTATTTCACTCATATCGAAATAGAATTGGAGACAATGATTAGGAATCGATACAATCAACCTTCCACCAGAGACACCAAAGGGAAAGACACACAAACATGAAATAACTAGACCCTAATGGAAACATCAATAGCGGAAAGCCAAAAAGACAGTTACAAAATGCCCAATTGGCTATCCAAAACAAAAATATATATGCGATATACAGATTCAAAGACAAACTGTATAACAAAAATAAACCGCGACCGAGGAACCGCCTTGGAACGGTCAGTCAAAGTTATTTCTCTGTAGGGCTTAAATCGATTTTACTATCCCCCCCCCTCCCCCATATCCTCGCCCTTCCTTCCGTTGCGGTTTGGCCAAATAATTTGTTCAGGTTGCACGAAGTCTTCCTAACTCATCAGTGCAACATCTCCGAGAACCCAAAAATAAAACAACCACAGAGATGAAACAACGCTGAGGATTAGGCGCGCCAAAAGTAGACCCACTCCCATAAAAGATATCTTAGAAAACTGTTAAAGATTAAAAAGCAAGTTAGGATTCCAGAAACAGAAGTCCTGAAAAGGGCAGGGATGCAGAGTGAACATACTCTCCTGAAACTGACGCAGTTAAGATGGACAGGCCATGTTACGCCCCCATTATTATCAGAAAAGACGACACAAGGATACCCTCAAAGCCTTCCTCAAGGACTTCAGCATACGAACAAAGTAGTGGGAACAAATTGCCCAGGGCCGAGCATAGCGGCGAGGCCTCATTAGGAGAGGTGCTAACAAATGTGAGACTAAACGAGTCGGCGAAGCCAAGACGAAATGTGCACAGCGCAAAGCCAGAGCCTCTAACCTATGTTACTCTATCTGCAACAGACATTTCAAAGCCAGAATTGGTCTCAGCAGTCGCATCAGAGCACACAAACATTACCATTTCTCGCATCTGATTTAGATTGGTCATTGACAGTAATAACAGACGAAGTATTATTTAGCTCAGTTATATACAGAACCGAAAAAGAAACTCGACTTTTTAACCCAAAAGATTTTCATGCAACCATCAGGTTGACTGAAAAATCATTTTGCGATTTACTTTCATACTTTTTAAACTTCCTTATGCAGAAAACATTTGGGCGATATCTGTACCGTTTAACGCACCACTTGGCCTGTTGGCAATTCGTTGTTTTCAACATTTCCTCGTGCAGTACATTAAATGTATACAGTAACCTCATCATATTGGCATATTGTGTTACCTGGAGTTTAGGTTTCAAAAGTCCGGTAAAATTTCTCTACGCAATATGGTACGTTTGACGCAAGATCAACGTAACGTAGCGGTCCGAATGCTTCTACGTGGGACGTCTCAGGCTGTCATCGCCAGGAACTTCTAAGTGGGTAAATCGACGATAACTCGCTTGTACCAGCGTCTACGTCAAACGGGAACGACAAATGACAGGCCCAGAAGTGGACGTCCACGCGTCAGGATACGTCGACAGGACCGATACATCCGTCTAACCCACCTTCGTAATCGGTTCCGTACAGCCGCCGAGACGTCCCAGGTGACACCAGGAACGCACAACAATCGAATAAGTGAAGATACTGTCAGGAATCGCCAACGAGAGTTTGGCTTACGTCCTCGCCGTTGGTATGCCATTAACACCACGACGACGTCAGGTTAGAATGGAGTGGCTCACACAACATAGGCCAAACCTGTTTCCCCTTCGTCAGTGGCGTAACGGTGTGTTTTCTAACAAGTCCAGGTACTTGTTGTACAGAGCTGACGGCCTTCAACGTGCGTATAGGCGTTACGGAGAGCGTTATCGTGACAACTGTTTGGTTGAACGTGATCGATTATGAGGCGGTGGGTTGATGTTGTGGGCTGGCATATCTTATGGTCATAGAACGCCCCTGGTATTCATTGATGGATCTTTGACGACTCAGCGTTACGTTGACGTCGTTTTACGACCGGCAGATATTCCATATGTACGACAGCACAACGTTACGTTTCAACAGTATAACGCTCGGGCGCATGTAGCAAGGCTCAGCATGGCGTTTCTTCAGCAAAACAAAGTGGACGTGAGGCACTGGCCTCCGTATAGTCCAGATCTCTCTCCTGTAGAACATTTGTGGGACGGAAAAAACGCACCAAGCCTTGCGACTCGCGCTCATACAGGAGTAGAATGCTATTCCCCAGGCAGAGATCAATCGTTTAATCCTGTCCATGACCAGGCGTGTGCGTGCAGGTCTGAATGCAAACGGAGGACATACTCGCTTATGTTTTGAACTTGTGAAATGACTATAGTAGTCGCAGATAAAATTGACTAGGCGGAGCTAGTCAGGTGCTGTCAATATATGTCATATTCGCTGAGTTCACCAGAAAATTCGGTAGAGTGCCTTTCGCACGCTTTTTACAAGCGCACGAAATGGTGTGACTTCTGGCAGACAGTCCAGGTTTCGGGTAAACAATAAAAAGGTTTTTGACTTTATATTGTGAAATATTCGGCACTCGTTCATATGGCGGAGACGCAAGCTCGTGCGTCCTTCGCCATATGAACTTGTGCCGAATATTTCACAATATAAAGTCAATAGCCTATAAGTCTTCTTGGATATGATACATATTGCATGTTCAAGCTCCTTCTGGTGTATTTCTGTCACATTAGGGTGTGGTGTATTTTTTCAGTTAGCCCCATTTTATTGTTTGATTGTTTGAATTGAATTTTAACGTCCCCGTCAACACTATTAAGTCGTTCTGGTGACACTGCTTCCAATGTCGTGGGTGTTCTACCAGGCATTGATATGAAATGACATCTCAAGTCATATCACCCAATGAAACCAAAAGGCTTATACGTATTGGACGGTCTGACTCACACCACTTCTAGTCCTTCTAAACGGTTTACCAGTACTCTTGTGTGGTTAGCTGCAGTTCTGCGCGGAAGCGCCATGCAGTCAAAATTATTTCTCCAAGCCCCGAATGGGCGTGGACGAAACCCCGTTTATTATTCAGGTAAATAGTTTTATATTTTATATCAAACACAATATCCTGTTTGTGTCTGAGCATGTTCAAGACGTCGATGTACCCAGCCGAATTACTCATGATTTTGTACGTTTGAATTGATGTTTTACGTCTCCGTCAACACAATTTTGCTCACTTTGGGGGCGTCGCTTCAAATTTTGTGGGACTTTTACTAGCCATTGAGATAAAATGACATCTCAAGCATTATCGCACAAAGAAACCAAAATAGAGGTTATATGCAGGAGACCTTCTAACTTCTAAGTGGTTTACTAGTACTCATGTGCTCATCAGCTCTGTGTGAAGAAAAAAAAATACATGCAGTCCAGTCTATTTCGCCAACCTCCGATGTGGAGGGAGGGGTGGGTGGGGTGGCACTTAGCGAGGTACGGCGGAAATTTTAAGTTTGCTTTTAGCTTTCAGTTTGTGACATTTTAGTTTTGGTGTTTTTGTAGGTTTGAGGAAATTGTATCGATTTCTGACCTATTCTCTTCGCACTTTCCCAGCCAACCAAGAATGCCGGGCCAACGTCGGGTTACGTCGTACCGCTATCGGCCCGACGTTGGCCCGTTGTTTGTGCTGGCAGGGTTGTAGGGGATATGAAATGATTCGTATCTTAAATCTAAACTGTACCTTGTGTGCATAAAAAGACGCTCGGAATGGCAGAAAGCACATAGTAGTCAGACCAAAATGCAAGATGGGCTACCACAAGCGAAAAGGAAACTTCGAGTTTATGCGCTAATTGAAGACTCAGACCAGCCTTCGTTACCACTTAGTCCTTTAACAGCATTTCCGATCTATATGAAGAACCTTTGGGTAAATGCCCAGTCAGCAAAGAACGGGCCAACGTAGAGCCATGGTAACGTCGTATCGCTGTTGGCCCGACGATGGCCCGCTGTTACTTGCTAGCAGGAGATTTATCCCCACACCGAAGACTAAGCTATGCCTGCACGGACGCACATGCTCGAAACCCAATTTTTTCGTTTGGACATTTAAACAAAATTTCATTGTACTAAAGCTTGAAAATACTACAGAGGACTTAACATACGAACTTAAATATTCATGTTTTTTTTATTATTATTTGATTTGAGGTTTAACGTCATTTTGAAGACGTCGCTTCCAATTTACCCGACATTGAGATGAAATAACATCTCAAGCCATTGCGCCTAATGAAACCACTAGGGTTTATAAGCATGGACGGTCCGACTCGCACCGCTTTGCCTGGGCAGGCTTAGATCCTCTAAGCGGTTTACAATGTACAAGTACTCGTATGCGGTCAGTCTCAACTCTGCCCGGAAGCATCATGCAGCCCACCATTTTCTTCAAATCCGATAGGCTCGCCCCCGCCCATCGGAGTTTGAAGAAATAAATGGGCTGCATGATGCTTCCACGTAGAGCTGAAGCCGACCCGCACACGATTACTGGTAAACCGCTTAGAGGATTTAAGCCTACCCGGGCAAAGCGTTGCGAGTCGGCCCGTCATTGCTTATAAACCATATTGATTTCATTGGGCGGCAGGGCATGAGAAGTCATTTCATCTCAATGTCGGGTAAAAGTCCCACAAAATTGGAAGCAACGTCTCCAAAATAACCTTTACAGTGTTGACGGGGACGTTAAACGTCGAATCAAACAAACAAACAGACGCGGTAGGCGGGGAAAGTAAATATTCATGATAGGCAAACGAAATGAATGTGGAAAACTGGTTGTACCAGGATACATATTTCAAGACAAAGCAAGTAAAATCCTCCTACAGTATATAATTGCAACACGCAACACTATGACCTTGTCCGGAACAGTCCTTCGTGGGCACACACTGTCCGTGTTGGGGACATTGCATTTCTGTTGAATAGTTGGCGTGTCATACTAAGTTATTTATAAGACTTTCAAGGGGCGTAACAAATCAAAACAAACAAAAAAATCAACACTCTGCATATTTTGCAATAGTTTGGTTAATCACTTTAATTTTGATTAAAGGATTTCAATTAAAAAATACATAAAAATATGCCTAACATAGTTTTATGAATCTATTCCAGTTTGTATTGGTGACAAAATATTTGCTGGTAATAAACCTTTTCATAGTTGAAATTATTTTGATACTAATAGTAAGTTGCGGTCCGACGCGAAAGAAGTCCCAATCGGCTAAGCATACAGGAGTCAGCATATTGGCAGCCTAGGGAGAAGACCTACAACTAATCCCAGCTGACGAACTGGGGGTAGCCCCTATGTGCCCTTGGCGCCCGGTTAACTTAAAACATCCGTCAAGTCATCTATTTATTTTGCATCAGGACAAAGAAGAAGAACAACGTTGAATTCGAAGGGATGTTTTTTATTGTATCGTGATCCCAAATGAATATCAAAGGAGTCAGTAAAATGTCCATTTAAAGAAGAATTTAACCCAGCTAATTAAGAATCAATTAGTCCTTGCAAAAGAAACATTCTGACTAAAAGACAAAAATTATTCTATTGTGGAAGCAGGCTACAAACCGCATACAAATCCATACACTTTCCACTTGTCTGGAGCAAAATAATCCGTAATCAAAATTTGCCGCATGACGTTAAATTAAACTGGAAATTTCTTCTGACGAAACGTCAACTTTCAACGTCATTTTCCGCGTTTTACGCTGATACTGGTAACCGCTGATACTCGTTTTCAGCATTTCTTTTAGGGCTACTGATGAGGCCTTGATGGCCGAAACAAGCTTGTCTGGCCAAAACAACAAATGGATTCTGCTATTTTCGTTTTTGAATGCGTTCATGGTTCTCAAAGGGCATCCCTTTTAGCCTTATTTAATACACATGATTTAAAGCAAACTAGACATTTGAACAATTTCCTGCAATTGTTTTTAGCGATTGGTGGATTCTATACATGGACTCCTTTAATAGATTGTACCCAGCAAGGACAATTTATATAGGTATGTTTAATAGACTGTTCCCACCAAGGACACTTTCTGTAGGTATGTTTTATAGAGTGTTCCAAGCACAGACACTTCTGTAGGTATGTTTATAGACTGTTCCCAGCCCGGACAATTATATAGGTATGTTAAATAGACTGTTCCCACCAAGGACACTTTTCGTAGTTATGGTTAGTAGACATTTTCCAGCACGGACACTTTCTAAAGCTTTCATTAAAAGACTGGTCCCAGCATGGACACTTTCTGTAGGTATATTTAAAAGACTGTTCCCACCACGGACACTTTCTGTAGTACGCTTCATAGTCTGTTCCCAGCACGGAAACTTTCTGAAGCTATGTTTAATAGACTGTTCCCATCAAGGACACTTTCTGTAGGTATGTTTGACAGATTGTTCCCAGCACGGACATTTCTGTAGATATGGTTAATAGACTGTTCACACCAAGGACACTTTCTGAAGGTATTTTAATAGATTGTTTGCAGCACGGATACTTCTGTTGGTATGTTTAATAGACTGTTTCCAACAAGGACACTTTCTATACGTATGTTTAATAAGAAGTTCCCGCCAAGCACACTTTCTGTAGCTATGTTTAATAGACTGTTCCAAGCATGGACACTTACTGTTGCTATGTTTAATAGACTATTCTCACCAAGGACACTTTCTGTAGCTATGTTTAATAGAATTTTCCCACCAAGGACACTTTCTGTAGCCATTTATAACAGATTGTTCCCACCAAGGACACTTCATGTAGCTATGTTTAATAGACTGTTCCCAGCATGGACACTTTTTGTAGCTATGTTTAATAGGCTGTTTCCAGCACGGACACTTCTGTATATATGTTTAATAGACTGTTTCCAACAAGGACTCTTTCTATACGTATGTTTAATAAACTGTTCCCACCAGGGACAATTTCTGTAGCTATGTTTAATAGAATGTCCCCACCAAGGACACTTTCTGTAGCCGTTTTTAACAGACTGCTCCCACCAAGGACACTTCATGTAGCTATGTTTAATAGACTGTTCCCAGCATGGACACTTTTTGTAGGTATGTTTAATAGGCTGTTTCCAGCACGGACACTTCTCTATATATGTTTAATAGACTGTTTCCAACAAGGACTCTTTCTATACGTATGTTTAATAAACTGTTCCCACCAAGGACACTTTCTGTAGCTATGTTTAATAGAATGTCCCCACAAAAGGACACTTTCTGTAGCTGTTCTTTACAGACTGTTCCCACCAAGGACACTTCATGTAGCTATGTTTAATAGAATGTTCCCAGCATGGACACTTTTTGTAGCTATGTTTAATAGAATAATCCCACCAAGGACACTTTCTGTAGCCATGTTTAACTGATTGTTCCAACCAAGGACACTTCATGTAGCTATGTTTAATAGACTGTTCCCAGCATGGACACTTTTTGTAGCTATGTTTAATAGGCTGTTTCCAGCACGGACACTTCTGTATATATGTTTAATAGACTGTTTCCAACAAGGACTCTTTCTATACGTATGTTTAATAAACTGTTCCCACCAAGGACACTTTCTGTAGCTATGTTTAATACAATGTCCCCACCAAGGACACTTCATGTAGCTATGTTTAATAGACTGTTCCCAGCAAGGACACTTTTTGTAGCTATGTTAAATAGGCTGTTTCCAGCACGGACACTTCTGTGTATATGTTAAATAGACTGTTTCCAACAAGGACTCTTTCTATATGTATGTTTAATAAACTGTTCCCACCAAGGACACTTTCTGTAGCTATGTTTAATAGAATGTCCCCACCAAGGACACTTTCTGTAGCCGTTTTTAACAGACTGTTCCCATAAAGGACACTTCATGTAGCTATGTTTAATAGACTGTTCCCAGCATGGACACTTTTTGTAGCTATGTTTAATAGGCTGTTTCCAGCACGCTCACTTCTGTATATATGTTTAATAGACTGTTTCCAACAAGGACTCTTTCTATACGTATGTTTAATAAACTATTCCCACCAAGGACACTTTCTGTAGCTATGTTTAATAGAATGTCCTCACCAAGCACACTTTCTGTAGCCGTTTTTAACAGACTGTTCCTACCAAGGACACTTTATGTAGCTATGTTTAATAGAAAGTTCCCAGCATGGACACTTTTTGTAGCTATGTTTAATAGAATGTTCCCACCAAGGACACTTTCTGGAGCCATTTTTAAACAGACTGTTCCCACCAAGGACACTTCATGTAGCTATGTTTAATAGACTGTTCCCAGCATGGACACTTTTTGTAACTATGTTTAATAGAATGTTTCCACCAAGGACACTTTCTGTAGCCATTTTTAACAGACTGTTCCCACCAAGGACACTTCATATAGCTATGTTTAATAGACTGTTCGCAGCATGGACACTTTTTGTAGCTATGTTTAATAGGCTGTTTCCAGCACGGACACTTCTGTATATATGTTTAATAGACTGTTTGCAACAAGGTCTCTGTCTATACGTATGTTTAATAAACTGTTCCCACCAAGGACACTTTCTGTAGCTATGTTTTATAGAATGTTCCCACCAAGGACACTTTCTGTAGCCATTTTTAACAGACTGTTCCAACTAAGGACACTTTTTGTAGCTATGATTCGTAGGCTGTTTCCAGCACGGACACTTCTGTATATATGTTTAATAGACTGTTTCCAACAAGGACTCTTTCTATACGTATGTTTAATAAACTGTTCCCACCAAGGACACTTTCTGTAGCTATGTTTAATAGAATGTCCCCACCAAGGACACTTTCTGTAGCCGTTTTTAACAGACTGTTCCCACCAAGGACACTTCATGTAGCTTTGTTTAATAGACTGTTCCCAGCATGGACACATTTTGTAGCTATGTTTAATAGGCTGTTTCCAGCACGGACACTTCTGTATATATGTTTAATAGACTGTTTCCAACAAGGACTTTTTCTATACGTATGTTTAATAAACTGTTCCCACCAAGGACACTTTCTGTAGCTATGTTTAATAGAATGTCCCCACCAAGGACTCTTTCTGTAGCCGTTTTTAACAGACTGTTCCCACCAAGGACACTTCATGTAGCTATGTTTAATAGAATGTTCCCAGCATGGACACCTTTTGTAGCTATGTTTAACAGGCTGTTTCCAGCTAGGACACTTCTGTATATATGTTTAATAGACTATTTCCAACAAGGACTCTTTCTATACGTATGTTTAATAAACTGTTCCCACCAAGGACACTTTCTGTAGCTATGTTTAATAGTATGTCCCCACCAAGGACACTTTCTGTAGCCATGTTTAATAGACTGTTGGCACCAAGGACACTTTCTGTAATTATGTTTAATAGCCTGTTCCCGACAAGGATACTTTCTGTAGCTATGAATATTAGTCTCTTCGCAGCACGGACACTTCTGAAGGTATGTTCAATAGACGGACGGACACTCCTGTAGGTATGTTTAATAGACTGTTCCCACCAAGGACACTGTCTGACCCTTTGTCAGGTAGACTGTTCCCATCACGGAAACTCACTGGAGCTATGATTTATAGACTGTTCCCATCCCGTACACTTCTGTAGGTATGTTTAATAGACTGTTCCCAGCATGGACACTTTTTGTAGCTATGTTTAATAGGCTGTTTCCAGTACGGACAGTTTCTGAAGCTATGTTCAATACACTGTTCCGACCAAAGACACTTGTTTCATATGTCGGGGGCTGGCAAAACGTATATGTGACGGGACAACACGAGGGAACCTCGAATCTATGTCCACTTGTGGGGCACTAACGCAAAGGAAATTCTAAGATACTTAGAATCCTTTACAATATTTATATGGAATAAGTCTATTATTTATAAACAACACTGGTTACATAATTTTACAAAGACAAACTTAAAGGGACAGTTGACTCGCAATCTATTCCACTTAGGTTAAGACAGAATGAAAATTAGTCTGGGCCCAATTAAATTTCTGTCTTAATACAAGTGGAATACACTTGAATCACACTTGAATTACACATGAAGTACACACACTCATTCACACCCTCAAATACTTAACATAATGTTCTTTCTCCCTTCCTGTTGATGATAAGGACCTGATGAGTGTTTATGGCACCATAATGTTTTATATAAACTTTACATTAACCAGTATATTCACAGTAATGACTGTTTCACCAACCAGTTTTTGCCTCTGTGTTATACCGTGGCGATTACATCTATAGCTGCTCACCGCCGAATAAAATGTAGTAACAGGGGTGGGGGACACATAAACCCCTTTACATCATTCTATACTCATCATCCATATCATCACTGCCTCATATCACTGATACCTCATATCACTGATGCCTCGTATCACCGTTGTCTTATATCAACGATGCCTCATATTAACGATGCCTTATATCAACAATGCCTCATATCAATGATTGACGTCAGGTGAGCGATTCAGGCTGCAATGTTGATATTCTATAAGTGTAACCACGGACAGTGGGCGCCCACGAAGGACTGTTCCGGACAAGGTCATAGTGTTGCGTGTTGCAATTATATACTGTAGCCTGTATTATTCGACGTTTAACATTGACAGAGTGCAAATGCCATTTGTAGTTTTGCATTTTTTGTGCTTCATGTTAGCACGTATGGACATGAAGTTGTAAAACAATAAAACAACGGGCTAAATCCCGCCCACAATATCGCAACATTTTCTGACTCCGAGAGAACGCATTGTTTGAAGAAATGATAGGCATGCCCTCTGCCAGGCTGATCAGGCTCGAAAGAGCCCAGAGGGACCTAAGGTCCGTGTCAATGAATGCGTCTTAAGGAACAGGAGAATATATGATTTAAGGTTGAGGATCGGAACGGTTTCTTATATAAGGACTTTCATGATAAGAGGGGTGGGTCATGCCCCAGGGGACCCCGGTGTATCCAAGGTCAATGTCGTTAAATGCATCTTACCATAAGAAACAAGAATACATTGTTTATGGGTGGGGATCATAAGCAGTTTCCGAGTTATTGCACATTTTATGAAATGAAGGGGTAGGACATGCCCACGGGTGACCCATTGGGAACCAAGATCTATGTCAATATATGTGGTTTATCATAAGGAATAAGAATATAATATAGTCTATAGGGTGTTCCATTAATTCTGTCACTGTTTCGTGACCATACTGCACTAAAAGAGTAAGGGGTGCAATAAAAAACAACAAGAGGACCATTATGGCCCTGTATCGCTAACCTGAGTACAAGTCTGTTCAACACTTCCTCAGAATAAACAATTTGAAGTTTTCCGCAATTGGCCATTATGACCTACATAGTGGAACCAGGTGAACGAATCTGAACAAGGTCAATGTCAGGATGTATCTGACCGAGTGTGATCAAAATCCATGAGAAAAAATCCGTTTGAAAATTTCCACCATGTCAGCCATAATATGACCTGCTTATGAACTGGAGCAGAAACATTTGAACAAATCTGAGAAAGATCAATGTCAGGATGCTAATGACCAAGTTTGATCAAATTCCAATCAAAGGTTCATGAGAAGTTGTTTGAAGTTTTTTATGATGTCAGCCATTTTGACCTACTTATGCACTGGATAAATTTGCATAAATTTGAGACTGGTCCATAATTATATGGATGCTTCTGACCAAGTTTCACCAAATTCTGTTTATCTGTTCATGAGAAAAGGCCATTTTATTTTTTTCAAGGTGACAGCCATTTTGACCTACTTATGCAGTAAAGTGAACCATTTGCATAAATTTGAGACTGGTCCAAATAAGGATGCTTCTGACCAAGTTTGATCTGTTCATGAGAAAAAGCCATGTAAATTTATTTCAAGATGGCGGCCATAATGACCTACTTATTCATTGGAGAGGGCTCATTTGAATAAAACTGAGAAAGGTTGATGCCAGGATGCTTCAGGTCAAGTTTGGACATTAGTTTTTGAAGAGCTGTTGTTTGAACAAAATACACTTCGTAAATACAAACTATGTCACTATGACCTAATTTCATTACAGATTTGGATGATATGAATAATCTTGAGAACCAAGGTCCCAACGATGTCTCATACCAATTTTGAGTCAACTATACCAAGCTTTTTCGGATACTAAGTCAATTTAATTGTTTTGCTATTTTTAGCTCACTGAGACGAAGTCTCAGTGTAGCTATTGTGATCACTTTTTGTCTGTCCGTCCGTCCGTCCGTCCGTCCGTCGTCCGTAAACACTTGTTCAAACGACTTCTTCTCCGAAACCACTGCACCTACGACTCTCAAAATTTATATGCAGCATGATCAGACTCGAGACTTACAAGTTTGCGAAAATTATCCGGGTCGACAATCCAAGATGGCCGCCGTTACTAAAAATAGCAAAAACAACTAAATCGACTTTTCTCTAGAACCGCATGGTATAATTGGCTGATTTTTGGTATTGAGCTTCGATGGGCACTAGGTTGTCAAATTTATATACAAAAACTCTGTAGTGGAATTAGGTCACGGTGACCTACTTTATATTTACGACATATATTTTGTTCAAATGGCATCTCCTCGAAAACCAATGCTCAGATTTTGACCAAACTTGATCTGAAGCATTCTGATATCAGCATTTCTCAGATTTGTTCAAATGGTTCCGCCTCGATGCATAAGTAGGTCATAATGGAAAAACTTCAAACTGATAATTCTCGTGAACTGGTGAAAGGGATTTGATCAGACATGGTCAGAAGCATCCATGCATCAACCAGTATTAGATATATTCAAATGGTTCCACTCCGATGCATAAGTAGCTCAAAATGGTCGATATCGGGAAAACTTCAAACCGCTGATTCTCGTGAATGGATGAACAGAATTTGATTAAACATGGTCAGAAGCATCCTTACATCAACCTGTATCAGATTTATTCGAATGGTTCCACTCCGATGCATAAAGAGGTCATAATGGCTGACATCGTGAAAAACATAAAATTGCTGATTCTCATTAATGGCTGAACGGAATTTGATCAAACTTGGTCAGAAAGATCCTTACATCAACCTGTATCAGATTTATTCAAATGGTTCCACTCCAATGCATAACTAGGTGATAATGGCCGACATCATGAAAAATTTTAAACTGCTGATTCTCTTTAATGGATGAACAGAATTGGATCAAACTTGGAACCGTCTATTAAACATACCTACAGCAGTCTCCGTCGTAGGAAGAGAAAGTGTCCTTGTCGGGAACAGTCTATTAAACATAACTACAGAAAGTGCCCTTGGTGGGAACAGTCTATTAAACAGACCTAAAGAAGTGTCCGTGCTGGGAACAATCTATAAAGCATACCTAAAGAAGTGTCCTTGGTGGGAACAGTCCATTAAAAATACCTAAAGAAGTGTCCGTGTTGGGAACAGTCTATTAAACATAACTACAGAAAGTGTCCTTGGTGGGAACAGTCTATTAAACATACCTAAAGAAGTATCCTTGCTGGGAGCAGTCTATTAAACATAACTACAGAAAGTGTCCTTGGTAGGAACAGTCTATTAAACATACGTAAAGAAGTGTCTGTGCTGGAAACAGTCTATTAAACATACCTAAATAAGTGTCCGTGCTGGGAACAGTCTATTAAACATAGCTACATGAAGTGTCCATGCTGGGAACAGTCTATGAAACATAGCTACATGAAGTGTCCTTGGTGGGAACAGTCTGTTAAAAATGACTACAGAAAGTGTCCTTGGTGGGAACATTCTATTAAACATAACTACAAAAAGTGTCCATGCTGGGAACAGTCTATTAAACATAGCTACATGAAGTGTCCTTAGTGGGAACAGTCTGTTAAAAACGGCTACAGAAAGTGTCCTTGGTGGGGACATTCTGTTAAACATAGCTACAGAAAGTGTCCTTGGTGGGAACAGTTTATTAAACATACGTATAGAAAGAGTCCTTGTTGGAAACAGTCTATTAAACATATATACAGAAGTGTACGTGCTGGAAACAGCCTATTAAACATAGCTACAAAAAGTGTCCTTAGTGGGAACAGTCTGTTAAAAATGGCTACAGAAAGTGTCCATGCTGGGAACAGTCTATTAAACATAGCTACATGAAGTGTCCATGCTGGAAACAGTCTATTAAACATAGCTACATGAAGTGTCCTTGGTGGGAACAGTCTGTTAAAAATGTCTACAGAAAGTGTCCTTGGTGGGAACATTCTATTAAACATAACTACAAAAAGTGTCCATGCTGGGAACAGTCTATTAAACATAGCTACATGAAGTGTCCTTAGTGGGAGCAGTCTGTTAAAAACGGCTACAGAAAGTGTCCTTGGTGGGGACATTCTATTAAACATAGCTACAGAAAGTGTCCTTGGTGGGAACAGTTTATTAAACATACGTATAGAAAGAGTCCTTGTTGGAAACAGTCTATTAAACATATATACAGAAGTGTACGTGCTGGAAACAGCCTATTAAACATAGCTACAAAAAGTGTCCTTAGTGGGAACAGTCTGTTAAAAATGGCTACAGAAAGTGTCCATGCTGGGAACAGTCTATTAAACATAGCCACATGAAGTGTCCATGCTGGGAACAGTCTATTAAACATAGCTACATGAAGTGTCCTTGGTGGGAACAGTCTGTTAAAAATGTCTACAGAAAGTGTCCTTGGTGGGAACATTCTATTAAACATAACTACAAAAAGTGTCCATGCTGGGAACAGTCTATTAAACATAGCTACATGAAGTGTCCTTGGTGGGAACAGTCTGTTAAAAACGGCTACAGAAAGTGTCCTTGGTGGGGACATTCTATTTAACATAGCTACAGAAAGTGTCCTTGGTGGGAACAGTTTATTAAACATACGTATAGAAAGAGTCCTTGTTGGAAACAGTCTATTAAACATATATAAAGAAGTGTCCGTGCTGGAAACAGCCTATTAAACATAGCTACAAAAAGTGTCCATGCTGGGAACAGTCTATTAAACATAGCTACATGAAGTGTCCTTGGTGGGAACAGTCTGTTAAAAATGGCTACAGAAAGTGTCCTTGGTGGGAACATTCTATTAAACATAGCTACAAAAAGTGTCCATGCTGGGAACAGTTTATTAAACATAGCTACATGAAGTGTCCTTGGTGGGAACAGTCTGTTAAAAATGTCTACAGAAAGTGTCCTTGGTGGGAACATTCTATTAAACATAACTACAAAAAGTGTCCATGCTGGGAACAGTCTATTAAACATAGCTACATGAAGTGTCCTTGGTGGGAACAGTCTGTTAAAAACGGCTACAGAAAGTGTCCTTGGTGGGGACATTCTATTAAACATAGCTACAGAAAGTGTCCTTGGTGGGAACAGTTTATTAAACATACGTATAGAAAGAGTCCTTGTTGGAAACAGTATATTAAACATATATACAGAAGTGTCCGTGCTGGAAACAGCCTATTAAACATAGCTACAAAAAGTGTCCATGCTGGGAACAGTCTATTAAACATAGCTACAGAAAGTGTGCTTGGTCGGAACTTCTTATTAAACATACGTATAGAAAGTGTCCTTGTTGGAAACAGTCTATTAAACATACCAACAGAAGTATCCGTGCTGGGAACAATATATTAAACATACCTACAGAAAGTGTCTTGATGGGAACAGTCTATTAAACATAGCTACAGAAAGTGTCCTTGCTGGGAACAGACTATGAAGCGTACTACAGAAAGTGTCCGTGGTGGGAACAGTCTTTTAAATATACCTACAGAAAGTGTCCATGCTAGGACCAGTCTTTTAATGATAGCTTTAGAAAGTGTCCGTGCTGGAAAATGTCTACTAACCATAACTACGAAAAGTGTCCTTGGTGGGAACAGTCTATTTAACATACCTATATAATTGTCCGGGCTGGGAACAGTCTATAAACATACCTACAGAAGTGTCTGTGCTTGGAACAGTCTATAAAACATACCTACAGAAAGTGTCCTTGGTGGGAACAGTCTATTAAACATACCTATATAAATTGTCCTTGCTGGGAACAATCTATTAAAGGAGTCCATGTATGGATTCCACCAATCGCTAAAAACAATTGCAGGAAATTGTTCAAATGTCTAGTTTGCTTTAAATCATGTGTATTAAATAAGGCTAAAAAGGGATGCCCTTTGAGAACCATGAACGCATTCAAAAACGAAAATAGCAGAATCCATTTGTTGTTTGGGCCAGACAAGCTTGTTTCGGCCATCAAGGCCTCATCAGTAGCCCTAAAAGAAATGCTGAAAACGAGTATCAGCGGTTACGAGTATCAGCGTAAAACGTGGAAAATGACGTTGAAAGTTGACGTTACGTCAGAAGAAATTTCCAGTTTAATTTAACGTCATGCGGCAAATTTTGTTTACGGATTATTTTGCTCCAGACAAGTGGAAAGTGCATGGATTTGTATGCGGTTTGTAGCCTGCTTCCACAATAGAATAATTTTTGTCTTTTAGTCAGAATGTTTCTTTTGTAAGGACTAATTGATTTTTAATTAGCTGGGTTAAATGCTTCTTTAAATGGACATTTTAATGACTCCTTTGATATTCATTTGGGATCACGATACAATAAAAAACATCCCTTCGAATTCAACGTTGTCCTTCTTCTTTGTCCTGATGCAAAATAAATAGATGACTGACGGATGTTTTTAAGGTAACCGGGCGCCAAGGGCACATAGGGGCTACCCCCAGTTCGCCAGCTGGGATTAGTTGGAGGTACTGCTCTTTTCCCTAGGCTGCCAATATGCTGACTCCTGTCTGCTTGACAGTTATCAGCTAGCCGATTGGGAGTTAGGTGACTTCATTCGCGGATTGTTGTTGTTTTCCAGTTTCCCCGTGTCGCGGGTCGTCAGCTGGTGGGGCCCCAGGGAACGAATCCATGCTGGCACTACGCCGTAGCCGTTCGGTGGTACCCCTTTTTCCCGTTGCCGGTGAACAGGGAGACCATCGCTCGGCTCCAGTCCCGTCCGTCCATGTTTGTCGTCTCACGTCTCAGGTGTCTCCGAGCCCACGGGCATCCCCTTGCCCTGTAGCCAATCGCCGAGCTCCGTCCTGAGAGGTTTGTGAAACGGTGCCGTGACCTTTCCAGGTCTCGGTGGGGCTTATATTTTGTCTTCCGGTTTGCTTCAGGAGTACATGTGTTCTGTCGCTAAAGGGCATCTTTAAATGTAGGAGTTTCTGGGCTAGGCGTGCTTCATATTTCAAGGGCTGTGGATGTGTTGCACAGTTCCAATGTGAGCCTTTGTTTTTGTGCAACATAGTTTAGTTGTAGTAATTTGGAACTCCATTCTAAAGGTTTGGCTGCGTGATTGCACTGCGTTTAAGTTATAGCAGTGCTGTGCCTTGGGTTTTTGCGGTTTGCCGCAAAGGGGTGTGGGTTGTTTTGTGTAACAGGGTAGGCTCCGAGTTTGAACTTATCATTAAGGGGATCGTTTAGCAGTTAATTTTGTTTGAAAGTTTCATTGCGATTTGGAAGACGTTTCTAAAGATTGCTATACACGTTTCCATGTTACGTGTTATGCACCTTATATTCAATCAGGGGATTCGAGACAAAGTTTTTTAGCCATTTTGTGGTGCTTATTTGCACCACAAAATTGTAGAGTCCATCCATTTCTTTCTTCTAGCTTGTAGCTTCAGCCGCATCTACACCCTCACGCCAGCACCATGTCTATGGATGTCGTCTACGCTTTTTGTATCAATTTTGATATTGGTATTTTTGTTTTTTATTTTTTTTTGTTTGATTTTTGCATATTGTTGTAACGTATGTACATTTTTACATTATTTGGTCTGTGCCCCCAGCTTAATGAGTATATATGCGGGCGGATGTGCTCGCCCCGCCACGGACCTGTCGTGTTTGTTTTTCTTGTGCTTTAAAGATGGTGTTGTCCGTTGTGTGGCAAGCCCACCCGCTCTCTTATGCTGGGTAGGACAGTTTTTGTACCTGCAAGGTTGTGCTTGTAGATTATATTTTGTGATTTTTGTTTATTCTGTACATACAACATATAGTATAGTGTGACGGCCTCCGCCGTCTCGGGCCCAAGTTCGTGTTTATTTTAGTTTGTGGGTGACCTCTATCGCGGAGGATGTGGAAGTAGGTCAATCTCCTTTTCTGCATTTTTTGTTAAAGTTAGGAAAATGTGGTGCCCTCCTCCACGTAGGATGTCATATTCTGTGGGACCGTAAGTGGGTCATTCTGAGTCGCCATGTTTACATGTCATTATCGCATCCTACTTGAAGGAAGGCACCATAGGAGGAATTGTATTCCTACCTAGTCGTTTGAGGGCCCGAGATATCGTGTGCCGATCTCGTTAGCAATGCAGTTAGTACAAATTCATAGGTCGCTTACAAGCGTCCGCCTGCGCATGTGCGCAGTCGAGCACTCCTATGCGATCTTGTTTTTATGTGTCATATTTACAGTTAACAATGTTTGAAATCGCTTTTTGGGAACTAAACTCTTCTTCTTCTTCTTCTATCTCCAGATTTTGATCTCTCTTTTCCTATACTATCCTCTCTACGGGATTCCTACTCTACAACTATTCTACAACTATCGCTTTATCTACCTAATTGAGCATTACGTGGGTGGATGTATGTTGTTTTAGTTTTGCGTGGGTGGTTGTGTGTTGATGCCCTCCTTCAGGGTTGCGCTAAGTCATGCCCTAGTTAGTTAGTTTATTTCCCTTATCTGTATAAATATATGGTCGTCTTGACCGTCCGTTTTAATTACGGTCATGGCGCGATTTGCTGTTTTTTGGTGATTCTTATGTTAAACGACAAGGACAGTACCGAGGGCTGTTTGATGTACTAGGCGAGGTTCGGTTTTTCGGCCATGGTGGTATGCGCGTGGCGAGCTATGATGTTGACTTGTGGGACAGCGTTTCATATTTTCCGAAGGCAAAATTGGGACAGCGATGGCCGCCTCCACAGGCACTATTACAGGGACCGTATTCATTTGTCAAGAGAGGGACAGAGGCAATATCATGTGTGCTTAGAGAGAGCCTTCCTGTGATTTTTCTGCTAGTCAGGTGTTTATAAAAGGGTCCTTTTGTGGCCCCCAGATCATTCCGTTTGGGTAACCTTATAATGTACATCCTTTATTCGAAAGCGAAAAAAAAAGAAGAAAAACAAAGACATGTGATAAGGCCTATTGTTTCTTATTTCTGTCCCACTTATCTATGTGCATTCCTGAAGGAGAGCCTTTTGTTTGCTAGTGTGTTGGTGTGCCGTTCTCCTTTGGGTTGTGTGGCTCTCGATCAGCCAGGATTTTGACGCAACGCTGCTCAGTGCCAAAGTCCTAAGACCGCAAACCCCAGCGTTACATCTCGTCCTGATTTCCCGTTTGCCTTCCCCCTTCCGGAGAGGCCGGGCGATGGATTTTCCTTGTGATGGATCCATGCCCAGTTCCGGCGTGTTCTCGTGTGATCCTATTTCGGGCAGTGTGGCTCCCGATCAGCTAGGATTTTGGTGCAGCGCTCATAAGTGCAAAGCCAGTGGGCCGCAACCACAACGCTACACCTCGTCTTAACCTCTCGCTTGCCACACCCCTTTGGAGGGTGGGTCGGGGCTATGGATTTTCCTTGTGGTGGGTCCATGCCCCGTTCTGTTATGGTCTTCTCACAGTGATCCAGGGATCGCTGTCACCGTTAGGCACTCCTAAGTGCAAAGCCGAGGCCGCAAACCACAGTGCCTACCGTTGACTTTGTTCCCCTTTTTGCCGTGAGACGGCCGCCCTTTGATCACTACGCTTCTTTTTGGTTGGTAGCGTCTAAGGTGCGGTTAAATCATTTATTGTTTCTGAAATCGGGTCTGTAACGGTTTTGGTTTCAGGCATGCTTGTGTGTAACCTCGTACGGGGTGTGTCTCTCGTAACAGTGCAATAAATTTAGTCTGCGCCCTTAGCTTTCCCCTATATTTTGTCCAGGTAGTTTGTTTTCTCAAAGAAATTGAAAACCGCGTCCCTCATTTCCTGTGACATTAGATTGAGCAAAGCAATCGCGTTTATCTCCCCTTGGTATCCTAGTGCTGTCAGTTTAGGTCCCTCCTAGCGGGGCCGTTCGCAGAGGACCGCAACTTACTATCAATATCAAAATAATTTCAACTATGAAAAGGTTCATTACCAGCAAATATTTTGTCACCAATACAAACTGGAATAGATTCATAAAACTTTATGTTAGGCATATTTTTATGTATTTTTTAATTGAAATCCTTTAATCAAAATTAAAGTGATTAACCAAACTATTGCAAAATATGCAGAGTGTTGATTTTTTTTGTTTGTTTTGATTTGTTACGCCCCTTGAAAGTCTTATAAATAACTTAGTATGACACGCCAACTATTCAACAAAAATGCGAGGCGTTATCAAATTTCATAACAGTCATAAAAATAAATAACTTTTAATAAACGACGACTGTTATTCGCTTGACCCAAATGAAGAGAATAGAACACGATACATTTAAATTAATATGCAAAGATAACCCAAAGTTTACGGTTTTCTGGATCTACAACTGCTAATTTCCAGTGTTCCCACCACGGACACTTTGTTCCGGCGAACGACTGTTCCCACGAGCGACATCATGTTGTGTGTTGCAAATATACCCTACTCGTAAAATCACGCCAAATTATTGATATCAGTGTTACGAGATGGAATAGGAAACCTTACTGGTGCTTATCCACATCTTTACAGTGTTGACGGGGACGTTAAACCTCAAACCAAACAAACAAAACATCTAAATTATTTAGCAGGTATATGGCAAGGCAGCGCGACTGAAATATTTTAGGTGAAATACGGGTGGCAAAATATGCCGCTCCACGCACAAATCATGAACATACCATACGATGCATGCATGAGTGGTTTGTAACAGTTTGCCGTTATAAGGCTGATTTCTATATAGTTTGCCTAAAATGTCGCCAAGCGCCAAATTGTGTCATAATATATATTTCATGCCAGTCACAATGTTGTGGGTATTCGTATTGACCGGAGTAATACCATTGATCTGTAGGGAAGCTTCATTTTTCCCTAAGGGAAATACCATTGTAACGTTAAGGTTCCTCAATAGAGTTATTTCACTACATTTGGGGTACTGAAAAAATCATATTTGCAAATAATTACCCAAAAAGATTTTTCATAAGATGGTAGTCCATGTAAATGTAAGAATATGAAAGCCAGAGATTTTTATTCGAAAGTCACCATTTGAGTAAATTATTGCATTTTTCCCTGGTGTTGCAAAAAATGACATCCCAATCCACAGAACCACAATGTGTATAATACTGTCATAGAAATGTGGCTCAAGGTTGCCTTTAGGCACTGCAACAGAGGAATTTCAAATAAAATACCTAAATAGAACTGAAAATTAATGATTCCCAAAAATTCAAAAAATGTAATTATCTCACCTGGTACTATTTTAAATTCAGTGTATGGTAGCCAAAAAGGACCAGTTCTACCAATTTGGCAACAAGCTCATTGATTGGTTTAAGGTGTTGAAATCTCTTGCATTTAGCTTGTAAAATGATTGCCCTTCTTCGGTGCTTTTAGTACTTCATTTTATATATTTCATTCATGCAGTTTATAACAATTTATGCAATCACTGCACAAAAGTTTCACTGTGTTACTGATTGTGTTTACAGGATGGGTGCTTTGATACTGGATAAATCAAAACCAAATAATTGAAATTAAGATAAGCCAACAGTTTATCCCCATATTTGAACTGAAGGACTGAAAGCAGCCTGTTCAGCACCAGAAAGTTTGTCCAAGAGGCTTCTGATCACAGCCAATAACTGCAGTGGTATAGAAATTATTTTTACCCATTGATTTAATCTCTACTTTACTAACACTGTTTTTACTTTCAATTCTCCTAAAATCTAATACTTTTTCTTCTATCACACTTTTCTTTTTCTGGCGCGCGCAGCTGCACATAATCCTCGCGAGAGGGTGCTGCAGGATATATAGATAGATTTGTTACATTGGTTCACATGAGCCACCATAAACAAATAATTGATTTTTGCACAGGTGACTTTCTGGACAACACAAAGTTTATATTTATCTAATCCAATTAAGGATCTGTTATGTCACCTACTTACCGATGTGTAGGCTGGTAAAAACTCATAGAAGCCCAATGCATTTAATATGTTTTGATGAAAAAAGTTTCAAAAATCACATTTTCTCAATTTGTTTACTAGAAGCTGGGCCAAACATCACTAACCGGAAAACGTTACACATAAAAAATAGTTCGGAAATGAATGCATACTATACATAAATTAACGAACAAATTATGTTAGAAAGTACGTGAAACTGTTGCAATACAGTTTCAAAAATGAATATTATGTTTTTAAATTGTTTTAAATTAAAAACAATGGTGTACTATTGTAATTTTTGGAAATTAGTTCCAAGGCGTATTAATACGTTTTTTCCTTGGCAAGATGGATATCTCTTCTATTTGACAGCTACAATAATTTATCAGTGATGACATGCTTCCAAGATAGGCGATGTCATAATGCTATATGCAGGAATGCTATAAAGGTATATTCATTGATGATGGGCAAAATAGAATTTGAAAGGGCATAATTGATGAAATCTGAGCAGCTCAGATTTACCACAAAAAAGGAAGATGACGGCGCCCATGAAGAAAAACATGTCAAAAAATCTGTTTTTTTTTTTTTTTTTTTTCCAATTCAGGTAGGCTTTTTGATAGAAAGCTTTGTCCGAGTCGCTAGTATTTGTTGTGAACTATTGATCTGCAGCTGTTTTAGTAACTTTTAAAAAGTCTAGAAGGCGTTTTCATTTTTTTCCTGGTGAAAGTGAAATATACAGAAATGCATTTATTTTCAAAGGCACTCAGATGTTGCTAATGCAAGAAAGTACTTGCTGTACAATAACTTTTAGCACCTCAAACATTCTTCTTCTAGGACAGGCATTTTAAAAGGGAATCAGGATCATATTTTGGGAAAAAAATAACATGCAAATCTGACACCTATATTTTTCTTGTGCAAATGTATTGAGGAACCTTAATCAATGATCTGCTGAAATTTGCTATATGGCTATGATTGTGGATGGTATCTTTACTTGTCACAATTTTAGCCAGCTATCACGGGTATGCATGATTTAACTGTAGTATTCAGAGATATAAATACCCTGAAAAATGAACATTATACCAGCAGCAGGTCAATTGTGAAAATATACCCACAGCATTGTGACGAACCATACGAAGAATCTTTGACGGCACTATGACGTGTGGTGACCTGTTGCTCCCTGGTCGATAAGAGCAGGTATTGGTACGACGTATCGGTCCAGATGCCCTGCAGAGGCGGGCAGCACCGTAACGCAGAAGATAACGACACGTTATTGGAGAGAGCCAAACTGTTCGTGATAGCCAAGTTGTTGGTAATAGTTGAGTTGACAGTGATAGTCAACTAATAGTCAATTTGACAGTGATACTTGGCAGTGATAGTCAAATTGACAGTGATAGTCAAGTTGACATGATTTAAATTCTCACTAAACCAGCGCGTCGACGCAGTTCACCCCAAGTGGACTTATATCTGGTCAGTCGCGTTTTTATAGTTTTTGTTGTTCGTTTATTTTGTCATTTGCTTCTATAATTTTCACGTCGCCGTCTCGAGCACAAAAGTAGTTTTGCTTTCGGGGCGTGCGGTGTGAAATGATTATAGGGGTGAAAAAAATGTAATGTTTAGTGTTCGTATTGTTGCAAATAGTTACTGTTAAATTTATGTCATCCATATAATATCTTTCTTGTGCCTTACCCCACAGCTGCCCGTTCACCTGTCAGAGTTCACCTTCGGTCGTCTTGTCAACATGGGGGTTTGCGGGACGCCGTAAACCCACATGTAACATTTAGTGTCAGTAGTGGGATTCGAACCCACGCCCATATTCGCGGACCCGATAAAGTTCTCAATCCTCGAATTATGCATTGGGCAATGTAACTGCAGCCGTATAGATTTCGGATTATTGCAATTCGGGGCCAAGAGAATTGGGGGGGGGGGGGGGGGAGACTACCTTAGCAAGTAACTTTCGCACGATTGTTGTGTACAAAGCTGTCTTTATTCAGATAGTCTATATCCTATTCCATCCCTGTGCACTAAGAAAAAAACATTTATGATTATTTTTTTTCCAAAAGGGGAAACCTTTGTTAAGAGAGGGAATAGGAAACCTTTCTGGTGCTTATGCACATCTAATTTATTTTAGAAGGTAAATGGCAAAGCGGTGCGACTGAAATATTTTAGGTGAATTACGGTTGGCAAAATATGCCGCTCCACGCACAAATCGTGCACATATCATACGATGTATGCATGAGTGGTTTGTGGGGAAATTATTTGCCATACAGTTGGCCGCTGTAAGGCTGATTTCTATATGGTTTGCCTAAAAAGTCGCCAACCGCCAAATTGTGCCACATGTATTTTTAATGCCAGTCACAATGTTGTAGGTATTCGTATTTACGGGAGTTATACCAATGATCTGTAGGGAAGTTTCATCATTTTTTACCTAAGGGAAATACCATTGTAACGTAAATCAATGATCTGCTGAAATTTGCTATATGGCTATGATTGTGGCTGGTATCTTTTCTTGTCACAATTTTGCGAGCTAGCACGGGTATGCATGATTTAACTGTAGTATTCAGAGATATAAATACCCTGAAAAATGAACATTATACCAGCAGCAGGTCAATTGTGAAAATATACCCACAGCATTGTGACGAACCATACGAAGAATCTTTGACGGCACAATGACGTGTGGTGACCTGTTGCTCCCTGGTCGATAAGAGCAGGTATTGGTATGACATTTCGGTCCAGATGCCCTGCAGAGGCGGGCAGCACCGAAACACAGAGCGTCGTAGCCATAAGAAAACGACAAGTTATTGGTGAGAGGCAAATTGTTCGTGATAGCCAAGTTGTTGGTAATGGTTCAGTTGACAGTGATAGTCAACTAATAGTCAAGTTGACAGTGATACTTGACAGTGATAGTCAACCTGACAGTGATAGTCAAGTTGACCTGATTTAAATTCTCAATAAACCAGCGCGTCGGCGCAGTTCACCCCAAGTAGTCTTATAGCTGACCTGTCGCTTTTTTTTTATTATTATTCTTTTATTTTGTCATTTGCTTCTATAATTTTCACGTCGCCGTCTCGAGCACAAAACGTAATTTTGCTTTCCAGGGCGTGCGCCGTGAAAGGATTATAGAGGCGAATAAATGTAATATTTTGTATTCCTTTTGTTGTAAATAGTTACTGTTAATAATTTATGTCATCCATATAATATCTTTCTTGTGCCTTACCCCACAGCTGCTCGTTCACCTGTCAGAGTTCACCCTCGGTCGTCTTGTCAGCATTGGGGTTTGTGGGACGCCGTAAGCCCAATGTAACAATCAGGAACTATTGGAAAACGTCCTAGTGACTAAAAAACGACATGGAATTCGTCCTCCATCACATTATGAAAAACCTACTATTCAAATATACAGAAAGTTTTACCAGCAAAAATTAAAAAAAAAATGAGATAAAATTTCTTATATTTTTCATATTTCTGCTCAAAACATATTTTGTGGGAACTCGTTAGAAGGCGGTTCTAACGGGTACCCACAATCTATTTTTTTAGCGGAAATAATTAAAATAATGTATACATGTTTACCCATTAAATCCCAGTTTACTATATAAAAGTGGGGTTTAAGGGGGCAAAAATTATATATGCTTGTTTTCGTGATAAGTAAACAAGACATCGGTATTCTTGCCGGTGAAGTGTTACTGTTTGTTTACTATAACAACAAATCGCATGAGTCGAACGAAAGTAGGATTTGTTTGCTCAATAAAAGATTTTCCTCACTATTAAAAATTCATTAAATATCTAATTCGTATCTTTTATGATGAGTTTTTCTCTCAGGAGCCTGTCATAATCGATTATATAAAACTCGTCAAATTACTGGTATTTAGACAGAATCGTTTTTAGAAATGAATTACGGTTCTCTAATTGAGAGTTTGTTTGGTGACAATCTAACCATCGTTAGAAACACAGATACTATTCTGAACGGAGAAAGTAAACATGATTTGTCAATACAATATTGAAATTAGTATCGATTGTGAATGAAGAAAAAATATATATGTATAACTATCAAGCAATCTTCTAAGTCGAGACCTAAGCCTAAGTTAAGGACACTGACAAAATGTTCTGGATAATGTTATATGTCTCACTGTATGTCACAGTTAGTGTATCTGCAATGAACAATACTACTCTGACCGAATATGATTTACACCGTACATTGTTTGGTGCCTACAACCCAGACATTATGCCGCTTCTCAACAAATCAGAACCCATTGAGGTGACACTGGAGATTTTTGTGATGAACATAGATAATATAGACGAAAAGAGCCAAACATTTACCATTCGAGCTTTCCTAGAAAATAGATGGACAGATCAGTTTCTAACTTGGAATCCTGATAAATATGGCGGAATAAAGAACATAAATGTTCAGAATGGTAACATATGGCTCCCAGACCTGGCTTTAAATAACGTGTATGACAGCCCGACTCAACTGGGACAGGAAGATGGTAGAACTATCGTGGACCACAATGGGCGGACTATAACATGGCCTTATAAGATGTATCAAGTTGGATGTAAAATCCATATTCGACACTTTCCTTTCGACGTTCAGAAATGTGACCTAGATTTCCTTTCCTGGACAAACCCTGTTTCTGTTTTGAAGCTAAAGACCTCAGACAAACTGAGTCTCTACTACTTCAAGGAAAGTGCCGAGTGGTCACTGGATGCGTATGAGATCGACCACTATCAAAATCCATATGGAGAATATGATTCCTGGGATCACATTGCGTTTCGGTTTACCCTCAGGAGAAAGTGGTTGTTCCAAGTTCTTAATATGATAGCTCCAATAGTTTGTATTTCGTTCCTCAATCTGACCTGTTTCTTCATACCGTCAGACTGTGGAGAGAAAATCACCTTATGCATATCCATATTTCTCACTCTGGCAGTGTTTCTAACCATTATTACGAGCTCGTTGCCCGAGTCCTCAGACGACACCTCATTGTTTGGTGTGTATGTTGGTCTACAGCTGCTCTGTAGTGGACTCACTATACTGGCGACCGTCATTTCTCTTCATCTGTACCACCAGGAGAAGAACAGATCGGTTCCACTCCTATATCGCTACCTATCAAGAATGTTGTGTTACACCAGGGCATCAAGCCACGAACATTGTTACACCAACGGACATATTGCGACGGTGGAACAACAGCCAAACAAACCGAGACTGGCCTGTTTCGGTGATAATGATGTTTCTTGGATTACCGTGTCTCGAGCATTTGATCGCTTGTGTCTTTGGTTGTCAATCGTTTGGAATTTTTTCCTCATTCTTGGGCTTGTCATTGCATTTCAAGATTGAAATGTACAGTAGAACTTCGATGGCTCGAACACTGATGGCCCGTTTACCATGGTTGAGTCGAACCCGTTCTTGAGTCCCTAGGGAATTTCTGTACATAAGAAATAGGAAGGGTAAAAAATAGTATATTTTAGTCTTTTATCTTGCAAATGTAAGCTGTGTGTACTCATTAGAATCGCCTCGATGAGGCGATTCTAATGAGTACACACAGCATACTTTTTTCATTATAGAACACAGAAAAAGATGTCCTAAAGTATGTCATTATGCCTCGTGGCGGTAGCCCGCAGTGGCTCGAACAACCCCTGTCTCGAACAGATTTTCATGGTCCCAAAGGTGTTCGAGCCATTGAAGTTCGACTGTAAATAGAAAAATTTCTTTGTTTTATGTACGAACACAAAAAAAACGAGTCCATGCTAGGAGTAAACTTGTAATTGTATACCGTAGTGCATTCTTTCATATCTCCACGGTTATTACTTTTTTATGATAATGTGTGACATTTTTCATATTTATACTCCAAATATAGGTGGTGGGTGCTCATTTGAACCGGCTCGTTGAGGCGGTTCTAAGGAGTACTCACAACTTATGTATAGGAGTAGAAATTAGAAAAATAATGTATACCCCTGTAAACCCCGGTTTCCCTGTACAAAACTGGGGTTTGGAGGTGTGCTCATTACACTTACGTTTTAAGTTAATGGCTAGGTTGCCGCGAATGTTAATGGCTGGCATTACGAAAACACGCCTATTCAAATACATTATAAATTTTACCGCAGAAAAAAAACCACGTTTTGCTTATTTCTGCTCTAAATATAGATTGTGGGTACTTGTTAGAACCGCCTCGATGAGACGGTTCTAACAAGTATCAGCAATCTATATTTCAGAGCAGATATAAGAAAAAAAAAGTTTACCCCTGTAAAATCCAATTTTACTATATAATAGTGGGATTCAAGGGCTTCAGAATTATATAGGCATGTTTTCGTGATGTGAAAACCGAACGGACGAAGAACAACAGGTGCGAGAAAAATGGTCGCGGTTAGCCCTTTGTTCTTCTAATTTCTCCTTAACCCATTTAGTACCGGAAACCCCAAAACGGGTAGCCTGGCAAACAGTGCAGGGCGTCTGATCAGGGCCTACACTGTTTGCTAGAAATTCAGCTATTTTCCAAATAAAGTTTAAAGAAAACACAACCTGACGCCCCCTAAACTTTGAAATGAACTCCTGCTATATATAAGGAGGAAGATTCCATTTGGTACAAAAGGGTTAAAACATAGATTCTGTAAACACTATCACACGAATAAGTTTGTGAAATGAATATCCTGTCAACATCATTATATACAGAGAAAAGTTGGGTTGATAGGGGTATCGTTTATTTTGCTTAGTCTTGCTCATAAACAGATTATGGGTACTCGTTGGAACCGCCTTATTGTTTTTTTGTTTTTTTTTTTTTGGGGGGGGGGGGGTTTGGTTTTACGGCCCTTTCAAGATTATTTCACTAATATCGAGCCGATCGTTAATCAGAGGTGGGCGAAAACCGGAGTACCCGGAGAAAAAACCACCTGACCTTCCGTTGCAGAACTTGGCGTCTCACATGTGACCCGAGCGAGACTCGAACCACAGCGGTGAGAGACCTAATGATCAAGAGTCAGCGCTCTTAACCACTAGGCCACGGAGGCCCGTTCCTTATTGTTGTGGTTCTAACAAATACCTACAAGCTTTGATCCTGATCAAAAATATGGGAAATAATGAATACAAAGCCCCCCCCCCCCCCCCCCCCCCCCCCCCAATGTTTGTCGTCGTTTTTGCGGTTGCAAAAATTTTCCCGATTTTTCAGCAAAAATACCAGAGAATTAGATACTGCAATTGCTATAAACGTTAGCAATTAGACCACTTACATATGAGGTGCCGTTTAACTATTTAATCCATATCTATATATATCCATACTTCGATTTATGGATTTCATTAATTCAGATCGATTGATGGATGTCCATGATTCGAAATAGGGATATAACTAATTCCAATTATGAATATCAATAAAATAAAATATAGATATCCATTATGGGTATTCATAAATGGATTTATGGAAATCTAAATCGGACTGAATAATATACCACAAAAATCTTTGGTTTCAGTCATTATTTATTGAATTTATTTGCAAAGACGAATTATAGATATCCATAAATCGAATAAGTGATATCCATAAATGGACCGAATTATGGATATCCATAATTCTAATTAGTAATATCCATAATTCGAATTATGGATATCCATAAATCGATCTTAATTAATAATATCCATAAAACGAATTACGGATATCCATAACTAGATTGCTGGACATCCATTATTCGAATTAATGATATCCATAAATCAGCTGAATAATTGATATCCATAATTCGAATTAAAGATATCCATAAATCGAATAATGGATATCCATAATTCGATTTATGGATATCCGTAATTCGAATTATGGATACCAATAAATAATTATCGATGCCTATAAATAGGGAATACAAGTAAAAGTACAATCACACTGACCCCTGATAAATATATATATATATATATATATATATATATATATATATATATATATATATATATATATATATATATATATATATATATATATATATATATATATATATATATATATATATATATCGTATGTGGCAATGGAATCTCCCACCTGACAAGTTTGGAGTGGTCCATTCCCAACCATAGCGGTTTTTGTTTGTTCTATTTGGTATAAGTTTTTTTTTTTTTTTTTTTTTGTTTAGATTTTACGGCCCTTTCAAGATTATTTCACTCACCTCGAGCCGATCGTTAATCAGAGGTGGGCGAAAACCGGAGTACCCGGAGAAAGACCACCTGACCTCCCGTTGCAGAACTAGACGTCTCACATGTGACCCTACCAATAGATCCATTGAGTTGCAAATATCTAATATCAAACTCGTAGCATTTATTCTATTTAATTCAAATTTATATTTCGAACTCGTATTAGGCCCCCCGCCCTTAGGGGCTTGAAGAAATATATGGGCTGCATGATGCTTCCACGCAGAGCTGAATCCGGCCCGCACACTATATAGTACTGGTAAACCGCTTAGAGGATCTAAGCCTGTCCAGGAACCGCGGTGCGAGGCGGACCGTCCATGCTAATAAACCCTATTGGTTTCATTTGGCGACAGGGCTTGAGATGTCATTTCATCTCAATGTCGGGTAAAAGTCCCACAAAATTGGAAGCAACGTCTCCAAAATGACCTTTACAGTGTTGACGCGGACGCTACATAAGGTTACATAAACGAAAAAAAAAACTCGTATTAGTTTAACTAAGTAAAATACCTATTTTAAGACTACCTTTGGGACTGTTCAAAAGTGGTCTTGAAGACCACTTTTTAACAGTCCCAAAGGTGGTCCCTAACCAGAGGACATTCTATGCAGAAAACACGAAGAATGAAAAATCACACCCCTAGAAATAAGCTTTTTAAAGCGGAATTAGTCTTAATTTTAGACGGTCTTAATAGCCGAATTTTACTGTATTTTATAATTTCTCAAAATTAAAACCATTATGTGTGTATTATTTTGAAGATTTACATTTTCATAATCATGGAGGACGACGTTGGATACGCTTGTCCATCTTCATTTATGACGTGTTGCTCTCTAGACCTTGCGTCACACTAACAAGTCCGTGAAATGAATACCCCTCTAACACCCCACTTTAAAATAAAGAAAACAGGCGTTTACGGGGGTATACACCATTTTCTTTATTTCTGCTCCGAGACATAGGTTGTGGGTACTCGTTAGAACCGCCTCAATAAGGCGGTGCTAACGAGCACCACAACCTATGTTTTGAGTATAATATTACCAATTTTCATCAGAAAATTTAGCGTTTTTGAGATGTTAAAAAATGCACTATGACGCACGGTGTATTATCGTAATGGCAAGCGTCGCTTGGCATTACGAAAACACACCTATACAAATACATTGCCAATTTTTTGGCCAAAATTTAAAATTTTAAGATGAAAAATTGTGATATTTTTCTTATTTCTGCTCAAAACATAGATTGTGGGGACTTAAGAGAACCGCCTCGACGAGGCGGTTCTTTAGAGAACCCACAATCTATATTTTTGAGCAGAAATAAGAAAAAATACTGTATACCCCCTTAAACCCCAGTTCTACTGTATAAAAGTGGGGTTCAAGGGAATCAAATTCTTATAGGTGTGTTTTCGTGATGGATTCATAGACAGCAGTTTCATTTTCTGGCGCAGGAGAAATGCACTATACTGGTTAAAGTAAACTGGTCAGCTCAACATGACCTACATAGTGTTGAAAGGGCCGTTAAACACCAACTCAAACACAGCGTTCACTTTACTTCTTTAATAGTGATACGTGTACATGTGAATGAGCGAGTTTTTGAGTTTTACGTCCCACCAACAGCTAAGGTCATACGGAGACGGAACCTCGGTTTAAAGACTCATCCGAAAGTCTGGAGAAGCCCGGGATCGATCCTGCGACCCCTGGTTTACAAGGCGAGTAGCGTAACCACTACACCACTGGGGCTTCTACACGTACGTGTATAAGTACTTAACATAACGCTATTTGTGATGGTCTAATGACATATATTTTAACTTTGTCCTGCTGAATAAATTAATTTTGCATTTCTCACTCTTAGCTTGATATAATTTATTCCATATTATGATCAGATGGCTTCTTGAGCAGCAATCTTATCTTCACCTAGGCAGCCCCGTCCATCGGGGCTTGAATAAATAGATGGGCTACATGATGCTTCTATGCAGAGCTGAAATCCGACCACACACGAGTACTGGTAAAGTGCTTGGAGAATCTAAGGCTGCCCAGGCAAAGCGGTGCGAGTCGGACCGTCCATGCTTAAAAACCCAATTGGTTTCATTGGGCGACAGAGCTTGAGATGTCATTTTATCTCAATGTCGGGTGAAAATCCCACAAAATTGGAAGCAACGTCTCCAAAATGACTTATACAGTGTTGACGGGGACGGTAAACCTCAAATCAAACAAACATAAACAAAATCTTGATCTAGGTATGAATTTTCGTATTTAGCAGGACAATGGCTTATTGTTACGTTTTTGGAATGTAAGCCTCTTGTGAACAATAGCTGATATAACATACATACCATTAACCCTTGTTTTTTGTACCAAATGGAATCTTCCTCCTTATATATAGCATGAGTCCATATCAAAATTTAGGGTGTCAGGTTGTGATTTCTTCAAAATTTATTTGGAAAATGGCTGAACTTTAAGCAAACAGTGGAGGCCTTGATCAGACGCCGCGTTCTGTGGCGTCTGATCTGGGTCTGCAGTGTTTGCCAGGGTGCCTGTTTTGGATTTTTTGGTACTAAATGGGTTAAGCCAATATGGCGGGGTTGGCCATACATGAGATGGCCATGCCGATAATGCGTTTCGCATTTTAGCTCACCTGAGCCGAAGGCACACAAAACGAGCTGATAGTATACCAATGGTTCGTCGTCATCACCCTTCGTCGTCTGTCCACTCCCAGAAACCACAGGGCCAATTGTAATCGTATTTTACATAAAACATGTATGCCGCACTGGAACTAAAGTTTATATAATTGAAACTGTCACATGACCAAAATGGCCGCCATGCCCATATAATGCAAAAGGCTTTAAAATCCTCTCCGGAACTAGAGCCAGTGTTTATGAAACACAATGCCCCCAACTGCTTGACCCTAACACTGCTTGACCTTAACACTGCTTGACCCAAACAGTAAATGAGATATCTTTGTTTTATTTGGCTGCAATAACTCAAAAAGTTTTTGAGTTATTTTGCTTACAACCTTAAAACACAAAAAAAATCAAAGGGCCATAACTGAAGAAAAAAGATTTCAAAGTATTTTGCAAAAGGGCATAAATCAAGACAGGGGCATAATCCTTCGGATTTTTTTCAAAAGGTAATCAATTCATCTACTTATCATCCCAAACCAGTCTGTAAAGTCTCAGGGCAAAAGCTCAAACAGTTTTTGAGATATCTTGCTTACAAGATTTCAAAGTATTTTGCAAAGGGGCATAACTCAAGACAGGAGCATAATCCTTCGGATTTTTTTTTCAAAAGTTAATCAGTTCTTCAACTCATCATCTTGAACCAGTGTGTAAAGTTTCACGGCAATAGCTCAGACAGTTTATGAGATTTTTTGCTTACACGCTTAAAATGCGCAAAATTTCAAAGGGGCATAACTCAAGAAAAAAATTGGATTTTTGTCAAAAGTTAATCAGTTCATCTTCTCATCCCCAACCATTCTGTAAAGTTTCAGGGCAATAGCTCAAACAGTGTTTTAGTTATCTTGCTTACAAGCTGAAAACGCAAAAAAAAATTCAAAGGGTCATAGCTCAAGAACCAAATATCAGATTTTGTCAAAAGTTAATCAGTTCATCTACCCATCATCCAAAACCAGTCTGTAAAGTTTCATGGCAAAAGCTCAAACAGTTTTTGAGACATCTTGCTTACAAGATTTCAAAGTATTTATTTGCAAAGGGGCATAACTCACGAAAGGGGCATAAACTTAACGAGAAAAAAATGGACTTTTGTCGAAAGTTAATCAGTTCATCTTCTTATCATCCTTAACCATTCTGTAAAGTTTCAGGGCAATAGCTCAAACAGCTTTTTAGTTATCTTGCTTACAGGCTTAAAACGCAAAAAAAAAAAATTCAAAGGGCCATAACTGAAGAGAAAAAATCTCGGATTTTTTCAAAAGTTAATCAATTCATCTAATCGTCATCCTGAACCAGTTTCAGGGCAATAGCTCGTACAGTTTTTGAGACATGTTGCTTTCAAGCTTCAAACGCGCAAACTTTCCAAGGGGAATAACTCAAGAAATGGATTTTTGTCAAAAGTTAATCAGTACTTCGTCTCATCATCCCCAACCACTCAGAAATGTTGCAGGGCAAATGCTCAATCAGTTTTTGAGTTATCTTGCTTACAAGCTTAAAACACACAAATTTCAAAGAGCCATAACTGAAGAAAAAGATTTCGGATTTCTTTTAAAAAGATAATCAGTTCATCATCTACTCATCCTCCTGAACCAGCCTGTAATGTTTCAGGGCTATAGCTCAAGCAGTTTTTGAGATATCTTGCTTACAAACTTAAAACGCACAAACTTACAAACGGGCATAACTCAAGAAAAAATGGATTTTTGTCTAAAGTTAATCAGTCCATCTTCTCATCATCCCCAACCATTCTGTAAAGTTTCAGGGCAATAGCTCAAACAGTTTTTTTAGTTATCTTGCTTACAGGCTTAAAACGAAAAAAAATCAAAGGGCCATAACTCAAGAAAAAATTCGACTTTGTTTCAAAAGTTAATCAGTTCATCTACTCATCATCCCAAACCAGTCTGTAAAGTTTCAGGGCAAAAGCTCGAGCAGTTTTTTGAGATATCTTGCTTACAATATTTAAAAGTATTTTTTGCAAAGGGGCATAACTCAAGACAGGGGCATAACCCTTCGTTTTTTTTTTTTCAAAAGTTAATCAGTTCATCTACTCATTATCCTGAACCATTCTGTAAAGTTTCAGGGCAATAGCTCAAACAGTGTTTTAGATATCGCGCTTACAAGCTTAAAACGCGCAAAATTTCAAAGGGACATAACTCTAGAAAAAATGGACTTTTGTCAAAAGTTAATCAGTTCATCTTCTCATCATCCCCAACTATTCTGTAAAGTTTCAGGGCAATAGCTCAAACAGTTTTTTTTAGTTATCTTGCTTACAAGCTTAAAACGAGAAAAAAAATCAAAGTGCCATAACTGAAGAAAAAAATTTCGGATTTGTCTCAAGAGTTAATCAGTTCATCTACTTATCACCCTAAACCAGCCTGTAAAGTTTCAGGGCAATAGCTCATACCGTTGTTGAGATATCTTGCCTACAAGCTTCAAACGTACAAAATTTCAAAGGGGCATAACTCAAGAAAAAAAAAGGATTTTTGTCAAAAGTTAATCAGTTCATCTTCTCATCATCCCCAACCATTCTGTAAAGTTTCAGGGCAATAGCTCAAACAGTTTTTTAGTTATCTTGCTTACAAGCTTAACGCAAAACATTTCAAAGGGCCATTACACAAGAAAAAAATCGAATTTGTTTCAAAGTTAACCAGTTCATCTACTCATCATCCCAAACCAGTCTGTAAAGTTTCAGGGCAAAAGTTTAAACGGTTTTTGAGATATCTTGCTTACAAGATTTCAAAGTACTGAAGAAAGGGGCACATAATCCTGACGAGAAAATAAAACACGGGTCAAATATTTTTTTCATAAGGAACCCATATATGAAATTTAAAAAACCTAGCACCCATGGTTCTTATGCTATGCAGTAAAAAGCGAGACGGACGGAAGGGCGGAAGGACGGACGAACAGGGCAAAACCAATATGCCCCCACAACTTCTTCGAAGTTCGGGGCATAATCATACGTAGAGCACCACTAAATATCGCTACATACTACATTCTACATTATAGGTCCATGGGAGCTAATGAGCCCTGGGGCGTGGCCAATTTGACATAGGGGCATGGTCGGCAGGATTTGTGTAAGCTTTGTGCCTATTGGTTTGAGAGGAGACTATTTTGTTTTAGTTTTCATTACAATTTGAAGTCTATTGAAGCTAATGAGCCCCGGGGCGTGGTTGATTTGAAACGAAGGGATATGGTTGGCAGAATTTATGAAGAGGATCACTAGACATTGCTACATACTACATTTTATATTAAAAAGTTTATGGGAGCTAATGAGCCCCGGGACGTGGCCTACCCAGGAGCATGGTTAGCCGGATTTATGTAGGTGACCATTTACCCCTCATGGTTTCAGAGAAGAAGAGTTTTCGAAGTTTGTTCCATTATAAGTCTGGTAAGTCTGTGGGACCTAATGAGCTCCTAAGCGTGAGTGACCAGTTTGGACAATACGGGCATGGTTGGCCCAGAAAAAAATGTACACTTTATATTTTCTAGTTCTTGGTGTATTCCTTGCTTCCAAAGGATAACCCTCTTATAGAACATATTTATGTACGTGACTACTCATCATTGCTACATCCAAGATATCTAAGCTCTCAGCCTTATGGTTTCAGAGATTTTTTTAGCTTTTCCCATTATAAGTCTATGGGAGATAATGAGCCCATGGGTGTATCCGATTTGTACCCTAGGGGCATGGTTGGCTAGATTTATGTAGGTGGCCACATAACATTGCGACACTCCTATGTGCCTTATGATTTCAGAGAAGAAGATTTTTGAAGTTTGTTTTATTATACGTTTGTTTGTTTGTTTGATTTGAGGTTTAACGTCCCCGTCAACACTGTAAAGGTCATTTTGGAGACGTTTCCAATTTTGTGGGACTTTTACCCGACATTGAGATGAAATGACATCTCAAGCCCTGTCGCCCAATGAAACCAATATGGTTTATTAGCATGGACGGTCCGCCTCGCACCGCGGTCCCTGGACAGGCTTAGATCCTCTAAGCGGTTTACCAGTACTAGTGTGCGGGCCGGATTCAGCTCTGCGTGGAAGCATCATGCAGCCCATATATTTCTTCAAGCCCTATGGGCGGGGGCTTTTTATTATACGTAAGTGATCCCTTAAATGTGACCAATTTGAACCCCAGAGAGTTAGTTGGCAGGATTTATGTAGGTGACAACTTAACATTCCAACGTACTAAATATCTAAGCTCTGGGCCTTATAGTTTCAGAGTAGATTTTTGAATGTGTTTTTCATTATAAGTCTATGGGGGTTAATGAGCTTCGGTACATGGTTGGCAAGATTTATGTAGGTGACCACTTAACATTGCTATTTACTAAATAGATCTAAGCTCCGGGCCTTATAGTTTGAGGGAAGAAGATTTTTTAAAGTTTTTTTCCCACTTTGGGTCTATTTTAGCTAATGAGCACAGTGGCGTAGCCAATTCGGACCCCAGATTTATGTGAGTGACCATTTGACGTTGCTGCATACTAAATGTATATGGTTTCAGAGAAGATGTTTTAAGTTTATCCTATTAAAAGTCTATGGGAGCTAGGGAGTCACTGGGTGTGGCCTATTTGGACCCCAGGGGCACGGTTGGCAGGATTTATGTAATTGATCACTTCAAGTTGCTACATACTAAATAACTAAGCTCTTGGTCATATGGTTTCAGAGAAGATTTTGTTTCCATTATAAGTCTATGGGAGCTAATAAGCCCAGGAGCGTGGCCAATTTGTACCCCAGAGGCATTGTTTAAAGACAACTTTGCTAAATACTAAATATCTTAGCTTTGGGCATTATAGTTTCAGAGAAGAAAATTGTTGAAGTTTTTCCCTTTATAAGTCTATGGAATCCAATGGGCGTGGCCATGACGGTCATGTTTTTTTTTTTTTTGTCTGATCAAAATTTATTCATGGATTTGTTTTTGGTTTTGTTGCCATAGCAACCAGAGTTCTGCATGTAACAAAATTCTTCGAAGGAATTTGGAAGAGGACTATGTAAGGAACTTTCCTGTGAAGTTTGTTTACAATCAACCAAGTAGTAAAGATGTTTTAAAAAAAAGTTAACACACGGACGCACTGACGCACGACGGACACAGTGCAATAACATTAAGCCCCGCTGGCCTTCGGCCAGTGGAGCTAAAATCATTCAAAAACCTCTTTCTCGAGAACCATTTATATAAACTTGAAACTTGGCAGATAGAGAAAGAGACTTGAGTACTATACAAGCTATATAAATGATGATCTTGGGTTGACCTTGACCTATTTTATGGCAAGGTCAACTTTTTTTTCCTTAGGCTTATGAATGGGGAAAAGGTCAGGCAGTACATTTATCCAAAACAATTGCAGCTGATGAATTGTATGAATGTCAAAGGTCATGGTAATTTTTGATCTTGGCTCATGGTCAGTTGAATTGAATGTCTCTCAACGTTTCAAAGTACTTTATCTTCTGCTAATTTTTATTAACCCTTTATCTGATGTTCACGACTACCCTACTTCTGGAAACACAGTAGATCCAGATCAGATGACTTCTGAAGAAGCCATCTTATTAGGATCTACACCGTTTTCCATTCATTTTGCAAATTTGGATAGATACATTACACGAGTAATTTGATTGGTTGAAATGTAAATGGATTTGGCTAAATTAATTTATGCAGCGAAATAATGTTAACCCTTGTCCTGCTGAACCCAGATATGCCATTTCTTTGAAACAATGTAGATCCAGATCAGATGGCTTCTGAAGAAGCCATCTGATCAGGATCTACATTGTTTGTCATTTAGGTTGTGAATTTGTTGTAATAATTTGCATCAAGTAATCTGATTGGTTGATAATCGGTAGTGGGTGTGGCATATATGAATATCCAGCAGGACAAGGGTTAAAATGATTGTTCCATGGAGAGCAGTACAGTGTACAGTAGCGATCTTAGTTGTTTGATAACTGTGTGATCTTAAATGTATCTAGGCGCTGTTCAAATATTTAAATGGATTTAGTAAAAAAAAACGGGCAAATATTAAACTTGTGTAAACACACCGGCTGACGAAAGTTTACAATAGGATGGTATAAATGCAAGTAATTGTGAAATCATATTGATTTCTAGAGGTTGACTCATTTCATTTTTTAAGTCTCATAAATTGTAGCTATTCCGATTTCGGCATGACAGTTGTGTTTCGCATTTTAAACGATTACTTATACGCCGGCCTCGGTAGTTCAGTCGGATGCGCGTCTGACAGGTGATGAGGAGGACGCTGGTTTGATAGTTGCCGGGGTCAGCAACATTCTTACGCGGAGGTTGATCATGAAATCTTTTCTACGACCATTTTTTTTCCTTCCGCTGATTCAAAAGGGCAGTTGTCATTTTCTGGCGAAAGAATGTGCACTGTACTTGTAAACCGCTTAGGTATAAAACATAACACAACAATCGATACAATTAACCCACAGCTCCCAACAGTGACACCAAAGGGAAAGAAACACAAACATGATATAACTATACCCTAATGGAAACATCAATAGCGGAAAGCCAAAAGGACAGTTACAAAATGACCAACTGGCTATCCAAAATGACCTTGACCTTTACGGAACCGGCTTGGAGCTTGGTACCACTACACATCGTCTCATGATGGTTAACATTTCTGCCAAGTTATTTCAGAATCCATCCAGGAATAAGAAAGTTATCGATCGAACACTAAAAAAGAACTTTTTTTTACCTTTGACCTCAAAGTATGAAATTGACCTTGGAGGAACCGACCTTGGTCTTGCGCGCAACTCATCGTCTTATAATGGTTAACATTTCTGCCATGTTATTTTACAATCCATCCAGAAATAAGAGATTTATTGACCAAACACAAAAAAAATGCCCTTTTTGACATTTGACATCTAAGTATGGCCTTGACTTTCGAGGTACCGACCTTGGTCATAAGCGCGACACATGGTCTCATGCTGGTTAACATTCCTTCCAAGTAATTTCAAAATCGACAAAAAAAAGAAAGTTATTGACCGGACACTGTTTGCCAATATACATATAAACACGATTTTGTGACCGACAACTTTCCAAGGGAAATAACTCAAAGAGTATAAAGGCAAGATTTGTAGTTCTTGCACTATGCACGTCGTCTGATGCTGATTAATATTTACATAAAGTTTCGTGAAGATAGCTTGAACGGTTTTCAAGTTACAGAGCGGACACGATTTTGTGATAGACGCAAAAATAGACGCCCGGGGGAAAAACAATATGTCTCACGGAAAAGGGGGCTTTATCTAGTTGTTACGCTCTTCTTGTTTTATTCGGACCTCCTTGGTCCAGTGGGTAAGAGGGTTGTATCTTAATCATCAGGTCTCTCACAGATTTGGGTTCGAGCCTGGATCGATGTAAATTCGAGACGACAAGTCTGCAGCAGAAGGTCAGGCCCCGAGGTTATAAAACGTTTTTCATGCTCAACTCACTTGAGCATGAAATTTGTCCTGCTCACGAATTTTAAATGCCAACAATTGTTGGCGTTTTAAAATTTATGAGCAGGACAAATAGCATTCTCTGCTATCTGAGAAAGAAAAATCGCTCAACTTCTTAGTATTTAAATTTTTATGAGCACCACAAGTTTCATGCTCAGCAGTTGAGCATGAATAAAGTTTTATACCCTCTGGGCCAGGTTGCTTTTTCCAAGGGTATTGTGATTTCCGCCCACCCCTGATTAACAAATTGCTTGAAATAAGGCACACCATATTGTTTTCGAATGTGAATTTGTTGATGTATATGAATACTGTTGTCCGAAGATAAGTTGAAAGGGATGTCAGCGGATGATTTTGTTGCTGTTGTCAAACGGTAATGACGCTTCGGTAACGATAATTTTAACGGTATAGTCTGTCTTGCCAGCCGATGATGGGTATGATACCTATGGTGGTATACTCTTTTACGTCACTGTCTACTTATCCTCCTACATCAGTTTCAGTTCAGCTTGGAAGCACCATGCAGTCCAATTTATTTTTAAAGCCTCGATGGGCGGGAGCCAAAACACATGTATGTAGTTTTAGCCATTGGGCACGCGGTCAAATAATTGCGTTGTTCAAATTGTGCACATAAGTACGATCTTTACTAAGCAGAAAAAAAAAACAATTGAAGAGAAAAGTACGGGATAAAACGTGCCGTGCGCATCTATGACATTCGATCTGGGCTTTCTCCAGTCTTTTCTATTAGTTAGGTCCCTATCTGCGTATAACCTACCTGTAGGTAGGATCTAAAGCGCCCACTCACTCACCGACACACTCACTCGCTAACAGACGCAGGTGTACAAGGGAGGTGATTCCGAAAAAGCTAGTATACACCCCCAACTAATTTATTATTGATCTTTCAGGGCAGTACATCTTTAACTGGATCATTGTTAACCCTTATCTTGCTGAATATTCATTTAAGCCACACCCATTTCTGTCTATCAACCAATCAAATTACTTGATGTAATTTATTGCTACAAATTCATAAAATGAATGCCAAACAATGTAGATCCTGATCAGATGGCTTCTGATCTGGATCTACACTGTTTGCAAAGATAGGGGTTGTCGTGAACAGCATTATAAGGGTTAACTAAGTTAATTCCATTTTCATTTTTCCTTATTCCTTTTTGTTTATTCTGTATTGTTAATCTAAGTTACTGAATCTTTTTGTAAGCAAAATGATGTAAAAATACTTAATGTGAATAGAAGCGTATTAGTTATATACCCGGTCGGGGCTTAAAGAAATAGATGGGGGCTTAAAGAAAAGGATGGGCTGCATGATGCTCTCACGCAGAGCTGAATCCGACCCGCACACGAGTACTGGTAAACCACTTAGAGGATCTTGCCTGCCAAGGCAAAGCGGTGCGAGTGTCGGACCGTCCATGCTTATAAACCCTATTGGTTTCATTGGACTACGGGGTTTGAGATGTCATTTCATCTCAATGTCGGGTAAAGGTCCCACAAAATTGGAAGCAACGTCTCCATAATAACCTTTACAGTGTTGACGAGGACGATAAACCTCAAATCAAACAAACACAAATAGTTTATACTACAGTAGAACTTCGATGGCTCGAACAGCGATGGCTCGTTTGATGTGTCGAACCCATTCTTGAGCCCCTAGCGAAATCCTGTACATAAGAAATAGTGGGGGATAATTAAGGAGATTGTAGCCGTTATATTGCAAATGTATGCTGTGTGTTCTCATTAGAATCGCCTCGATGAGGCGATTCTAATAAGTACACACAGAATACATTTTCATTATAGAAAACCGAAAAGATGTCTAAAAGTATCTCGTTATGCCTACTGACAGTAACCCTCAGTGGCTCGAACGACCCCCGTTTCGAACAGATTTTCGACTTCCCAAAGGTGTTCGAGCCATGGGAGTTCGACTGTAATTTATCTTAGTTCGATTGCGATTGAAGCTTCAAGCTTATTTAATCGCTCTTGTACACTCATTCCGGATTTTTTCACACGCGCGCGCGAGAGAGGCAGTGACTATTACACCATTGCTACCCATTTACATCTGGTTGGAGTGAAGCAGTGTCACTACGTGTCTTGCAAAAGGACACACCTTAATACCGGTGGCCGGATCCGAACGCAGAAGCCCTCGATCATGAGTCGAACGCGTTATCCACGGCGCCATCGAGGCTGACAAAATGAATAACGAAAAAAAAAAAAAAAAAAAAAAAAGGAATACGTAAAAAAGGTAAAAGGAATAGGGAGAAAGAAATATGACATAAGGAAAAAGGTACCATCAATATATCTCAAAGGGTATTGGAGTTATGGCCATCACAAAGTAGTCATTCTATTTTATTAAAAGGGGAGATAACTAAAAAGGTATGGCATCCAAAGTTCTGGTTCTTGCGCATGACACACCGTCTCAGCCTTGTGAACAATTGTGCCAAGAACCATCAATGAATCTCAAAGGGTATAGGAGTTATGGCCATCACAAGGTTGTCACTCTATTTTATTGGAAGGGGAGATAACTCCAAAACCATGGCAACCAGAGTTGTGGTTCTTGTGCATGACACGCCGCCTCAGCCTTGTGAACAACTGTGCCAGGTACCATCAATATATCTCAAAGGGTATTGGAGTTATGGCCATCACAAAGTAGTCATTCTATTTTATTAAAAGGGGAGATAACTAAAAAAGTATGGTATTCAGAGTTCTGGTTCTTGCGCATGACACGCCGTCTCAGCCTTGTGAACAATTGTGCCAATAACCATCAATGAATCTCAAAGGGTATAGGAGTTATGGCCATCACAAGGTTGCGTCTACGGACGGACGGACGGACGGACGCCAGGCTGATCGCTATATCCCCCGAACCTATTCGGTCGGGGGATAAAAAGGAATTAACTAAACGATCATCTTAAAGAAGTCACCCAGCAGGCACTCAACGTTGAACTAACGTTGAAACGACGTTGTTTCAACGTTAGTTTAACGTTGAATCAACTTTTGTGCCTGCAGGGCAGTGACTTTGCCATTGATTCCTTATACGAAAGCCAATTACATGAGCCACGACTTGAAAAATAAATAAACCTGGTTTGTTCATTTACGAACAATAAACGTGCAGATCGGTCTGTCAGTCCGCACAGTCTGAACAGCACCTTTATGTTTACTCTTTAGATAACTAATACTTCTTGATTTCATAGTCATCTGGGCGACCAACTGTTATTGGATTTATATATAGTTGGGCAAGGTATGCTGTCCTTGCAGCGGGAAGGGTAGAGGGAGAGAATGATGTTAGGTCTTCTGTTGCTTCACATTTGTTTTTTTATTTTCTTCTTCCTTTATTTATTTATTTATTTATTTATTTATTTATTTATTTATTTATTTATTTATTTATTTATTTATTTATTTATATACATTATTTTAAGAGGGTAAAAAACACATTTAGCTATAAAAAACTTTTCTAACATGTGGCCCTCTTTATAAAACATAAAACATATATAATATACAAACAACATCATTTCTACCGCATGAGAGTTTTGTCAGGACAGGAGTCGCGTCGCACACAGAAATGATTCCAGCTCAATCTGAGCTCAGTTAGACGGGAAGCATGTGGCGGAACCGATGTCCAAACAGCATGCCCCGACACCCGAGCCCAGGCGGAAACATGAAAACCTGTAAGCCCGACACTATCTCTGTTGTGTCAATTTGCAGCCATACGGATTGTGGGTGTTAAAACTTTAAAAACATACAAGATTATGGTAGTTAAAAATTACGAATGGGCGCGCAAAGTCAAATAGTATTAAAAGTAAAAAACAGACAGGTATTATTTTCTGCTTAAAACGCTAAAGGAGAAATAAATAGATAAAATGTTCATAGTAACACTTCGTGTATGACTATTCTTACTGTAAGAGTCAGAGAATTTCCTTAAGACTGTTTTTAAACGAACTGAATGTCGTTGCGTTTCTTACAGAAATAGGAAGCGTGTTCCAAAGTCTCGGAGCTGAGGTTGAAAATGCCCTGTCATAAAGAGATGGTCGGGATCTTGGAATGACCAGGGTGCCATTGAATGATGATATCAGAGAACGACTTTGTGTTTCCGAAACTGGTTTTAATAAATTACTGATATATTCCGGTGTTAGGACATTTAAAGCTTTGTACGTAAGCACAGCTTTATTGTAGATGAGGCGCTTGTTGAAAGGCTGCCACCCCAGTTCTTTAAACATAGTTGCAGACGGTGTATCAAAGTCAGCACGCAAAATAATACGAGCAGCACGTTTCTGTAGTTTAAGTATCCGATCGAGATTTGTTGAAGACGTCCCCGACCATGTTACAGACCCATAGTCAATAAGGGGCAAAACATAGCCCTGATAAAATGTCGTAAGGACGTCAGTTGAGACATATGTTGCTAGTTGTCGCAGAAGGAATATTTTTGACGAAAGCGCTGAACAAATATCATATATTTGCGGTGACCAAGTCAATAAGCAAGCCTAGCAGCTTTTGTTGGGAGACGTTTGTGATTTTGTGGCCGTCAATATTTAGACTCATTTGAGGCAGTTCATTTAATTGGTGTCTTGACCCAATAAACATGCAGGTTGTTTTGATAAAATTGATATGCATTCCGTATCCGTGTCTTTCATCTCTTTTACCATCTCTTCTATCTCTTTTCTCACGAAATGGCCCACAAGGACAGACGTGGCGTGTGACCCCAACACAAGATTTAGTTTCAATATCTTCAATTTCAATACCCGTGTTAGTCTGGGAAGCTGAGCAGACCAGGTTGGTCTTACCTGGCCTTCAATTCGAAAACTGAAGACTTGCCCAGATGTTATAAAACATTTTTCATGCTCAACTCAGCTGAGCATGAAACTTGTGATGCTCATAAAAATTAAAATACTAAGAAGTTGAGCGATTTTTCTTTCTCAGATAGCACAAAATTCTATTTGTCCTGCTCATAAATTTTAAAATGCCAACAATTGTTGGCATTTTAAAATTGTGAGCAGGGCAAATTTCATGCTCAAGTGAGTTGAGCATGAAAAACGTTTTATAACCTCGGGGCCTGGTTTTCTTGAGACTCGTCTCTTAAGGGGAATGGGTACAGCGCGCAGATTTCTCCACCTTTTTTCAAATGGAGACAACTTTTGAGACTCCCTGTCCACTTTTCTATAACCTCTGTCCCACAGAAAAAGGGTTCTTTTCTTAAAAGAAAAAAAATGCTCATCAAACCAAATTCTTTCTTTTAAGAGTTTATCCCAATGCATATGGGATACAAAAATACTTTTGCAGGAGTTGCCTCTCCTGAATGTGTATTCATTCCTCTTATACGAAAAGATTGCAAAATTGATACCATTCAAATCGTAGAATACAAGCAAAAATACACCTCGACAAATGACCCGTGTTGTATTGCCATTGCCTACTCGACGATTTAGAATAAAATTCCGCTATTAACATTACATAAAATTAAGATTAAATCTGTTTTTTATTAGCCTAGTTTTTTCTACATGGGGCGTCTTTTACATCGGCAGGTTATGGATCGGAATAATGACTTTCTGTCTTTGTGCTTATTATTGGTCGTTTGTATTTGTGATGCCAACATAAGCGAAACTGACCATGATCTTCATAGAAAATTGTTCGAAGTCTATAATCCAAATATAATGCCAATAAAATCTAAAACTGAACCGATTTTGATAAATTTGGATTTGTACGTTATGAGCATTGATAACATTGATGAAAAAAGTCAAACGTTTACAGTTCGATCCTTTATGGAATTCACATGGAAAGACGAATTTCTGACTTGGAATTCCGATGAATATAATGGTGTGAAGAGAATAAACGTTAAGAATGAGGATATCTGGCTCCCGGATCTCGCCTTATTACATGCTCATGATAGCCCGACTGAGCTCGGACAAAATAACGGACGAACCACTGTAAAACAGAATGGTGACTGTATAACTTGGCCATACAAAATGTATACAGTGGGCTGTAAAATAACGGTTCGTAGGTTTCCATTCGATGTACAGACTTGTGAACTCGACTTTTTATCCTGGACCAACCCTTCGTCAGTTTTGAAATTGAACACTTCTGGAAAATTAAACTTCCGCTACTATAAAGAAAGTGCTGAATGGGAAATGAATATAGATTTGATAAAACGTTATCAGATGGCTTATGGTGACGATGCTTGGGACCATATCTTGTATAGATTCAACTTTAGACGGAAGTGGTTGTTCTTCCTTCTCAACATGTTTGCTCCTATAGTATGCATTTCACTGTTTAACATGACCTGCTTTATTGTTCCTTCCGAATCTGGCGAGAAGATCACATTATGCCTGACAATATTCCTGACCTTGGCAGTGTTTCTGACTCTTATCAGTGACTCTCTGCCAGAATCATCAGATGAAATCTGTCTGTTCAGCATCTATGTTGGACTGCAGTTATTGTGTAGTGGGCTCACTATTCTCGCTACTGTCATATCCCTTCATTTTTACCACAAAGACGAAGAACACCCAGTGCCAGGTTTTTACCGTTTACTGGCTAAACTAATGTGCCAAACCAAACGGTCAAAAGAACGCAAAATGCACATGCACACAAACGGAGGATTGTCAAGGGCAAAGATATGGTCGATGAGGACACGACAAGTAACATGTTATGCCGAAGACGATGTATCATGGGCTGCTGTATCTCGAGCTTTTGACCGCCTTTGTTTCTGGCTGTCGGTCATCTGGAACTTTGTCTTGGCGTTTTATCTTGTGTGTGCATTTCTTGAATGACATTAGGAAAACATGTCCGTGCTAAATAATAGCATGCAACATGGTATCAGAAAAGAAAAATATATGGTAGAAATAGTAACATCTTTCTTATATCCGCTTTTAACATAGATTGTGAGCGCTCGTTAGAACCGCCTTAACGAGCACCCATAATCTATTTTTTTTTGAGTAAAAAAATTAAACAGAAAGTGTATTCCCGTATAAAGCCCACTTTTCTCTTTCTAGAGTGTGTTTTAGAGGGGTCTTCGTCTCTCAGACTTATTATCGTGATGAAAACTGTACAAGAACGATATTCAAAACAGGACCCGCAGGCACATAATGGTGAATCAACGTTGACTAACACTTTTTGTACCAAATGGAATCTTCCTTCTTATATAAAGTAGGAGTCCATTTCAAAGTTTATGGGTGTCAGCTTGTGTTTTCTTC